>JAQMRL010000023.1:1550098-2127764 GCA_035578175.1 Catonia carolina | reverse complement strand
CACATATCAGAGTGCGTCTTTTGCCCTAAAATGCATATTTAAGGCTGCAATCTTAAAAAACCCGGTTTTTTCTATGAGAGAACAGCCTCCCCCACGAATTTCAGCAGACATGGCGCCTACCCTTTGTTGTAGAGCGTAAAAAATGTAGTTATTGAGGCAATTTTTAAAAAAATCGTAGAAGCGTTTTTGAAAAAATCGCAAAAAGTGAAAAATGACACGAATAAACTACTACTTCCGGTTGACTGATTTTGATGAAAATGTTCGTGTCTGGTCCTCTAGTAGATCCTAACTTAAGGTTCAAGTTTTAACTTTGTACGATGTTTCGTTCTTTAGATATTTTGTTCACACGCGCGCGCGCGCACACACACGGACACAGACCAATTGCAAAAAAACATGGTTTTGAGTTCAGGGGGGTATGAAAACGTGTACATCCGGTGAAAACTCAATTTTGAAAAATCGAAATGAAAACAATACTTTCCTTCCTATGTATTCATATTGGCAAGAGAAAGTAAAAATATATATCTAGCCTTAACTCTATTCTTTATAGCTGTAAATATTGTAAATGTGGAATTAATACTCTTGGCATGGCGTAGTAATTACAGGTGTTTATTTTAGGGTTTTACCTCCTTTTTACCTGATATCGAAACAAAAATGCTTAAGTTTACAGTTCAACTTTTAAAAGAATAAGATTTCAGCTCTCTGTAAGATCGGGGACGTTAGAAAACTACTGATCAGTGAACGCAAGAAATTAAAATTATACAGTAAAAAGATCGTATTAGAAAAATATAACAAAAAATCAATTTAGAGAAATATTTTTGGAATGAATAATATATTTATACAACAAATTTTAAGGTTGTACTGGTGAACCAGTTAATCATGGTTATTGTAATGGATAAGAAGCGTGTGTGTTGAAATTGAATGTTTTTGATATGAATAGTAGAAAGCAGTTACCACCTGATCTTGTAAGGTATGTGACCTGCTCGACCTTGCCACATCCATCTTATAGCTTTTTTATAAAGTATAGGACAATCAAAAAATTTATGTACAAAATCATTTGTTGTATCAATGGATCCCCAAGGTAAACAATATATGAATTTTCTTCCATTCTCTTGGGCTCTATGCTGTCGAGTGATAAAGAATTGTGATAGTAAAATTTTAGATATTCAGTCTCCATAATTACGTTTCATATCCCCTGAAGCCAAAAATTTATTTTATGTACAGAGTTGTGCAAATTATTAGACTCACGGAAAGAAATCAAAACTATAGAATGTATTTTTTACAAAACTTCTTTATTGATATGATGTTTATAAATTTTAATATTTCGTATGACACCCTTTGTTATTTATAATCAATCATTTTCATACGGTTTGGCATCTGTGTATCATCCCTATGTCATATTTTGATAAGTGCAGCTATGAGATTTGTCTTTATAGTGATTTTCTTCTTCTTAACAATTACCAAAATACTCTCTATCGGATTTGCATCAGGGCTGTTACCTGGCTAGGGAAGAATTTTCAAGTTATCTTCTCTAAGAAAATTTATAATTGATCGGGCTGTAAGCCAAGTAGCCTGGTACTGCATGAGCACAGTCTCCATTAGGGAACCAGTCATTCAGTTGTGGAAGGAGTCGGCTTTGTGTAACTTTTTGAATTGTCAAATGGACTATGAGGCAGAACCGAACATACTAAACCGTATAAAAATGATTATAAATTACAAAGGTTATCATAGGACTAAATATTAAAAGTTGTAAACATTATGTTAATGAAGAAGTTTTGTAGAAAATATGTGTTATTGTTTTGATTTTTTTTCATGAGTAATAATTTGCAATATTTTTGTTTATCATCTACAGTTTCATTATTGAGTAGCTTTACAACCTTTGGTGGGCTTTGGCTACGTTCACAATCCTTCTTTAATCCTCTAATATTAAATAATTCATAACTTAATCCTAGGACGCCTCTTCCTTCTTTATTTATAACCTCTCTTCCATATTACTTTTAATCCTACTATTTTCTCGTCACCGAATTTCCTGAAAGGTACTGTATCTATGTTTAACTTCAATGTATTTTTATTTTTAACCCCATCGGGTTGGTCGAGTGTTCGTCACTACGAGTCAGCTATTTGGCAGCAATTGTACGGAGACGAAGCTTCCTTGGTTCAAATCCTAGTAAAAGTAGTTACGTTCACTAGGATTTGAATACCAGATAGTGGTTACGGGTGTACTTTGATGATTGGGGTTCAATTAACCATACCTTTTCAGGAATTTCTGATTCTGTTCTACAATACACCTAATTTACATGTCACACATATTTTCACCGGTTGGCAACATTAAGTGGTGTGGGCAAACCTTAATTGTTTGGAGCCCTGAAAAGGGCCGTTTAGTGGTGGTTTAGCGGTGGTCGTCTTGGCGGGAATAGTTGGTCGTAGTCGTCGTGGCGGTTGAGGAGGTGGGCGACACGGTGTCTCGTCAGCCAGCGGAGACGTCATCTTCTTCCCTCGCAGTAGTGTCGATAGCTGATTCGCCGGGATCCGGTGGGCGCAACGCTCGGTTGAGGAGCCACTGTGGGCATCGCTCGCGGCAGCGATAGACAGGAACAGACGGTCCCAGTCGACGGCGGTTAAGGAGTCGGGTCGGCGAACGGATGCATCTTCTCTCATGTGGGGTCCTCGATGGGTCTTCGTCGAAGTCCGATAGTCGTGTGCCGATGGTGGAAGATAGTCGAAGCTGAAGAGTGGAATGGAATGACGATCGGGCTCAATACAGCGCTCTTATAGAGCGCTGTATTCACTGTATTCACTGTGATAGGGGCGGTTACTAGCCATCTGCAGTGCCGACATAGGCCTAACGCTCTTGTCGGCACTATTGTCGGCTTCCTTTTGTCGGTATGTCGAAAGCTTTATCAGCCCGGAGCACAGTACCTAATGAAAGAGGCCGACGCTGACAATATCATCCTCATCTCATTGGGTCATATGGTTGCTTATTGTTCTTAAATTGAACAAATTGAATCCTATTTATTCCTTCAAGGATTAAGTCTTAACCAGTTACGGTACCTGTTTTTGCTCTTACAGTTAAATTTTCTAGTCAGATCCAATTCTTTCATGTATTCATTGACTTCACTGATACAGAGGGGTGTTGTTTTCTGTTTTCTTGGTTTTCCTATTATTTTCCTAGTGAGTGTATCTTCCGGTGTTCTCATGAAATATCCGGAAAAGAAAATATATATTATTTTTCATTGTAACAAAATTAATCCTATAATCATTCATAGCTTTTAAATAAACTAATTTCCATACAATTTAAAAAAATTAACGAATTTTTGAATCACCCAGTATTGAAAAGATATGGTTATTATTAGAGTTGTGTGCTTTTTGCTCCAGATTGCCTCCGGTCAGCGGTTGGCTGTTAACCAGTCGAAGCGACTGGAGCAGTTGTTTTGCGCACGGTTTAGACATCCTTTATAAAGTACATTATAAAATACAAAGGGAATGTATACACAGGGGTTATTATTTCTACTGATTTTTTAAGTCCTGTTTTTCTTTAACAATTATGTTTCACAAAACGCTTTAACTTTCTCGTTAATTTTCAATCTGTGGCCGATTTTGATTCTATGTCCACCACATGGAATAGGCCAATTTTAATTCGGGGTTTCACAGAATAATGAAGAAGGTGTCTAACAACGATATTACTGTACAACGATAAAGATGTAACATTCCTTCCCTATATTATATTTATATAGGGCAAGAGAAAGCAAAATATTAACATTGGTTAGATAATAAGGAAATATTTGATGCACTCGTTAGGTAAAATAATTTAAAATAACCTTTATAGAGACTCATCGATAAAGATGTAGTTAGTTGTTTACGGCAAAAACTTTTTCATTTGTTCAGTTGAGACTAATTGGACCGTTATGAAGACAAAGTTTATTTATACTTTTAACTATAATAGTTTTAACTTTACAGGACAGGTAAAAGGTTGAAAGTTTTGTAGTAATCGACTTACTGTTGTACAGTGAAAGTTCTTTACTTAATTTTTCTTTCATAGAATCTAATTTATATCATTGTGAATTGATAGAATGAACAAGATTGCTGTCAATGAACTATTTATTAGTTGGTTTTTTTGAAGTTTGTGGTTTGACGTTTGAAGGTTTTAAGTTTCAAAGTTAAAAGTTTGAACGTTAGATAGTTTAAACCTTTCAGTGCCGAAACAATATTTAAATGTATGATCTAAAGTGCCATTTAATTTGAATAAGTGCCAGCCCTTATTTCGAAAAGTTGCAGGCCTGCCATTGCTGACCAAAATTTTACAAAAAAAGAAATCGTTTTAACACTAAAATATTCAAAATAGTATTTTTATTTTTTTAAAGTTGCATCGATAGCTTGGTAATTGGCAACTACTGTGTTTTAGTACCTTAACGGTGGATTTAACGTGTTAAAATTTCCAGACCCTAGCCGGGAATCGAACCCGGAACCTTTCGCTTTGTAGGCTAGCGCACTACTCATACGCCATGTAGGCGGTTTCAAAATACATTATTCTATTAATTTTTCTTTAAAGGTTTTTTTTAGAAATGTTCGGTTAATCCGGACGTTGGCACTTCATGAATACTTGCGGTCATCCGGTAAACCGGATGTCATTATTACGTAAAATATCGACGTCCTGTTTTCCTGACGATTGTACTGAAAGAGTTTAAATTTTAAAGTTTGAAGTTGCATGTTTAAAAGTTTGTGGTTTAAAGGCTTAAAGACTAAAGGTTTCAGTTTCAGGTTTTAGGTTGAGCTTTCAAAATTTTTAGGTTTCAGCTTTGAAGATTTGAAAGCTTGAGATTTGACGGTTTGTAGTTGTAAAATTTGAAGTATGAATTTGAAATTTTTAAGTTTTTAAAACTTAAGATGGGTGCCAATGAGAGGGCCCTACACGAAGATTTTCATCAAAATCGGTCAACCAGAAGTAGCAGTGATTCCTGATTCATAAAATAATATTTGTATAACTTACAAAAGACGTAATTTCAATGTCGTGTAACTGTCACGTCACTATCATATCAATTTGGTAAACGTGCCAATGTGCCAGTTACATCCTTACATCTTTGTAATAGCACGTAGAAAGCAAGCAAGGATTTTCTACTTAAAAAAATATTAACGAGGTCTTAATTGTCGGTATAAAACTTTATTAGGAAACACACACACACAAAATAGATAACTGCAATAATATACATGTCAATATTGGTTTATTGGTAGTAACCTAACAATAATGAAACGCTAATACATAAATACTCAGTAAGGCCAACAAAAAGGTGTATGAAAATACATATAATATATATTACATTACTAAAATACAATACATTATTACATAAAAGTCATACATAAATAAATAAATACATGATAAATTTATTATAAATACATAATATAATAATAAAAAAACAACTTAACCATATGTTATGTGTTCGCAAATATATATATAGTTCATTTTATGTGTTTCAATATAGTTCATTATAAACGATTTGTTTAAGAATGAGTGTAGGTTTTACATTGTAATAACATATTATAGGTTAGGTTTTATACTTGCATGTAGTTTTGACACGCAACTGGAAAAGTATTGTCTTAAAACCAATAAATATGTTTTATAATATTTTTTAAGTGTAATTGCGCCGGTACTTTACACTATTATTATGCTCGTATCATTAGTCTGAAAATTTTTTAATAAAATCTGAGTAACTAAAAAGAAAGATCACATAAATGTACGTTTAATCGCATTACCAATTTTATTGTGAAATTTTGTCTATAAGTTTCTGGAACCCTGATAGCGTTATTATGGATTTTCACTTTCTCTTGAATGTGAAGAGAAATCAATGTATAGGGAAGGAAAGTATTGTTTCCATGTAATTTTTTTAAATCGAGTTTTCACCGGAAATACACGTTTCCAAGCTCCCTGAACCCAAAAAAGTTGTTAGCGATTGGTGTGGGTATGTGTGTGTGTGTGTGTGTGTGTGTGTGTGAACGAAATATCTCAAGAACAGAAATATCGTACGAAGTTGAAACTTGAAATTAAGTTAGGTACCACTAGGGGACCCGACACGAATATTTTAATCAAAATCCGTCCATCTGAAGTAGTTGTGTATTCCTGCAGTTTTTCACGGTTTGCCATTTTCTCAAAAACGACTCCTACGATTTTTTTAGCATCACATAATTTATTAAATTTGTTATGCTCTACAAGACAGAGTAAGTGCTATATTTGCTGACATCTTGGAGCACCTGTGCTCTCGTGGTAAAAAATGCCTATTAAGATTGCAGCCTTTTTGTGAATTTTAGGGAAAAGGCAAATATTATTAAAGATGTAGGAAATGAAAAACCTAAAACTTTTATTTAAAAGGTTTTCTGCTACAACGCGTAGCATCAACAGTAATTTTCTGTATTTTATCCATCAAAATTGGTAAAAAAGTGATTAAAAAAGCTTTGAGATTGCAGTCTTAGTACTGCAATCTTTTAACTTTTATAAAAAATATTTTTATAAAAGTTAAAAAACTTTTATGTTCTACAACTTTGATTTGACAACTACTATAACGATTATTACGCACACTTTTGAACTAGAATACACATTAAAGCCGCAATTTTTAAAAAAACCGATTTTTACTACAAGAACACACCCCAAGAATTTAAGCAGATATGGCGCCTATCATATCTTGTAGTCCATATAAAGTGTAGTAAATAAGGTGATTTTTAAAAACACGTAGAAACAGTTTTTGAGAAAATCGCTTTTGAAAAAGTGAAAAATCGGACGAATTACAATTTAACTTACTACTTCTTGTTGATCGATTTTGATGAATTGTTTTCGTGTTAGGTCCCGTAGTGGACTTACCACCAATTTCCAAGTTTTAACTTACACTATTCCGTTGTTGAGATATTTTGTTCGTACGCCGACACACCCTGACCAATTGCTAAAAACGTGTTTTTTATTTGTTTCAGGGTTCAGGCCCCCTGAACCCAAAAACGTGTACATCCGATGAAAACTCGATTTTGAAAAATCGACGTAAAAATAATACTTTCCTTCCCTGTATTTATCTAATAGGACAAGAAAAAGTAAAAAAATCAAAAATATCAGTACCCCTGCATTTTACTTGTATATGCAATCAGTCATACGCATCTGTGAAGCAATTCATATACACTGCCCCTTCGTATTTAATTACTGTACTGTTAGCTATTTTGACTAAGACCTACCTTTTAAACGTACTACGTATGAAATTAGGTACAATAATTTTTTTTTAATTAATGGTCGGAAAACCAGATTATTTTCCCGATAATCTTCAAGTAGTTTTGTTGTTGTTTAGGTCAACAGCCGCAAGGCTGGTTTGAACCTCTAGAGGTCTTACCAAGTAAAACGAGGTGTGAGGTGGTTTACCCCTGCCTTCCTCACTAAATACAAAGTAGCCTATGCTTATCAGCATGTCAGGTCCTCCGAAAAGCATCTACTTTGCACTCTGCAAATGACACCTTCACTTCATTCACCACAGGTTTGGCTGTATTATGAAATTCATTACTTTCAGAGGAGATAACTCTGACTAGTGTCTTTTACACCTCTACCTCTTCTGTTCTTAAATAGTTCAGTCATATAATTGGCTGACCACGTGATAAGAAACAGAACTATTTTCTGTAGCCCTTGAACTAGCAGATCGAGTGCTAATAATTTAACACTCCACCTGCCGTCTGTTATCGGCACTAAGTAGTTTTATGACTGATTTTGATGGTGTATTAGCGACAGGTGTAATATATATATGGACAATAGTATTATTTTATTTTTTCTCGTATTAGGCTAATTTTAGAACTCGACGTTACTTAAGACGTTTCTGGAAGCTTTTTTCGCAGCCCACATTCTCAATATTCATTCACTGTAGCTTTTTCTCTTTTCTTCTGTCCATCCGGTGTTCGGTTTTTGCTCTTCATGGAAGCCTTTATAGTCCGTAATTAGTTGTCTGAATTCATTAAGGTTCAGTTCATTAAGTTTCTCGTTTTATTCCGGTTCTCTCTATAACCTTTCTGACTAAACCATTTATTCGACATCTTAAATATATTTTTAGTATATTAAAAATTTGTTTAGTCAACCGGTTGTCTTACAATTAAAACTAATCAATGAGACAAATGTCCGTAAAATTTAAGTCTTCTTTTTCTTATCTATTCCGTTAGCTAATAGTTCATTCCCCTTGTTTAGTTCTTTTCGACCTCGTAACCTATATTGTCCGTCTACTATCTTCGAGCCCATTATCTTCTGGAGGATCTTTCTCTCAAATTTCTCTACTTCTCTTAGACCACTCTTCCCGATCATTGTAAGACACTCATTTGCGTACAGACACACAGGTTATATCATAGTATTATAATGTCTAATCTTGTCTAATCTTAGAATGCTTTCTCCTTACACAGTTGGTGAATTTCTCGGAGTGCACCGGCCATCTTACCTCGTCTGTTCTTCGCTTCCTTTACGCTGGTCTTTCGTTGAAATGTCTCCCCGAGTTACTTGTAGCTATCAACTTGCCCAATTTTTCTGTATTGTGTTTTTAAAGTGACGTGGGGCTGTTTTGGTGTTCATGGTCAATATAGAGCGAAAAATTATAATGTTTTTTTTTAAATAGAAAATCGCATACTGTTTCTAATTGAAATCTTCTTGAGAGTTTAACCGAAATCAGTAAATTTGGGTTTTTGACAATATCTGATTTTTGCATTTTGGCATCGGCTCAAAAATTACCGATTTAATTTTGTTCCGGTTTTGACCAGTAGATAGATTGATTCCTAAAGAACGTTGTTTTTGTTTTGGTCTAAATTCGCTGATTCGTCTAATAGATTGTTTGTTATGTGAGGGCTATTAAGATCTGTATGGAGTGTATGTTCAAAAATATATAAAGGATGCTTGACGACTATTACTCAGAAATTTGACTGAAAACACTTTTTGGCTTCAGGGAACCATTAAACATTATAATCTGTTTTAATCCAGTTACGAAAATAGTGTAAAATTTTAAATAACATTTTCAAATGAGTTATTGTATTTTCAATGCAAATAAATATTAATTGACATTTTCTTACTCGGATGTGTGTGTGCGCGTGCGAACACCTTGAGTCTATTCAAATAGACTCGTAATTATAAATTACCTATTATATTTATTATGTTTATAGACTCTCTATTTGATTTGGTTGCCTGGATTTGATCCAAAAACGATACGGTATACTTGACAAGGACGTTTGTACAGTTCATTCATTTTCTACTGTCCGCTATAGGGTGATCAAAAATAAACTGCCACGAATGTTACCACCATATATATATAATTTTTTTAAATCCCTAATAAGTGTACGTTGAAATCTGTTCAATTTATAACAATTAATAACCTCGTGACCAAATGAGATGAGAATGATATGATGTATGGTGTGTAAATGAGGTGTATTCTTGTACCGACTCAGCCCGACCATCGCTGAGAGAGTATTATTAGTTGAACCCCAACCATCAAAGTTTATCGGTAACGACTGTATAGTATTCTGAACCGTAAAAAAGTAACTATCTTTACTAGGATTTGAACCATGGAACTCTCATCTCCGAAATCAGCTGTTAAACTCTTGACTCGTGGCAATGACTTTACCACTAGAACAGTTGGGGTGGAGTATATTTAACATCCACCCTGAAAAAGATATATTTCCCCAGCGGTTTGTATAAAAGGAGTTCGGATGCGTATTCTTCTCGATGTTATCATTTAACCAATTTTATCTGTCGCCGGCCCGTTGGCGTAGTGGTTAACGCAACTGGCTTCTACGCCGGAGTCCCAGGTTCGATTTCCGGTCAGGAGTGGCATTTTTTCATCTCATTTTTATTTAATCAACGTCTGCATTAGCAGCAATTGCAAAACAGTCAGATGTAAAACAAAGAAAAAAAATTATCTGTTGCCTTTCAATAATTTTATTTCATAGCTTTACCACATTTTTAACATTTTCACAGTTTTTTTAAACAAGTCGTTTTATTATTCATTTATTTTGAGACATGGCCGTTTTCTGGCGTGGTGGTTAGCGTACTAGCCTAGTAAGCGGAGAGGTTCGATTCCCGGCTAGGGTCTGTAAATTATTATTTACCAAAACCCACCCCAGTCTTTAATGATCAAGCTTTTGATGCGACTTTAAAAAACTATCTTGTGTGAAACGCTTACACGACTTTCTCTTGCCAAAAAAAAATAATCATGCGTAAACAAATTAACTAATCAAACTAAATTAATTAATCGTAAACAAAAATTAATCATGCGTAATATGAAAAACATAGATAACGTAGTTAAAATCATGAGCGAATGATACTAAACGAAAATAAACCTCTGTTCGACTTAAAATACAAAAAATCACTAATTGACGCTAAACTAAGCGCTGTAGATAATAATGTTCAAAATAAAAGTAATAGGTTTTTTTAATTTCCTATAACTTTGATTATTACATTTTTGTCGTAAAATGCATACTAAGGTCGCGCAATCTTTAAAAATCCAATTTTTACCGATTTTGATGAGCAAAATACAGAAAATCACAACGCTAAACTAACTATTGTTAAAGCCATGTTTGAAATAAATAATGTAGATTTTTTTTATTTCCTGTAACTGTAATTACGTACGCTTTTGCCCCAAAATGAATATTAAGGCCGTTATCTTAAAGAAAAACACATTTTTCAACACGAGAGCACCGCCTCCCAAGATATTCAGCAGACTTATCTTATAGAGCATGAAAAATGTAGTAAATGACGTGAAATTTTTAAAAACATCGTAGGAGCCGTTTTTTATAAAATCGCAAAAATGAAAAAATTGAACAAATAAATTACTACTTCCGATTGACCGATTTTGTTGGATCCCTTAGTGGTACTTAAATATAATTTCCAAGTTTCAACTTCGTATGATAATCTGTTCTTGAGGTATTTTGTTTACACACACACATAGTCTTTACTTTAAAATGCACATTTTGTAGCGTACACACATTAAGGATTAAATGAAATTTAAAATATTATATTGTAACGTTTAAACTTTTTGTGCGCCTTACATATATATTATAATATAACCTAATCAGACAATAGTAGTAATAATAATAACTACAAAATCAAGTAGGCACTGCCTACTTATGTATTTGATCGAACGACCGCGAAGGTCGTTTAAGCAACACAATGTGGTTTAGTTTTTTTTTTAAATTTTTTATTGGATTGTCGTATGGATTTATATTACTGTTGAGGTATAACCTGTATTTGTTTTAAGTTGATAGTTAATTTTTTAATATAAAGTACTACTATATTATGTATTACCTGCACAATAATAGTTTTGTTATTAGCATTATTCTCTGGAATTACCTAACATATACAATTTTATTTTATTTATAAAAAAATAATGTAGTATGGAACAGTGTGTTTCGTAAATTGAGCTTCAGGATTTTCGATGATCTATTTTTATTTTCTCTTGCTCTATATAAATATATGCCCATAACGGGCAGGTGGAGTGTTAAATTAATTGCACTCGATCTGTTGGTTCCAGGGCTACAAAAATAGTTCTGTTTCTTATCACATAGTCAGCCAATTATATGTCGGAACTATTTAAGAACAAAATAGGTAGAGGTGTAAAAGACACTAGTCAGAGTTTTCTCCTCTGAAAGTAATGAATTTAACTATAAATCCAGACCCTGTGTTTTTTTTTTTGTTTATCGTCCGACTGTTTTGCAATTACTGGTAATGCAGACGATGAGAAGGGTGATAGATGAAAATGAGTGTTGAAAAATGCCAGACCTGACCGGGAATCGAACCCGGGACCCCGGCGTAAAAAGACCCTTTCACTTCATTCACCCTGTGGTGAATGAAGTGAAGGTGTCATTTGAGGGTGAAAAATGGGTGCTTTTCGGAGGGTCTGGCATGCTGATAAGCATACTCTTGCAATACAGTGAGGAAGGCAATAGTAAACCACCTCACTCCTCGTTTTTACTTAGTAAAACCTCTAGAGGTTCAAACCAGCCTTTCGGCTGTTGACCTAAACACACATGTATATATAAAGAAAGAAAGTATTTTTTCAAATCGATTTTTTTGCAATCGGATATATGTATACGTTTTCAGGCCACCTGCACCAAAAACAAAAAATGTTTTTAGAGATTGGTGTGTGTGTGTGTGTGTGTGTGCGCGCGCGTGTTTATGTATGTATGTATGTGTACTAAATATTTTAAGAACGAAATGCCGTACAAAGTTAAAACTTGGAAATTATGCTGAGTACCTTTAGGGGATCCGACACGATTTTTTAATAAAAATCGTTCAACCGGAAGTAGTAGTTTATTTATATACGAGTATTTTTCACTTTTCCCGTTTTTTTAAATCGCCTTATTTACTACATTTTTATGTTCTACAAAATAGGATAAGCTTTATGTGTGGTGAAATTGGTAAAGGGAGGGGTTTTACTCCTGTGGTAAAAAATGGTTCCTTAAGATTCCGACCTCAATATGTATTTTACGAGAAAGCGTATACAATCAAAGTTGTAGAAAATTTAAAGAAAACCATGCAACTTTTATTTTTTAAATTTTGTTCTACAAAGTTTAGTTTTGCATCAATAAGTGATTTTTATTCAATTTGTGATTTTTTTTTAGACTGGAAAATTATTATTAGTTTAAACGCATCTTTTCTTAACCCAATCTAATCGCTGATAACCAATATGTTTATGTGACTTAAATTAAACTAAAAAAAGAATTTTTAAACCACTAGAGCGGTAAAAGTATGAGTTAGAACACTTACCGATTGAGAAGCACTTTCGAAAGTTTACCACATTTTCAGCTCATCTCAGTACTTAATTACACAAAATTATAACTTTTATCAGAGATGTAAACCTCCTTGGTGTGTCATAACAATATTACGATCTACTTCTTAAGAGAGTTATAGTTACGACTACCACCGGGGCATCTGGGGGGGCCGGTTAGGCCCCCCAGGCCCCCCCCCCGGTGGTGGTCGTAACTATAACTCTCTTAATCTCTCTTTTTCTCTTTTTCATTCTGATATATAGTAAAATATCCTAATTTGTTTAAATATTAAATTATTGTTTTCGCCTTTTTAAAATTAATTTATTAAACTTTTTATCCGAGTTTAGGGGTTTGTAAAAAGAGTCTCTTTTGTAAGAGAAGCAACCTCTCTTTCAAAATTTAATACTTTTCTTTTTTTAAAATTTAATTTTTGTTTTCATAAATACAGTTAGGCCCAATTTGAGTCATGCAGGATCCCAAATGGGCGGAAAAATCCTACTAGATAAGGGTTCCGTTCACAGGTAAGACCTCATTCCTTATTCACTATAGCGTGTTCTGGCAGACCGTTTAATATGGTGGTACTACCATATTTAATACTTGTTTAATTTACTACCATACGATATTTAATATGGTAGTACGTATCTATCAAGCTGCTCGCAAATTCGCAAAAAGCAGTAGGGAGTTATTGTCGCTATTCAATAACTCTCGTGACGGGTTATTGCTAATCCCAAGAGCGAGCGAGTATGTTTTGATATGAAACGCAAAAAGCAGTAGGGAACACAACAGTGACGCTACATGGTGAACTTGTGACTGCACTTAGCCGTGTGAGATCATTTTCATCGTTGCTGTTGTCGATAATTTCAGCGTTTGTTGGGCTGGGATCTAGGTCCGGCAGCGTGTTAATATCGCGTTTCTCGTGACGGGTTATTGCTAATCCCAAGAGCGTAGTACCCCCGTGCTAAATGTTTTGTCAGTTTACGAAGGCGTGCTTAAGGTTTTGTCGTCTGGGGCTATAAACCGTGCATAGTTCTTACTGTCAAATCTTGGCCAACCTACTAGAAGGTCAATCTAGAAAGAAGCTTAGTCCTTGGCTTCTAGGCTAATGAGCTAAAACTAGCCAAATGCCTCGTCATCCAATTAGAGACGCGCATGAATGGATTAACGAGATTCTCACTGTCCCTACCTACTATCTAGCGAAACCACAGCAAAGTGAGAGGATGAAAGGTTTTTGGGAAGCTAAAAGGAGGAAAAGAGCCACCACCAAGAGCTAGATTTTTGTGTTTTTAGCGCTCTCCTTAAGGAGATTATACGCAAATAATAATTATTATATATATATATATATATATATATATTAAATAAAATAAGACATTAATTAAACGGTGGATATGAAATGTTTAACAAACTAATAAATCAAAGTTACGGAAAATTAGAAAATCTACAAATTTTATTTCAAATGTTTTCTCTACAGAGCTTAGTTTAGCATCAATTATAGTGATTTTCCGCATTGTTAAGTTGATTTTCATTTATCGGCATTCACTTATTATTAAAATTAGGTTATATTTTTCATTGTTTACTTTTGCAAGAGAAAGTTGTGGGAGTGTTTCATTCCAGATTTTTTTTAGTTTGTCAATTTCTTTTCTGAACAACTTGTATTGCGTATTTAAATACACTATTATTATAAACCACACGTTGTTGTTAAGGCACTTAAGCCTAAATGAGTAGCCAATGTATGGAAGGGGTAAATAATATCTAGTAATAAGACAAATAAATAATAATAATAATAATTTAGAATAAATGTCTTGTTCTTTCATATAAATGTTTAGTTGGTTATAATTGAGCACGTGACTGCGTTAAGACCTATTTTAATTGCGTAGTTCATTCGTGTACTTTCTCAAGCTCTTATTTTATAGTATAGTTAAAAAAAGTTTTGTGTGAAACACTCACACGACTTTCTCTGCCAATGCAAATAATTAACAATATAACCTAACATTAGTAATAAAACATTAGAAATTAACAAAAAACTAACCTTAAAAAACATAAACTAATTTTAATCATGAGTAAATGATGCAAAATGAAAACCCACCTTAGTTTGGATTAATAATACGGAAAATCACTCTTTGACGTTAAACTAGGCTCTGTAGAGAAAAATGTTTAATTAAAAGTTGTGGATCTTTTAACTTTCTATCAATTTTATTATACACACTTTTGTCTTTAAATACACACTAAGGCCGAAATCTTAAAAAATCCATTTTTACAGATTTTCATGGAAAAAAACATAATATCATTAATAACTGCTAAACTAAGCGTTATACAAAGAAATGTTTGAAATAAAAAGTAGTAGATCTTTTAATTTTCTACAACTTTTATTATAAACACTTTTGCGCTAAAATGCATATTAAGGCCGCAATCGTAAAAAAATATTTTTTTCTACGAGAGAACAGCCTCCCTAAGAATTTCAGCAGACATGGCGCCTACCCTATCTTGTAGAACATAAAAAATGTAGTAAATGAAGCAATTTTAAAAATAATCGTAGAAGCCGTTTTGAGAAAATCCCAAAAAAGTGAAAAATAACAGGAATAAACTACTACTTTCGGTTGACCGATTTTGATGAAAATATTTGTGTCGGGTCCTCTTGTGGTATGTAATTTAAGTTTCAAGTTTCAACTTTGGATGATGTTCCGTTCTTGAGATATTTTGTTTACACAGAGACCAATCGCTAAAAACATGTTTTTTTTGTTCAGGGGGCTGAAAACGTGTATATCCGGTGACAACTCGATTTCGAAAAATCGACATGAAAACAATACTTTCCTTCCTTTATATCCATAAAGGCAAGAGAAAGTAAAAACGGTATTTTGATGCTTCAAAACTTTCAATAGACGGATGTTAAATGACTCTTGAAGCCAATAAATTCCATTTGTTTGGATTATTATTTGTGTTAGAGCAAATACTTCTTACACCTATGAACATGTTGACTATTGTGAGACTTATATTTATGTCTGAGTTCACTTTGCCAGAAACACTTTGAGACAAGTATCAGTACTGATACCTATACTGAGTGTTTCTGCCATTAAGATATCGTTCAGTGTTTCATTTTTATGTCGTTTTTTATTTTATCGGATAGTAAAAATTATGCCGATTTCAGCAATGCTTCTTTTTACTTTCTCTTGCCTATATGAATATATAGGAAGGAAAGTATTGTTTTCATGTCGATTTTTTGAAATCGAGTTTTCACCGGATCTATACGTTTTCAGACCCCCTGAACCTAAAAAACATGTTTTTAGCGATTGGTCTGTGTGTGTGTGTGTGTTTGTGCGTGCGCGCGCGCGCGTGTGTGTGTGAACAGAATATCTCAAGAACGAAACATCGTACGAACTTGAAACTTGAAACTTAAGTTACATACCACTACCGGACCCGACACAAACATTTTCATCAAAATCGGTCAACCGGAAGTAGTAGTTTATTCGTGTAATTTTTCACTTTTTTGTGATTTTCTCAAAAACTGGTCCTACGATTTTTTTTAAAATCACCTGGTTTACTAAATTTTTTATTCTCTACAAGATAGGGTAGGCGTCATGTTTGCTGAAATTCTGAGTGAGGCTGTTTTCACGTAAAAACATAGTTTTTTTAAGATTACGGCTTTAATATGCAATTAAGCGCAAAAAGTTTATATAATAAAAGTTGTAGAGAATTTAAAATCCTACAACTTTTATTTAAAACATTTTTTTGTATAACGCTTAGTTTAGTAGTAATTAGCAATTTTCTGATTTTTTCTCACGAAAACGTGTGAAAAATCGATTTTTTAAAGATTTCGGGCTTAGAATGCATTTTACGACAAAAGTGTATATAATAAATTTTATAGGAAATAAAAAGATCTACAACTTTTATTTAAAGCATTTTTCACTACAGAGCCTAATTTAGCGTGAAAGAGTGATTTTCTGTAGTTTTAAGCCAAACTGAGTTCGATTTTCATTTTGCGTCTTTCACTCATGATTAAAATAAGGTTATGCTTTTGAGGTTAGTTTTTTGTTTATTTCTAATGTTTTATTACTAATGTTAGGTTTATTGTTAATTATTTGCACTGGCAAGAGAAAGTTGTGTGAGTGTTTCACACCAGATTTTTCTTTTTTTAATCGGATCCAGCACTAATATTTGAACTTTTTTAAATTATTATTTATAATTTGTTATCTTTGATTCTAAGTTACAATAATTTTCGTTTCGTAAGTTGGATCACAGTTATTTTGTAATAAAACACTGTATGGTCTATAGACCGTCTGCATTAGCAGCAATTGCAAAACATTCAGACTTACTACAACAACAAAAAAATCTGGTGTGAAACACTCACACAACTTTCTCTTGCCAATGCAAATGATTAACAATTTAACCTAATTTTAGCAATAAAACATTAGAAATTAACAAAACACTAACCTCAATAAACATAACCTTATTTTAATCGTGAGTGAAAAACAGAAAATGAAAATCGACCTGTTTGGCTTAAAAATATGGAAAATCACTCTTTCAAGCTAAACTAGGCTCTGTTGAGAAAAATCCTTAGATTAAAAGTTATATATCTTTTAATTTTCTATAAATTAAATTATATACACTTTTATTATAAAATGCATACTAAGGCCGAAATCTTAAAAAAATCGATTTTTCTCACGTTTTCGTGAGAAAAACAGAAAATTGCTAAATACTGCTAAACTAAGCGTTATACAAAAAAATGTTTGAAATAAAAGTTGTAGGTTTTTAAATTCTCTACAACTTTTATTATATAACGTTTTGCGCTAAAATAGATATTAAAGCTGCAATCTTAAAAAGAAAATGTTTTTACGTAAAAACAGCCTCACCCAGAATTTCAGCAAACATGGCGCCTACTCTATCTTGTAGAGAATAAAAAGTTTAGTAAATGAGGCGATTTTTAAAAAAATCGTAGGACCGGTTTTTGAGAAAATCGCAAAAAAGTGAAAAATTACAGGAATAAACTACTACTTCCGGTTGACCGATTTTGGTGAAAATGTTCGTGTCGGGTCCGGTAGTGGTATGTAACTTAAGTTTCAAGTTTCAAGTTCGTACAACGTTCCGTTCTTGAGATATTTTGTACACACACACACGCGCGCGCGCGCACACACACACACACACACACACACACACACAGACCAATCGCTAAAAACATGTTTTTTGGGTTCAGGGGGTCTGAAAACGTATAGATCCGGTGAAAACTCGATTTCGAAAAATCGACATGAAAACGATACTTTCCTTCCTATATATTCATATTGGCAAGAGAAAGTAAAAATACAGTTATTAGCTGTTCCATCTATAAAAAGAATTAGTGATCACCTCCTTGGCATAGTGGTTAGCGCACTACCAAGCGAAGGAGCCTAAATTCGATTTCCGGCTAGGGTGTGGAAATTATTACCTGTCAGAAATCATATTTCATTCCGAAAAGGTAGTAGTTATTTTGTTTTGTCATTATGTTAATATTGTGAATTTATTCTGTTTTTTTTTTTTTTTTTTTTAATTATTTGCATAAGGAAAGGCAGAGAATATAAACATTTTCTGTTGTTCCAAACACAGGCTTGTCTCTCAAATATTTTAATATCTTTCAAATATTGATTCAAAAGAGAATTGGAAAGATACCACTTATTGCAAAAATTGTCTTGTGAATTTATCATGAAAAGTAGCACCTTCGCAAATATCATTCAATAACGATTCAAACGAGAAATGCGAAGATACCACTCATTGTCTGATATTCCAGTTAGCAGCAAAGTTTTTTGCTCGTTCTCAATTATCTTTCCAATATTGATTCAAAAGAGACTTGGAAATATACCACTCATTGCCTGATGTTCCAGTTAGCAGCAAAGTTTTAAGGTCACTTTGTTTTCTGGACTGTTTTTTGCACTGGAAAATTTTTGGTTTGCCGTCTCTATCAACAATTACCATGGAAACATTAAGCATTAATTATTTTACAACTTGCGCAACAATTAAGAACAAAGAAAGAATATTGTGTTTGAATTGAAAATTTGTATGGATCAAACGTGTATTGAATTTAGATCAGAATAATAAATAGAATGATTTATATTTATGAATAAAAATATAGATATTAAACAATTTAAAGTTTTTTACATTCATTTTATTAACAAGTTACACAGCTGTGTTACATGTTAATAAAATTAAACTTTTCTTTGAATATAAACAAGTTGTTGCTCTGGATGACTAAAAAGTTAAGTTCTTGTAAAACTTAGGCTAACTTTAAAATCTAGAGTGTTTTCACAAACTCTTACCAACTTGGTAAGAGTTTGTAAAAATATTCAAATTATAAGAAAAGGTACTGTTCAAAATAATTGTGGCAGATCTTTAACAGAAATATCATGTTGGCATTAAAAAATTACATAGTAAAATTTTTGATACCCCAGTGTCAGAAGCTATTTGTGAAATCTGGGGGTGTGTTATTACCAATGTAATAAATAAACCCCCTGTTTTTCGTGTTTCAAAATATAAGAAAATGTAAAGCAAAATAATAGGTTATGGATTAAAGAAGTTTAAAGGCATGTTTAATTTTAAAAAGGAATTTATTGAAACTAAAGTATTCAATAAGCTAAATAAAAATAAAGATTGATCTTTTATAAACTTCTTGCTTATTCACTTTTAAAATTTGTATGATTAATTTATCACTAAAATGCCACACCCATAGAAAGCTTCTCGTCTTGGCACCAACCGTTGTAGAAAAATAAAAAAAAAACATTCTGCTTTGGAGGGTCCTACCAAACCTAATGCTTTCTTTAAAATGTTTAAAATCATTTCCCAATTTTCACACAAGAATTGACCTGCATTAATATAGCATACCGTATATAAGATAGAATTAAACCATAATAAGCTGCCATTATTAATATTTTTACTTTCTCTTGCCCTGTATGATAATGTAGAGAACGGAAGTTTTGTTTTCAATCGATTTTCGAAATTGATTTTTCACCGGAAATATACATTTTCAGGGCCCGTGAACCCAAAAAATGTTTTTATGGATTGGTCTGTGTATATGTGTGGGGAAAAATTATCTCGAATGAAAAAAGGGTCTTGATTTTTTGAAAACTTATCAGACAGTAGGTATAAAAACAGCTAGCAATTTTGTAGTGGGCTAATTAATACTTTGATTGTGAATGCAATCAGTGGTGGGCCGTTTTGAAACAGTGTCGTTACGGGACAAATTTTGTGGATGACGTTATTAGTGCGTTTGCGTACGGTTGGTAACAAGTGTTTGTATACAGGTAAATCTTTTTACTTTCTCTTGCTTATATTATGAATATATAGGAAGGAAAGTATTGTTTTCATGTCGATTTTTTTTTAATCGAGTTTTCACCGGATCTACACGTTTTCAGATCCCCTGAACCCATATAACATGTTTTTAGCGATTGGTCTGTGTGCCCGTGCGTGCGTGTGTGCGCGTGTGAATAAAATATCTCACGAACGGAATAGCGTACAAAGGTGTAACTTGAAACTTAAAAATTTGATTTTCCGTAAGTCGAAGAGAAGTTGATTTCATTTTGTGTCATTCACTCATGATTAAAATTAGGTTATGTTTTTCATTTTACATTGTTTACTCATGATTAAACATAGGTTATATTGTTTTTTATCTATATTGGCAAGTATCTAATTGTCTAATCAAATTATCTATATTGGCAAGTCGTGTGAGTGTTCCACACCATATTTTTTAATGGTGGATCGTACCCTTTCAATTGTTTGTTCTTCTTTCAAACTCCTCTTCGGCTAACAATAAGCATTCGATCTAAGTAATAAACTTTGGGATTTGTCTACTTTTTCTGTTTGTACAATTTTGTACATACATAATAATAATAATAAACAATTATTATATGTTTCCTCTCGTACAGGGTCAATTTTAGACCACGTGAAGTGACTTTAGACGTTTCTGGAAGCTCTTTTTGCAGCCCACATTCTCGTTCAATGTATGCTTTTCTCCTTTCTTCTGTCCAATCAGTGGTCTGTTTTTGATTTTCGTGGAAGCTTTTAAAGTCCGTAATTAGTTGCTTGAATTTGGTTTTGTTGATTAGTTTTTCAGTTTATTCCGATTTATTCTAAATATCCTTTCTGACTTCTTAAAACTATTTATCTGACACGTCTATTGTACAAATTTGTTTTGTCAACCGGTTGTCATCCATTTTATACAGGTTTCTGTAAAATTTTAGTCTTCTTTTTCTAGTAGTTCATTTTTCTTGTACAGTTCATCTCTATCTCGTAACCTTTATTATCCTATACTGTATCTTCGGACCCATTATCTAGCGGAGAATCTTTCTCTAAAATTTATCTACTTTTCTTAGACCAGCCTTTCTGGCCATTGTAAGGCACTCACTCGCGTAGAGACACGTAGGTTTTTTCACGGTATTATAATGTCTAATCTTGGCTTCTCTTGAGAATGCTTTCTTCTTATGCAAGTGGTGAGTTTCATGGTGAGCACCGGCCATCTTTCTTCGTTTGTTATTCGCTTCCTTATCGCTGGTCTTTTGTTGTCTTATCTCCTCGAGGTACTTGAAGCTGTCAACTTTCCCAATTTTTCCGTGGTGTCTCTTCAAAGGATGCTGGTCTATTTTAATGTCCGTAGTGTATTTAGTATTCTCGAAGGAAATCTTTAGTCCTGCTTTTACTGTTGGCTTTTTTGGCATATTGATTTTTTCTATTGCCGTTTCCGTGTTCCTGGAAACGACTGCTTGGTCGTCTGCAAAACCAAACAGTTTATCTTCATGCCATTCTTTGATCCTCCAATGTGTACTTGATTTAACAGTCCTTTATTGGTAACTTCCATTTCCCATTCCTTAATAACTTTCCCCAAGACACAGTTAAAGAGAACCGGTCAGTCCAACGACAGGTTTAATTTCAAACTCTTTGGAGATTCTCTTAAAAGTTCCATTTTTTATCGTGTTTGCATTAATGTTTAATAATTAAATATTTATAACAATAATAAATAAATATTTTTACGATTCCAGTACAATTTCTGATTCTAATAAAAAAAAACAAATGAGTATATTTAACGGAGAATATAAAATTCCTCAGGATAACAATTTCTGAATTACTATGATATTACGGTGACCAATGAACTGTTCATTTAAACTTAACTTAACTGTTGCTGCATGTATAGAAATGTCCGCAGGGTAACATAATGTACAGTTACTGTTTGATGGTAGATAAAGAACATATAATAAGAGAGCGAGACTAACTATAGATTGCAACCAATAAGAATCAATCATCTGTCTTATTTTGTAAACTCAATTTGTTAGAAAATGAGTGCAAAGTTACAAAGATGTAATTTCATAAACAAACACAATTTAACCAGGAGTTCAAATAGAAACGTTTTCTAACAATATTATAAGTACAATGCTCTAACTAGAGTTTCAGAAAGTATTGCAAAGGGGAACAATTTTAAACAGAAACTCTACCCTGAACATTGTATTTTAAGCCTGTAACTTCAGAAAAAAGTAATTTCGCTAGAGGTTCTACGCACAGAATAACAAATAGCGGCTAAACTATGCGTCGGACAGAAAGAAATGTATATTGATGAAACTCACAAACTCTAGCTTTACCCTTGTCATCAACGACTAAATGGGAGGGTGGCTTAGGAGAGACGAAGCGCGCGGGATCAAATAATGCTTGTACTACTGTGGCCACTAATATCATCATTCCATACTAATTATATACGTCCCATAAAGGCAAAGGGTGATAACTCCAATTTTAGCAAATTTTTCAAATTGAGTTTAACAGTTCAAAATTCAAAATCAGCACAAAATACTCTATCTAATAGTGTGGTTGTTTAGGTCAACAGCCGAAAGGCTGGTTTGGACCTCTAGAGGTTTTACTGAGTAAAAACGAGGAGTGAGGTGGTTTATTATTACCGAGTTGAAATAGTATGCTTATCAGCATGCCAGGCCCTCCGAAAAGCACCCACTTTCCACCCTGCAAATGACACTTTCACTTCATTCACCACAGATTCTGGCTGTACTGTGAAATTCATTACTTTCAGATGAGATAACTCTGACTAGTGTCTTTTACACCTCTACCTCTTCTGTTCTTAAATAGTTCAGTCATATAATTGGCTGACCATGTGATAAGAAACAGAACTATTTTTTGTAGTCCTGGAACCAACAGATCGAGTGCAATTAACTTAACGCTCTACCTGCCCGTTATGGGCATAATCTAATGGTATACGAGGTGTGGCTATTAAATAATGAGACTGACGTAAAAAATTTTATTTTAATTTTATATTTAATCACTTATTGTCACCTTCAATATACACTCCTTCTCTATCCCTACAATGTTCCATGCAAATTTTCCATTGTTGGAAACAGTGCTGGAAGTCATCTTCTGCCAGCTCCTTCAGGATACGTGCCGCTTTCTCTTTTACAGCGTCCACAAACTCAAATCTTGTCCCTTTTAATGCAGATTTCACCTTAGGGAACAGGTTGAAGATAATAACATGATGAATCGTGGTTTTTTACTTATGATCCAGTAACAAAGCGCCAATCCATGCACTGGAAGAGCCAAACTTCACCAAGAGCCAAAAAAGCTCAAATGAGCAAGTCAAAATTTAAAGCAATGATTGTTTTTTTTTTATATCCATGGGATTGTGAACCTTCACTGGGTTCCTGAAGGTCAAATAATTAATCAATATTACTACCTTGAGGTACTTTCTAAACTGCGTCAAAGAGTAAGGAAAAAACGCCCTGAAATGTGGAAGGACAAATCATGGGTTCTTCACCAAGACAATGCGCCAGCTCATTCCGCATTATCTATTAAGAGGTTCCTAGCCAAGTACAGCATCTCAGTGTTAGAACATCCACCTTATTCACCAGATCTTGCACCATGTGACTTCTAACTGTTCCCTAACGTGAAATCTGCATTAAAAGGGACAAGATTTGAGTCTGTGGAAGCTGTAAAAGAGAAAGCGGCACGTGTCCTGAAGGAGCTGACAGAAGATGACTTCCAGCACTGTTTCCAACAATGAAAAATTTACATGGAGCGTTGTAGGGATAGAGGAGGAGTGTATATTTAAGATGATAATAAGTGATTATGTATGAAATAAAAATAAAATTTTTTACAATGTCAGTCTCATTATTTAATATCCACACCTCGTACAGTGTTAACTCCCATCTGCCTTACCTGAATTTTACAGGTTGTAATAACCATAATTATATTTTCAAATTTCAAATCTTAACTTGGTATGATACTGTTTACCTTTAAACAGAACTCAAGCAGAAATTTTCTAAATATTACTGAGGACAGCATTCTGCTTCTGTATTAGAATAGTGTTCCCACTAAATAAATACCTATTTTAATAGATTTTTTTTCTGTTCGAAAAACTCACCTTGCGTTAATGTCACTAATGTAAAAAAATATCAAAACAACAAAAAACAGAATGGGGTTTAGAGTATGAAGTCCATGGGAGGTGTGAGGGGGGTTTAAAAATTCAGAAAGTTACAAAATAATAAAAATCTATAGCCCAGTAACTAAATTGGGTGTAAATTTCAAGTTCTTATACCAACAGTAATTTTGTTACAATAACAAAAAGGAAAACTTTCCGTTTTTGGCTCTCCTGAAAAATCACAAAAATGGAGTCAACCCTCTTTATTTCTTAGGCACAAAATATAATATTACTATTTGTGAGAATGATGCAGATGTATTCGACCGATGTTATTTTATTGACTAGTAGTTAGATGTTCTTCTGACATTCTACATCCAACCTTTACAATTAATCTTTTCTCATGGATATAAGATTGCAGCTAAACAAGAAATATGCTGCCAGCATTATAAAAATAAACAAAAAAATAATATTTTGTCGTAATTTTTGTTACAGAATTTTCGAGAACAGAGGATAGATGGTTCAGCATTACCGTTGTTAACCGAACAGCATTTAACGACAGCTTTACAAATGAAATTAGGACCAGCGTTAAAATTACGAGCAATACTATCGAGAAGATTAGGTCATTGTGCGATCTGCCTACATTGTGTACACTGTCACGGGTCTTCAGCGACAGCTGCAACTAACCTATTGACTGCTACCGCCGCATTAACGTCTGCAATACCACCTAGTTCTAGCCCAAAACCTACTGTCAGGCCTAACAGCACTGGCAACTAATTGTAGTTAATTTCCGTCCCGACATGTAATAAGTTATTAATAAGGTAAGTTTATCATGAAAAAATTTTGTTTTGTTAAGTTGTATAGATTATAAAAAAGTAAGTTTGCATTTATTAAATTATTTAATAAAATGGAGAAAATAAATATCTGTCAACTGTTTCCTTCTTTACAGCATCAATTGACTCAAATAATTTAACATATGGGGAAAGATAATAGTTGCAAAGTGCTAAAACGGGAGAATATGGTGGGTTTTTAAGTGCAGTAATGTTCTTTTCTTACAAAAACTGTGTCAGAGAATCTACTATGTGAGCAGGCACTTGCCCTAGTGATGAATGAAACATTTTTTCAAATTTATAGCTGTTTTTTCAGGACTCTTATTTGTTAGTTATGTCAAAACTTCATCATAATAATGATGGTTATCTGTTATACATTTGTATCTATTCTTCTAAATTACACCCTTGATAACAAAAAACATAATGAGAATATATTTGAATTTTTATTTGCTTTGATGAATCTTTTAATTCTTGTGGTCACTGTGTTTTCCAGTTGACTACCTTTTGGTCTCAGAATTATACTGGGAGATTCAGGCTTTATTCCAATTGATTACTTTATCAAACAAACTTGAGTCTTCTTCAAGTTGTTCGAAAATACCAACACAACATTAAAATCCTCACGGAAAATTTTCCATGAATGTTCACAGAAATCATTCTAATTGGCTGTCTTTTCTAAAAATCTTACTAATTTCTCCACATTTTCTTCAGAACTTGAAGTGCAAGGTTACCCAGAGTGTTCATCATCTTCGACATTCTCAAGCCCCCCACTGAATATTTTGTGCCCCTCAAATCATACATGCACGAGACAGGCAGTCACTCCCATGCGGTACTAACCATAGGAATTTTAAAAGGGTGCTGTTTGTTGTTGTGTGATGGTTTGTTGGTACCCTAAAAGGTTGCTCATCCATTCATTGTTAATTAACAAATTATAGCAATTTATTACCAGTTGACTGTTTGGGCTGGCGTGAAGGCAAAAATCAAGAATTTAGCATTTCTTTAGTCCAGTTGTTATTATTTTTAGCCTGAAGTAGCTTAAATTTAAGATAAGTTTCAGAAATCTCAAATATCTAACACACTTAAATGTTAAAAAAATACTGATGCAAAAATTAAAAATTTTTAGTATGAATACACACTTAGTTAAAGACAATTTCTTTAAAATATGGGTCGTTCCATTTTTTGTATGCCACTATCAAATCCGAATTCCCTGAAGCGTTGCACACATGTTCATTTCTCCCATTCCCTGTCTTACTGAATACTCAACTGAGACAGACACACTCACGCATGTGTACACACGTCCAGTCCCAGTATGTAGTACTATGTTACACGTTCTGCTGTATCATTTTTATTTTTTTTATTTTCAGGTTACTTATTACTTGTTACTAAATATTATTACTAAAATTATTCTAATTATTTATATTTAATTATTACATTATATTTTTTAATTTTTTACATTGGGAAGAGAAAGTCGTGCGAGTGTTTCACACAGACTTTTTTAGTTGTCACATCTTCTGGGATTATGCAATAACCCCCTTTCCTGAAGGAACTCTACATCATCTTCCTCCTTCCGAATATTATTAAATAACTACGAAATTCATAGTAGAATGACTGTGAAATAGGAGTGGAGTTGACTTTACGCAGGATATTGCTAGTCAGATTGGCGTGCTAGACGCAGGAGTAGGAGAAGTGTGTAACCCATCAGGGAATTCGAATTTGATTGTGGCATATAGAAAACAGAAAAGACCCAAAAATATTTAAAGTCTCCTGAAAAAATTTCTGCAATGGACATATGGGGTTTCTAAAAATTACAATTCTTATTTATTTCTACGGATTTCCGGATTCAAGGGATGCCGATTCTCCGATGTCCAGGGAAGCCGCTGCTGCGAGGGGCCAAAGGGATTTGTCCTTAATTATTTTAGTTATCTTGGCTTCCACAATAGTTCTTAATTTGTTTCTGTGCAGATTTCATGCACCATTGCAATCCAGGAGAATTTGTTGTATAGTCTTTTTACAAGTTTTGTAAAGGGAAGTTGGTGAAATTGAACCTGTGAAGATAGTGTTTAGTGACAATACGTCCCATTCTGGTGCAGGCCACAAATGCTGGCATCACATGTAGGATTTTCTGATACCAAGATCTTTTCACCGGGCTTGGCTGCAAATCAAATAGATGCCTTTTGAAAGTTTCCTCTGTACTTTTCTTTATTTTAGCCAAAGATTTTTGTAGCGGCAAAACAGGTCTCATTTCCACTGCTTGTTTAGTGATCCTGTCTGCTATTTCGTTACCAACAACTTCTCAGTGTGCTGGTATCCACTGTAAAGTAGCTCTAGCTCATGCAGCATTTCCAGGATGGGATTCAAGTGAATGGGGTCATCACTGGGAGATGGTCTTCGAAGGATATCAATGATCTACCTTGGAGTCAATATACAGTATTTAATTTCGCGTACTAGCACTAACCTACTAGTCATCTAACACTAGGGCCAAAAAAATGACAACTCAACATAAATGTATGAAAATGTATGTTGGTTTAGTTAATAAATAGAAGTTTAGTGGTTAGTAAGTTGGTTTGGTTAATATTTAGTAAAGTAAATTGGTATTCTAAAAATTTTAATATATTTTGTTTGATCTCTGTTCCAGATCTACAGATGATTATTAAATTGTTAATGAAGAAATTTTGTGGTTATATATTCCTTTTGTATTATTAATATTATTATCATTATTATTATTACTATTATGTTTAAAGGTGGTCCAAAAAGTAATGAGATTTGTGCAAAGTAAATTTGGATGTAATAGCCCTGCTTGTTAAAAGCACCCTGGTGTTTTATTTACTTTACGTGTCAATTGGATGCAGTACGCAAAAAGGAACCGCGTGGAGAATATATATTTTTCAGTAGAGCCACTTATAGGGAAATCATTCGAAAAAATTCGTCAACTTTTCAATAATATTTGATTCAAGCCCATTTACCTAAAATGTATGTGTAAATCTAAACATTTTAACATATTGGTCTTTAAACAAAATGTATGGTTGTGAATTCCATCTTAAATGATTAGCTAACGTCAGAGTTGGTTGACTTAATGAACATTTTATAAAGTTAACCAATATAAAGTAAAGATGGTTTTCTTTGCAAAGATACTTTTAATTTCTCTTGTCCTATATAAATAAATTGAAAAAGAAAATATTGTTTCCATTATGATTTTTCGAAATTGAGTTTTTACCGAAAATACATTTTTTTAGGTAAAAATATAGTAATTTTTCACTAATCTCTTTTAACTGCTTTATTACTTGGTTTTACTGTTAACTAACATTTCCGAGGACCCACTGCAGTCATCATCAGAATATACAAATTTAAAAAAGTTTGTAATGTGGATCCACTGAAATATGTCAGTTGAAAAATAAAACCATAAAATAACAAATTTAAAAATCATACATTTATGTATTATATGAGGTGTGGCACTCAAATAACCGGACTGGAGCTACAAAACATTTTATTGATCACCAATAATTACATTGCAAAGTTTAATCCCTTCAACCTACTCATCTTGCCGATCCCAATGCTCCATACAAATTATCCATTGTTGAAAGCAGTGGTGGAAGTTCACTTCGTCAGTTTGTTGAGAACCTCCATTGCTTTTGCTTTCATTACTTTTTGGTGTATTTAATTTGACACAGTCAAATCTTTTCTTCTTAAGCACTGATTTTACCTTAGGGAATAGAAAAAAGCCACGAGGGGCCAGGTCAGGCGAGTGAGGTGGATGGTCCAACTTGTGATGCCCATATTTCGCAAAGAACGGCTTCACAGACAAGGTGGAATGGGTTGGCACAATATCGTGTTGAAGCAATCAGGAAATTGCTCTTCCACAAATTGGGTCTTAATCTTCTGACTCATTCATGAAGGGCAGTCAGAACCTCAAAAATGATTTCAGCAAGAGCTTGGACACTCAGATGATGATTTCGGTGGATCAATTTACCAATTTTCTGTTGTCCAGGGCACAGATCATCTTCGATCATTTCACGTCCCTCCTTAAGTCTTTTAAACCACTCATAAACTTTAGTGTGCGATAAACATTCACTTTCATACACTTCCTTTAACATGGCATAAGCTTCTGTAGCGGGTTTTCCCAGTTTAACAAGAAACTTGTAGTTAACTCGTTGTTCCATCTGAACACTGCATTTTTTCAATAAAAAGCTAGCACAAGGACTTGAACAGGTGATTGCTACAATGAGAATGAGCGGCGTACAACCGTGCCCATTGAGCTCAGAGTCGAAGAAGCATGATCAGGCACAGGGATTTTCAAACCTGCCTCGGCAAACTTGCTGTTTGCCAGTAGCAAATCCAGCTCGGTTATGTAATTATCCTACTTCGTATCTCTTCCAGGAATTAATAAACAACCAACTTTCTTTTATCTGTGAAATGGTTACAGTAAGCTTTTTTAAACTGGATAGTTGGTATCAACAATTAAAATTTTTAATTCATTTATGTAATTTGTTATTGTTTATTCACATGCACTTTATTGATGTAAATTATTTCATTATTCATATTAAAAATTTACAAATAAATGAATTAAAGTAAATATATTTAACTGAATATAGCAATTTTCAAATGAAACAATAGTTAACGGTTATAGGATTTAGTAGCTAACTTGTGTTTCCAATTGTAGACCTAAGTGTGTGGAGTTTCAAGTACTGTCGAACATGGTGGACTCTCCCCCTCAAACACTTCTTTGTAAAATTTACTCTTTACTCTCTGTCCAGCATGCATAAATAAATAAATTTTATTATCACATAAAATAATATACATTATATGACAAGTCAAAATAATATAATAAAATAAGTAATCGTAAAAATTAAATGCATTACATATGACTATTCAAAATGTTTGGGATATATCTTAATCATGTAGTGTCCATATTTACAATCCAACTTAATAATATTGTGCCTTAAACAGTTAGCATTTTAATATTAACAAAAAATAACAGATAAAAAGTAATTATTTGACAAATTAAACTTCAATATTTGATATACTTTTTTAAAAATATATTTGAATAAGTTTAACCGATTCAAATTAAATTTAAAAAAAGTGGGAATAATAAAAATAATTTAATATAAAATTACAATTGTACAAAGAAAGTTGTTTTCGTTTATATTTATGTTTAACTTAACTATTTTGATTGTTTAATTTTAATTGTCGTATAGTTATGAATAAAATTAAAGTTTAAGTCAAAAAACCTCATGTAAGGTCGCATCAACAATAAATCATTAGCGACTACAACTGCATAAAAATATTACTTTATAAAAAATTAATTACAAAAACATAATTATTAACAATTTATACCTTGGACAATTCGAATTGGCACAATTAGCTTCGGTGTTTATCTGCTCCACTCTTCGCCCCTCGCCATGCATTGATGGTACAGTCACACAAGTATACAATCGCTACTGTAATGTGCGACTCCGCGTGGTCACTACGCTTTGTTTCCACTGTTGTTATTAATAATCTGTCGGACATAATGATGTGACTAATTTGTTTTCATATATGATTTTCTGTTCATTATATATTCAGACCAATTTGTTTTGTTAGTTGTGTGCGTCTGTAGAGTATAGTTCAGTGATTTTTTGCAGTTTAGTTCTTGTAATTTATAATTTAAATTTTTACCGGGAGAAATTAAATACATATTTTAAAATTAAATAATTACGTGTATGTTTGTACATTAAAATAAGGTTGTAGGCATTTGTGTTCATTAAAATTTGTAGACCTTGTTGAAAGAATAGGTTATGGATATACTTTATGTGAAACTGTGTGTACACGTAGAGCAAGAGTTGTGTCAGTTCAAATTGTCCACAGTATACATAAAAATATCATATTGGGTTAACATTAAGAATAATTAAACATTCTGAAATAATAAAACCGCCTCCGTAGCGTAGTGGTTAGCGTGTTAGCCTGCCACGCGGAGGTCCCGGGTTCGATTCCCGGCCAGGGTCTGGAAATTTTCACATGTCAAATCCCACAGTTAATGTTTCAAAACCCACCATAGTCGCTAATAACCAAGCAGTTGATGCGAGTTTAAATAAATAAATAAAAAATAAAAATAATAAAACAATGTACAAATAAAAATTATCAGAAACTAAACATTATGCATGAAATTATAAAAAACTATTCAAAAAAGATAAACCAATTAATAGAAAGTGAACATAACAAATAAGTTGTAATTTTTTAAAAAAAATTTAAATTTCATTATATAAAAATTCTATGGCGTTAAAAATTTCCGAAAACTTGTTATAAACTTGTACACTCAGATGAGACTGTTGAAATCTAACGTCCTGCACATTGTTCGTTTTGTACCTCTTCTTGGGCCTCCTTAATTTGTTTGTTCCACTTAAAATCATGAGTTCTGTTCATGGCTCAGTTTTGTTCAATTTTTTCAGTTTAATGCAAAACAAAATAGCGTAATTCAAGGTTTCACTGTATCTTGACTACTAATGAATCATGACAACAGTGGTTCATGCACGATCTACACGCTCTGAAGGTGGGAAAAGAACTGTAATAGAATAGTGTGGTAAAAAATTGTGTATGCGCATGTGCAAACTGATGAGTGGAGAAGAGTCCACCTGTAACTGTTTTTTTGTAATAATTGGAACAGCAACAGCAATGATAGGGGCTGTTCAATGCCCCTATGTTATCAATGTTAAATTGCACATTTTTGAGATACATTTTCTCCAAAACTATGAGACATGGAATGATGCAATTTTTTGGCTGTATTAATTTACATGTGTAGAGGGTACTGAAGCAGCAAAGTAGTAATATTTTAGAAAATACCTTTACAAAAATCGATGTTGGACAATTTTTTACAAATTTTTGGCTAGCTTCATCACATCATTGAATCATTGAAAAAAAAATTAAAATTACAAAATTGGATTTATGCAGTTCTGCTTCAGTGACATCTTATTATGTTCAGTAAAAGTCATTAAAAATTTGAAAATAATCTCAAATGGTTTTTGAGAAAAAGGGGTTTTTTGGTGTAAAATATTGAATCTTCGAAGAAACGCAAAAAATATAAAATAAATAAAATTACATAAATATAAAATACATAAAATAAATACTACGTTAAAATCCACCAGGGCAATAATGGGTGTCTTCAATTTCTTCTAATTGAAGCCTTTTTTTTCTTATCAATGTCCTTCCTTCTCTTGAAATTTGTTCTGCAGCAATATCTGCTTTTTTTATATGATCTATATCCACCTTTTCTAGCATTGCAATAGTATTTTTACCAAGATATATACCTAACTCTTTTAAAACTTTAGTCTGCCTGGGCAGCCATCATTAAATATAATTACTGCTTCATAGCTCCTACTTTTAAGGTAAATAGGCCAATAAATACATTTTTTTGGTATACAGCTCCATAGAACATTGTTGAACAATTCATTTATGTTCTGAGTTTTTCCGTGAAGGAATTTCCATAAGGTCTGGCTTAGCTACATCTTAAAAGATGTGTTTCATTTCCTGCATCATAGCAACTGGGATAGAATGTTTATGGGTATATGTTTTATTTTCATCAGCTGCTATGTTATACCTACACCGAGTGTCCGTATAAGGAGGGCATAATTGATGGGTAGGATTTTAATCTTGTCTAAGTTATCTATTTTCTGTGGGTTTTCAGACTAGGAAATTCACTACGTGCAGGAAAATTTTCAATATATTTTTTCAAAAGGAAAAAATGATGTGTTTTACAAAGTTTTAGTATCAAATTGTTCAAAAAATAGTATACTTTCATTAAAATTAAACAAAAATTTTAAATTTTTTGTTTCAACTCCTCTTAACAACTGGATCGACAGTAGGGAAATAGTCTAGATGCACAGGGGTGGGAGAGGCAAAAACAATACAGAGTCACGTCTTTTAAGTTTTTTTTTTAAAGTTGTAATATAATAAGTCGGGTCTCTCCATTAACCTACAACTTCATCCCCAATCCTGCCTATAATGATCGCAATCTCTCGCTTCCCCTCAGCAAGAAATAGTCAGTACTGATTCTTAATGGACATAACCTGTATTTCAAAAAGGAACATAGATTTAGAACAAAATTCCTTTAAACTATAGCAAATGTCTCATTAATTTTTGGATCATTCTTGTAATATATTAATTTTGTTAGTGAATATATTATGATGTAAGATTGTACATTCCATAAATTAAAATATTTTTATACATTCTGTATGTTGGTAATGTTGCAATAAAGTCTTATAGGTTATGTAACAGATCAAATTAAAAATGTTCTGTTAGGTTATAATATAGTATGTTTATAATTTATGATTTTGTTGTGAATCTTTGAAATATCCAAAGAAAATGTTATTGGGACAATAAAACTAATGGGATGCCAATCTATACAAATTTTTTTAGCAAATCTTTTATCATTACTACAATACATTATTTTTTAAACTGATTTTAATGTTCTTTCTACGATAAAATTTATTGTACCATGAAATAAAATCTTAATAATACATATGTTTTTTCTTTTTCTTCTCATATAGGACCAATTGTAGACCATGCGAGGTGACTTTAGACGTTTTCAGTAACGTCTAAACATTTAAAGCTCTTTTTCACAGCCTACATTCTCAGCATTCATTCACTGTAAGCTTTTCTCCCGACTTTATTCCATCCAGTGTTCTGTTTTTATCTTCATGGAAGTGCTTAAAGTTCATAATTAGTAGACTGAATTTTATTCGGTTCATTTAAGTTTTCTCGATTTTCTTAATATCCTTTATGAAAACTTTTAGCCAGTTATCTGACATGTCTATTGTTTAGTGTCTTAAAAAGTTTTTTGTCTATCGGTTGTCATCCATTTATACAGGTGTCCATAAAAGTTTAGTCTTCTTTCTCTAATTGTTTACGTTAATTGTTCATTTTCCTTGTGCAGTTCTTCTCAACCTCATAACCTATATTGTCCATTTACTATCTTTATATCTGTTATCTTGCGGAGCATCTTTCTCTCAAATAATTCTGCTTCTTTTAGACCAGCCTTCTTGGTAATTCTTAGGCACTCACTTCTGTACAGATACACAGGTTTTATCACAGTATTAAAATGTCTTATCTTGGCTTGTCTTGAGAGTGATTTCTTCTTATACTAGTGGTGAGTTCCTCATAGTGCACCGGCCATCTTTTCTCATATTAATAATATGTTACAGAAACAATTTTATTACTATTTATCTTATAATTCTGGAATGACTAAAAAGGAAATGGACTCGTTTTTAAAACACTCTAAAATTGTTTACTTCTATACAACTTTTTTCCCTCTTTCTTTAAAAAATTTTCATTAGTACTTTATCAAATACATTCAACTGACAACTTCTTCTCCAAAAACTCATTTCCATAGCTATTATTCTGTTTTTAAATCTTTTTTGGGAATCAAACCTTATAAGCCATCAAAAGCATAATAAAAGGCTCGCGTAAGTACTAGTACAAGTTAAACAGAAGTGGTGAAGGAACACAATCCTACTATACCTTGTTCTTCATAATAATAGAATCTGTGATCTGTTCATTTACTTTAACTGATACCAATAGAGGTTTTTAATTAGATTTATGTCTGAATGTAACCCCACTTCAGATGGAATATCATACAACTGATTGTACTTCACCTGATCAATAGACTTCATGTAGTCAATATAATACAAGGAAAACCTTTTTTACTTGACCTCTACACTTCTGGAAAAACACTACTAGTCTAAAAATTACCTCTCTTATTCCATATCCTTGATCGAAGTCAAACTGTTCCTTACTTACTGAAGATCAATATGATATGACTCACACTGTAACTACTGTTGTTGTTGTTTAGGTCTTCAGCCGAAAGGCTGGTTTGAACCTCTAGAGGTTTTATTAAGTAAAACGAGGAGTGAGGTGGTTTACAATTGCCTTCCTCACTGAATAGAAAAGTATGCTTATCAGCATGCCGGGCCCTCTGAAAAGCACATATTTTCCACTCTGATAATGATACCTTCTTTTCATTCACCACAGGGTCTGGCTGTATAATGAAATTCATTACTTTCAGAGGAGATAACTCTGATTAGTTTCTTTTACACCTCTACCTCTTCTGTTCTTAAATGATTCAGTCATTTAATTCGCTGACCATATGATAAGAAACAGAACTATTTATTTTAGTCCTGCAACGTACAATTTGAGTGTAAATAATTTGACACTCCACCTGTCTGTTATGGGCAGACTGTAACTACTATGAATACGCATAGACAAAATCAATGATAATTGAGTAAAATTCAATAATACAGTATTGATGATTAGAAAAAAAATTATGCAGTTTGCTGTTCCATTAACTAATTATGATGTTATGTTCAAATGACAAAACACATTATTTTTCATTAAATAAATAAAATTACGAAGTGTATACACAGTACTTAATTATATGTACTTAATTTTTAATATTTAATTAATTGTATACAAATAAAAATACAAGTATTATTAGTGATATTAGTTTTAAGTATGTAACTTATATTTTTTACATTATTAATATATAATATTTTTGTATGTGATTTGAAGTCACAGTAGTATTTTTTTACTTAATACTTTTTATCGTTGTTTGTAAGTTAAAATGATTATGCTCATAATCTGCATGGGATCATTGTTAACAACTATGAGATTCCATAAAAATATGAATTCAAATACGTAAATGTATCCTAGAACTGTGTCTTAAATTTTGATATTGTACTTTTAATATTGTCTATGATAATTTTTCTACAATTGAAGTGGTCGGGAGAAGACAGTGCAAACCCAAATCAACATAAATTTACGCCAAGTCATTTTAACAGTTTACTGAAATCTACAAATCAAGTTTTTTAATTTTTGTTAAATATTTGTTTTTTTCTGTTAATCTAGGCTCTTAAAATCGTAAATACAGCTTTCTGTTTAACACGTGCCGTACATTTTATTTTTACAGAATTTTTAAGAAAAATCATGCTGGAAATTTTGTGGGTTAGCACTTTCTTCCGCTGACCCCTTCAATTCTTTTAATTAGGTAATAAACTTTTTAAAATTGTTATAAAATTTACAGAATTTAAGTATCAATACAAAAACGTACGTAATTTTTTTTGTAATGAAAGTTGCACAGTAGTGTAAGAACAAATGTTTATTTTATTTTAATCTTAAATTAAATTTTCATTCCTAATTAAAAATTATCCTTCAAAACACCATTTTTTCATTGTAAGGTTCAATGATCGCTTAATGTTACTTTTTCTTTGTACCTTTTTTGCTTTGCATCATAAAATAATAATAATTTTGTGGTTATATAAAACAAATTTTTGGAGTTAAATTAATTTGTGGCTGGAGTATGTTCAGTAATTATGCAATGATGTTTTATCACTCTTGATCTCATGAGACTGAATCTATTTATATTTCAGTCTCTAATAAACTTTATATGAATTCATAAATATCATGTAATATACAATATAGAGACATACAGGTTTTATCACAGTATTATAATGTCTAATCTTGGCTTGTCTTGAGAGTGCTTTCTTATAAAAGTGGCGAGTTCCTAGGAGTTAACTGGCCATCTTTGCTTGTCTGCTGTTGTTCACTTGTTTCGCTGGTCTTCGGTTGTATTTCTCCTCGAGATACTTGAAGCTACCAAATTTTCCAAGTTGTGTCTTCAAGTGAGAAGGCACTGTTTTGATATTCATTATGTATTTCGTTTTTAATTTGTAGTCCTGCTTTTTTTGCTTGTTCTTTTAATACGTTAAGTTTAAAGGACTTTATTAATTAATTTTGTGGTTTTTTTAGTAACTTATTCTTTTAAAAAACTCCATATAATTACAAAATTGAATTTAAATAGCAATCAGAATTACAAAAGACTGTTTATACTTCAACACGTAATCAGATTAGGTTATGTTTTATATCTAACTTCATTTATATAAATAAGTACTGATATTAGGTTAGGTTTTTTACATAACCTAACATCTATATACAATAAAAAACATTATAATAGTTAAATTATTAATAATAATTATACAATAATGATGTGATAAATTACAACCTTTTATACGTGTAAATATAAATAAATAAAAGACAATTATTTATATAATTATATTACTTATTTTTATTATAACTTAATTTAGTATTATTGTGTAATAATTGTAGGTTTAGAAAAAATGTTTATTAAATTTAAGTATTATTTCTTAATATGTTATTTGATGTACTTAATTTTGTTTGGTAATAATTATAAATTTATGTTTTTATGTACTTATTTGTAATCTTATGTAATTAAATAATTGTTTTTAATCTTTATGTTATTGTTATTATTGTTAAATAAGTTATACATATATATATTACACAATAATAAATAATTTGTTTTCTTGTAAAATTGGTTGTGTTTAAAATCTTTTATTAAACCTATTACAAACTTTTATTTGCGTTGCAGATAACACTTTAGTTCTATTTTCTGGATCACATTGGGTAGACTTAAAAATAAATGCTAAAAATGCGCTATAAAGGATAAAACCTTGGCTGGAAACAATAATCTTCTAACGATGAACTGTGAGACCTACTTTTTCTGTTTCAGCTTAGGCTAACTCCTCAGGGACTTACAGACTATCAGAATCTAACTATATACATAGTTAGGTTAAAAGTCTATACCTGTTGTAAAAACGTACCTGTTGTAAAAAAGTGTATACCTGTTAGCTTAATACCAACTGCAGGTGCCAAAATATCTGTACATTCTTTTAAATATGTAGGAATAAGAATTGATCGAGCACTTCGCTGGGATGATCATAAATATGGGCTATGTCAACATCTAAGGAACTTATTGTTACCCTACCTGTTAAAAAGCCTTCAAACAATTATTTTAGATTTAAAATCCTTTTCATGAGACAATGCATCTCATGGCTGGTGGCAATTTTTAATAAGGCTTACCTTTGACTTACGGCAAAAATCATTAGTGATTTCTCCATCTACTCTTTAGAGAAATTGAATAACACTATTTTTGTTTCCGAATTACAAAAGATTTAGGGTGTTACAGATATGTATATAAGAAGTATTTTTCGCAAGATAGAACTGCTTGGAGAACTACATCAAACCAGTCGAGAGAGTGATAACAAAAATCTGATGTGAAACACCTACACGACTTTCTCTTGCCGATGCAAATAATGAATAATATAACATAACATTAGAAATAAACGAAAAGCTAACCTCAAAAACTTTAATCTTATGTAAATCATGAGTGAATGATGAAAAATGAAAACCAACCTTAGTTAGGCTTAATAATACGGAAAATCACTCTTTGACACTAAATTAGGGTCTGTAGAGAAAAAATCTGGTGTGAAACACTCACACAACTTTCTCTTGCCAATGCAAATAATTTACAATATAATTTAACATTAGTAATAAAATATTAGAAATAAACAAAAAACTAACCTCAATAAACATAACCTTATTTTAATCATGAGTGAAACACTCAAAATGAAAATCAACCTCAGTCTGGCTTAAAAATACGGAAAATCACTATTTCACGCTAAACTAGGCTCTGTAGAGAAAAATACGTTAAATAAAAGTTATAGATCTTTTAATTTTCTATAAATTTGGTTATACACACTTTTGTCGTAAAATGCATACTAAGGCCAAAATCTTAAAAAAATCGATTTTTTTACACGTTTTCGTGAGAAAAAATCAGAAAATCGCTAATTACTGCTAAACTAAGCGTCATACAAAAAAATGTTTGAAACAGAAGTTGTAGGTTTTTAAATTCTCTACAACTTTTATTATATAAGTTTTTGCGCTAAAATTTATATTAAAGCCGTAATCTTAAGAAAACTTTGTTTTTACGTGAAAACAGCCTCACCGAGAATTTCAGCAAACATGGCGCCTACCCTATCTTGTAGAGAATATAAAATTGAGTAAAATAGGCGATTTTAAAAAAAATCGTAGGACCAGTTTTTGAGAAAATCGCAAAAAACTGAAAAATTATACGAATAAACTACTACTTCCGGTTGACCGATTTTGATGAAAATGTTCGTGTCGCGTCCGGTAGTGGTATGTAACTTAAGTTTCAAGTTCTTACGATGTTCCGTTCTTGAGATATTCTGTTCACACATACACACACAGACACACACACACACAGACACACACACACACACACACACACACACACACACACACACACACACACAGACACACACACACAGACCAATCGCTAAAAACATGTTTTTTGGGTTCAGGGGGTCTGAAAACGTATAGATCCGGTGAAAACTCGATTTCGAAAAATCGACATGAAAACAATACGTTCCTTCCTATATATTCATATAGGCAAGAGAAAGTAAAAATGCTTTACACAAAAATTTTAGATCTTTTAATTTCATATAAATTTGATTATAGGCTATACACTTTTATCGTGAAAAGCATACTATGGCCGAAATCTTTAAAAAATCCATATTTTTACAGATTTTCATGAAAAAACACAGAAAATCACTAATTACTGCTGAACTAAGCGTTGTACAAAGAAATGGTTGAAATAAAAGTTGTACGTTTTTGAATTGTCTACAACTTGTATTATATACATTTTAGCGCTAAAATGCATTTTAAGACCGCAATCGTAAAAAAACCATGTTTTTGTATGAGAGCACAGCCTCCCCAAGATATTCAGCAGGCATGGTGCCTACCCTATCTTGTAAAACATAAAAAATGCAGTAAATGAGGCGATTTTTAAAAAAATAGTAGGAGCCGTTTTTGAGAAAATCGCAAAAAAGTGAAAAATTACACGAATAAAGTAAATACTACTTCTGGTTGACCAATTTTGATGAAAATGTTTGCGTTGGGTCGTGTAGTAGTACCTAACTTAAGTTTCAAGTTTCAACTTCTTACAATATTCCGTTCTTGAAATATTTTGATTACACACACACACACACACACGCGCGCGCGCGCGCGCGCACACACACACACACAGACCAATCGCTAAACACATGTTTTTTGGGTTCAGGGGATCTGAAAACTTGTAGATCCGGTGAAAACTCGAGTTCTAAAAATCGACATGAAAACAATACTTTCCTTTCTATTTATATAAATAAAATTGTGATTTTGTCTGTACAATTTTTCAAAATCCCCCAAATTTTGTTTCTACGCCAGATGTACCACGTAAACACCGAAAATAAGTTCAGCTGAATTTTTGTCTGTTTATCTGTTTGTATGTTACAGCATCACGCAAGAACCGTTGAACCAAATTCAATGAATTTTCGGTATCTAGGTTCTGGACATAATCGAAATGAAAATAGACTATACTTTTTTAATATCAAAAGGGATGGGGGAGTTCAGCGGGAGAGATAAACAAAAAACTACGAATATCTCCGTAAGAAGTCAATGTATCAAAAAATGTTATATAATCGAAATTATGTAACGTTAAAAGATAAATAGTTTTATTATGTAAAGTTTTCATTTTCATGCATAATATCGGAGATATTACCAATTTAAAAAAAATAAACCAATATTTTTAGAAGAATATTAACAAACAAAATAAACAGAACAATAAACATACGCATACGCGCCGGTAAAACCCCCTATTCATTGTCAGTTACTTACCTACCCATTCCACCAGTACCCTATACACCTTTTCTCGGGTCACATTGTCAAAAATGAATCAGTCGTCTTAATAGTGGTGTTCCTATTGTGATTTACCTTTCATTTGTTATGAAAATAATAAAGCGCTGCATGGCTTAATTTAAAAACACCAAGATCTCGCTTTTATGTTACTTTCAACTATTTTTTTTTCAAAAATAATAATGCTGACGTTGAAAGAAGGTAGATAACAATGAATAGTTGAAGAATATCAGACCTGGCTGGGATCGAACTCGGTACCCAAACCGACCGTCCCCGGCACTAAAGAAACCGTTCGAAGAACGGGTACTTTAGCTGGTATATTCATAGATGCAAGAGAAAGTAAAAAAATCTGGTGTGAAACACTCACACAACTTTCTCTTGCCAATGCAAATAATTAATAATAAACCTAACATTATTAATAAAATATTAGAAATAAACAAAAACTAACCTCAAAAACATAGCCTTATTTTAATCATGAGTGAATGACGCAAAATGACAATCGAACTCAGTTTGGCTTAAAAATACGGAAAATCACGCTTTCACGCTAAACTAGGCTCTGTAGAGAAAAATTCTCTAAACAAAAGTTGTAGATCTTTTAATTTTCTATAAATTTAATTATATACACTTTTGTCGTAAAATGCATACTAAGACCGAAATGTTAAAAAAATCGATTTTTCTCACGTTTTCGTGAGAAAAAAAAACCGAAAATCGCTAATTACCGCTAAACTAAGCGTTATACAAAAAATTGTTTGAAATAAAAGTTGTAGAATTTTACATTCTCTACAACTTTTATTATATAACGTTTTGCGCTAAAATGCATATTAAAGCCGCAATCTTAAAAAGAAAATGTTTTTACGTAAAAACAGCCTCAAGCAGAATTTCAGCAAACATGGCGCCTACCCTATATTGTAGAGCATAAAAAATGTAGTAAACCAGGCGATTTTTAAAAAATCGTAGGACTAGTTTTTGAGAAAATCGCAAAAAAGTGAAAAATTATACGAATAAACTACTACTTCCGGTTGACCGATTTTGATGAAAATGTTCGTGTCGGGTCCGGTAGTGGTATGTAACTTAAGTTTCAAGTTTCAAGTTTCAAGTTCGTACGATGTTTCGTTCTTGAGATATTCTGTTCACACACAGACACACACACACACACACACACACACACACACACACACACACACACACAGACCAATCGCTAAAAACATGTTTTTTGGGTTCAGGGGGTCTGAAAACGTATAGATCCGGTGAAAACTCGATTTCGAAAAATCGACATGAAAACAATACTTTCCTTCCTATAGGCCTATATTCATATAGGCAAGAGAAAGTAAAAAATCTCGTGTGAAACACTCACACAACTTTCTCTTGCCAATGCAAATAATTAACAATAAACCTAACATTAGTATTAAAACATTAGAAATGAACAAAAACTAACCTCAAAAACATAACCTTATTTTAATCATGAGTGAATGACGCAAAATGACAATCGAACTCAGTTTGGCTTAAAAATACGGAAAATCACGCTTTCACGTTTTACTAGGCTCTGTAGAGAAAAATGCTCTAAACAAAAGTTGTAGATCTTTTAATTTTCTATAAATTTAATTATATACACTTTTGTCGTAAAATGCATACTAAGACCGAAATCTTAAAAAAATCGATTTTTCTCACGTTTTCGTGAGAAAAAAAACAGAAAATCGCAAATTACCGCTAAACTAAGCGTTATACAAAAAAATGTTTGAAACAGAAGTTGTAGGTTTTTAAATTCTCTACAACTTTTATTATATAAGTTTTTGCGCTAAAATTTATATTAAAGCCGTAATCTTAAAAAACAACGTTTTTACGTGAAAACAACCTCACCGAGAATTTCAGCAAACATGGCGCCTACCCTATCTTGTAGAGAATATAAAATTGAGTAAAATAGGCGATTTTAAAAAAAATCGTAGGACCAGTTTTTGAGAAAATCGCAAAAAACTGAAAAATTATACGAATAAACTACTACTTCCGGTTGACCGATTTTGATGAAAATGTTCGTGTCGCGTCCGGTAGTGGTATGTAACTTAAGTTTCAAGTTTCAAGTTCGTACGATGTTCCGTTCTTGAGATATTCTGTTCACACACACACACACACACACACACACACACACACACACACACACAGACACACACACACACACACACAGACCAATCGCTAAAAACATGTTTTTTGGGTTCAGGGGGTCTGAAAACGTATAGATCCGGTGAAAACTCGATTTCGAAAAATCGACATGAAAACAATACTTTCCTTCCTATATATTCATATAGGCAAGAGAAAGTAAAAAGCATTAAGTACTAGGACTGCTATTTTTGAAGGGACTACATTTCGGTACTTCCATATATCGTATCTATAGAATTGTCTGACTCTTTAATAAATGAGTTTAATTTATGTTCGCGTGTATTTCAGAGCTTTGTCCTTAGTACCTATTATAAAATAGAAAGAATTTTACAAATACAGAACAAAAAGTAATTAGTCGCGTAATGCAGTTATACCGTTATTTTCTAAACAAAGAAGCAAAACTTACATAACTCCAGTGATTTGTAGTTGTTTTGGTTATTAGCCGAAAGGCTGGTTTGAATATCTAGAGGCTTTACTAAGTAAAACGAGGAGTGAGGTGGTTTACCAGTGCCTTCGTCACTGAGTGGAAAAGAACCTATTCTTATCAGCATTTTAGGGCCTTCGAAAAGCATCTAATTTCCACTCTGCAAAGAAAATTTCATTCACCAAAGGGTCTGGTTGTGTATTAAAATTCATTGAGGAGATAACTCTGACTATTTAGTGTCTTTTACATTTTTACCTTAAATGCTTCAGCCTTATAAATGGCTGACCATTTAATAAGAAACAGAACTATTTTTTGTAGTACCCCTGGAACTAACAGATCGAGTGCAAATAATTTAACACTATACCAACCTGTTATGGGTAACGTAATGATTTACAAATACAATAACTACGTAGAGTCTCTGTGTAATAGTTTTAGTCCAGGTTACTTTTATGTTTCCCCCTATGAAGCCCACCTAAAGTCCTAATTACATAAAGGGTTAATTTTTTTAATTATTTGTTTAAAAGGGTTTGCTTCATAATTTTTAAGAATACCTCAAGCCTTACCAGTAATAAATTGTCGTATAAGTTTTAGAACAACAATTTTTTTTAACTGCGAATGTAATTATCTACATGAACAGCAAAAAATCAGCAGTCGCGGGACTGATCAACAGAAGTGACTACTTAATTAGTAATTAATTTAGTTAACAATGTAAATGAAAAAGTGTTTTGCAAATTAATTATTAAAGGTAGTAAGTTGTTTCCATGGTAATTGTTTATAGCCGAGCGTAACGTGAAGGCAAACCACAGATTTTTTCAGTGAAAGAAACACAGTCTAGGCGCGCCAAAAAAGTGCTTAAATCATTTACGATGACTGTCTATATACAATCTTTATAACTAGGGATTGGTAATTTGAGGTTCAGAAACGTTAAGCAGAATTTTTTACTGTAATTGGCATAATTTATTGCTATATAATGTGCTGGACTCTACCTTACTGAGCAATCTGTGTTACGAAACAAGGGTACTCTTTTATTACGAGGTCGCCCTTCCGACTTCCGCTGATTTCTTTCACTTTTACGGTACACAAATGAACTGAACGATAGATTATATAATGCAGTTATCTTACGAATGAAAACTCTAATGTATTTGTTGAACATGAAAACCAACGAATTTTCTAATGAAATAAGGCGTCCACATAATGGAATAATGCCCGAAACCATTCCATTATACGGTCGCCACCGATTTTCGCAACAATTGGGTTACATTAACCATAAATTAATTTTGAGTTAATTAACCTGTAATGTAATTTGAATTTACCAGCAAGATTAGGGTAGATCTTAGGAACTAATAGAGTAGACTCCAAGCTTGCCGGTGTAGCTGCGCGAACAGTTTGGATTCAGTCGGTAGTTTTCGAGTCTTAGTACCGAACGCCTATTAAATCACATGTTCTAAACGATGCAAATTATTATCTAATAGCGACGTTAAAAACATTCAATTGTAAACAGTGTATACCACAATTAACGCGTACTACATACAACACATTACAGACTAGTGTTTTCAGGTTAGCTGATATACTATAACGTTGCGAGAGCGACTTGATTCTGATCACAGCTGGTACAGCACTGACCCCCACCATTCGCTGATGCAACCGAGCGCACCATTATCAAAATAAACCTTCTGCGCACTTCAGAAAACCAACAAGCTTATTTTTGGCGTCCGCTCTACCGAAACCTAACCGTCATGTAAAAGTTTATTTCGAGAGCTTTCTCAAAAGCTCATTGTTGTGCCAGTATACCCCATTCGTGGAAAAATTTCACTACATCTTTTTCACATACGAGAAGATTCCAAATTGCCATTCACCGTTCCACCTCGCAATCGGCTCACAAAAAATAAGTTAATGCACAGTAGGCTCTACCTAAGTAATCAGTACACCACAGACAATACTGCTATCGTACATAAAGTACCTAGTAAACTGGTAACTTTAATATGGTTTTAATTTTATTTAACAAATTATCACCGTCGTCCTCTTTGGTTAGGTTCTGTGCTGCCGGCCTATCATAGCTTCCGACTTTGCGACAGAGGGACCCATCAGTAGTTCCGAAAGGGCTGGTAAGCCTGTGGCGGCGTATTGACAGAGGCCTTTGTCGCCAAGACCGAGACCAATAACCGCCTCCTACCACAGCGCTCTCGGCGAGTATATAAGGAGCGCTCCACTGAGCCCGAAGAGATTAGATTCCAAGCATCGACAGCATCAACGAGACTTCCTACATAGGCACACGGCTACTGGGCCCCAGCGAAGACTCATCGACGACCCCGCAAAAGAGAAGATGATGCTTCCACTCGCCGACCCGACACCGGAAGCCGTCGACCGGGACCGTCATCACCCGCTGCCGCGAGCGATGCCTACAACGGTCCCTCGACCGAGCCTTACGCCCACCGGATCCGACAAAGCAGCCATCGACGCACTACTGTGAGGGAAGAAAATGACGACTCCGCTGGACGACGACACGCCGTGTCACCCAGCTCCTCGACCGCCACGACGACTCCGACCGACGCTTCGCCAAGACGACCACCGCTTAATCGGCCCTTTTCAGGCCCACTAAAAAGTGCAGGTTTAAACTCGCCACTTAATGTCGCCATCCGGTGACACAATTATGAACGCAATTAGATAACAATGAAATATAGCTACACCGGGAAAGGTAAGACGGTAGGTAAGGAAAATATGGCAAGGGTCATTTGGCGGTTATGTTGACATATAGTTTTACCATTAGCAATCAAAGCAATTCTAAATATATAAATGTTGTTTTCCATTTATAAATAACAGGTATCCATATTTCATTACTTTCCACAGTATTAACCCGGTAATTAAACGGAAAAAATAACTGGAATACGATAACTAAACAAGAACCTAGTTGATTGGATAAATCACATTTGATATCTGAGTAGTAAAATCGTTTCGTGTACAAATATGTATTTTTTCATATTTCAAGAAACTCCTTGTGGTGCTGAAGAGCATTTATGTAAATGTTTGGATATACATTTAAGAAAAGAAGTAGTAGAGGTATAAAAAACACTAGTCAGAGGAGTTACTCTCCTCTGAGAATAATGAATTTCATTATACAGCCAGAACCTGTAGTGAATGAAGTGAAGGTGTCATTTGCAAGGTGGAAAATAGATGATTCAGAGGGCCTAGCATGCTAATAAGCACACTTTTCCACTCAGTGAGGAAAGCTAGGTAAACCACCTCCTCGTTTTATTTATATAGTAAAGCCTTCAAACCAGCCTGTCGGCTGATGACCTAACCAACATATTTGCAGTGTTTGTAGTTCAATTTCTCTCGACCTGTAGTTGTGCAATCGAGTTAAGAAATTTCAGCTTTCTAGCTATTGTGCAAGTAGGAAAAATTAGTGATGAGTGTGTCAGTCAGTGAGGGCTTTACCACTTATATTGTAACATTAGTATAGAAATTTTTCATGGAATAGATTGTTTATTGTAAGAATTGTGTATTGCATGGGATGGAGTTTGTGATGAATGAGATAATTTGAGGAGTTCCAGGAAATCGGAATTAGTCGAAAGAAACGTTTGTTTTTATTTTGATTCTTTCTACATTGTTCCACTAGGATAGAAAAAAAGTCTGGAGTAAAATACTCACACTACTTTCTCTTGCTAATGCAAATAATGACCCATATAATATAACATTAGTAATATCAAAAAACATTACCTTATTTTAATCATGAGTGAATGATGCAAAATGAAAACCAACCTTAGTTTGGATTAATTGTACGGGAAATCACTCTGACGCTAAATTAGTCTCAGTAGAGAAAATACTTGAAATTAAATTTGTAGATATTTTAATTTCCTATAAATTCGATTATACACTTTAGTCGGAAAATGCCATTTTGTTTACGACAAAAGTGTATATAAGCAAATATTTAGGAAATTAAAAGATCTACAACTTTTATTTTAAGCAGATTTCTCTACAGAGCATAATTTAGCGTGAAAGAGTGATTTTCTGCATTATTAAGCCAAACTAAGGTTGATTTTCATTTTGCATCATTCTCTCATATTTAAAATCAGGTTATGTTTTTTGAGGTTAGTTTTTTGTTTATTTCTAATGTATTATTACTAATGTTAGGTTATATTGTTCATTATTTGCATTGGCAATAGAAAGTCGTGTGACTGTTTTACACCAGATTTTTGTTATTTATCATACTAAAATCTTGAACGAGCCTAGGGTGAGGTGTTGTCAGATAACTTACAAAAACAAAAAACATGACAGGTATCCTATAAAAATATTGAAAATTGTTGTTGATTTTAAAATACATGTCATATGTAATAATTTGAAACTTGTAAATTCACCATGTCATATATACTATAAGATTGTACATCTCATATGTAATAATTTGAAACTTGTATTGTGCCTGTAATAAAAGTAGAGAAGATTATTAAAATGTACCGTGTTTTAAACACGAGAATTAATTAGTGTATCCTTGATCAGGATTTAATTTAAAAGAATAATTTACTTTAAATTTAAGTATGATTTTGTTGTTCGTGAGGTAGTGTGAGTGTTTAAAACGTATTCAAAGTAGATGTCTCCATTCTTCTACTCCATTCAGCTGTAATAACCTGTAAATTTTACTCAACCACTTACCTGTTTTAAAATAATCTATATTAAAGGTTGCCTCCACCAGGACGTCGTAGAACGGCCCAACGTCCAAGACCCTGAAATATCCTACGAAGGAATTTTAAAAAAAAATGCTTTGGGGGAAGTTTTGATTGGAGAGTCAAAACCCTGTTTCCAGTTGTTACTGCGAAATATCAGCTCAGATTTCACTTAAGAGCCACTGTTCTCGCTTTGTGGTTTGCGAGAAAATACGGCTGTTTACGGTTTACGGAATCCTTTTAGACAGTGAACATAAATTTTGTAACCAAAACATATTGCAACTTAATAAAAATCACCATACAAGGCCATTGGTGAATAAATCTTGGAGAAACAAGAAATTTCAGTAAATTCCCCAAGACATATATCTTTTTGTGTTTATAAATAAGCAAACACGGTGCAGTGTTTAATATGGAGGTTCAAAAAAAACATATTGTAGGTACAGTAGCTTTAAAACAGTACCCAGAAACGTTATAACTGTACTGTGTAACGTTCATTCAAATATCTCCCATTATGAATACAATTAAATGTTGCAGTACATCCATCTGAAAACTTATTTCTAGTACTAATCTAACAAAAGGAAGATATTTTTTTTAAATAAAGAACAAGAAACGAATTTTAGTTCAATAACATGTTTAATTAAAATAATTTTTCTTTATTTTTTAAATTGAACAGAATTAAATTATTTTTGTAAATTATTTTAATATTTATATATTTTAAATGTTTTCAAAGTATTTAATTTAAAGTTTTTAACATTTTAAATTTGAACAGAATTTAAATTATTTTTGTTAATTATTTTAATATTTACATATTTCAAATGCATTTAAGGTATTTAATTTAAAATTTTTAACATTTTATGATTAAAATTTTGTTCTTATTATGGGCCCATTGTTATTATTCTTTATTATTATTATTATTATTATTATTATTATTTTTATTTAATAAAAACAAACTAAATGATTTTACTAATTCTACATGAAACTTTATTTATTTACTATTATGTAATTATTAATTAATTGTTTACCATTATTTAATTATTATATTTTCCATTTAAATGGTTCAAAAAAAGTTATTTTTTTTTCTAATTCTACATAAAACTTTATTTATCTACTATTACGCAACTATTATTTAATTATTACATTTTCCATTTAAATGGTTCAAAAAAAAAGTTATTTTTTTCCTTTTCTTCATTTTTTTTTAATCTTTTTTAATTTTAAGACATAAGAAAATTAAAGAAAATTACCTTTTTTTGTGAGTATCCAAACACAGCACCTTAGTAGTACGACTTTACGCGTACACAATTGAAAAAACACTCAAACGATCTTCTTGCACACACACGGCTGACCGGGGCGCTAATTACCGGCGTACGGAGGGGGAAAACCAATCAAACCAACCGTTATGAAAGGCGTTGGCAAACCGGCTTAAAACAAACACGTTAATTGGCTGCAAAAAGTGCTAAAGTAACTGCAGGCCCCTCTACAAAAAGTACGTAGAGGTGGAACTAAAAAACTGTTCCCAGGCTCCGGAATTGCAAAGTAAGGGCTTTAAACAGTGAGAAACGAAAATAGGCCTTTAGGCCTCCTTATTTCCCACGAGAAAACGCGATGTAAAAACATGTGTAATAAAACCAACTAGAATGAACTAATAAAACGTGATTTCTTTATGAAATAATAAAAATGATTGAAAAGAAATACGTTATGTAAAATTACAAACTTTTATTCATAATAAAATAATATTTTTCTTCCTTAACGAATAAAGAAAAAAAAACACCATTTTAATTATTTTAGAAAGACAAAAATTTGATCAACTCCAAGGGTCTAGGGAGATTTCCAACAAAAGTCGAAAATTTGGAATAGTAAAGTCAAAAACTTTACAGGTGTTAAATATAATATACAGATTCTTTTCATTATGTAGTTTGAATATTAGGCCTATGTAAATTTTATTCCCTACTACTGAACTCCAAAATTTGAAAAATACTGTGTAAAAGTGACATTAACCTAGAAACACTAGTTCACTTTTATATAGAGTTATTCAGTAGTGTTTTTTATGCATTAAACATAACGGTATGTAGGATATTTTTTTTATGCACCATTCAATAAATAGGATTCAATTTGTAAAACAAAAAATGCAAACCTAGATATATATTTCAAATGGGGACAAGTGTTATCTACTCTGCCCTAGAAATGGGCAATAGGCAACAGATAATTAAATTTTATTTGACAAATCACAGTGAAGTTTAATAGCGTGTAATAATTTAGTGTTTTATTAATTGTTTAGTATTTCTTGTTACAATTTATTGATATTATTTTATCTTAACTAATATTTGAAGGACTAGGTAACACATGTTTTTTTATTTGTATTTTAAGGTAATCTCAGAAACTACCCAATTTAAAAAATTCGGTATGAAACACTCATTATGATGATTTCTTGCCAATGTAAAATTAAAATCAACCTTTGTTCCACTTGAAAATACCAAAAATCAAATTGATACTTAACAAAACAATTAAATAATACTTGAAATAAAAGTTGTAGATTTATTTAATTTTCTATATCTTTAATTATATACTTTTGCCATAAAATAGTACATACTAAGGCAGCAATCTTTTTTTTAAACACTTCAAAGTTTTGTAAATGTTTCTTGCTATTTACATTGTTTAATTTTTTCTTTTATGAAGGGCAGTTTTAAATTTTTGTGCAGTATTTAATTGGTTATACACCACAAGGTTGTAGTTATCAGTCTTAGGCATTTTGTTTGAAATCACTGCAATATTTCTATATTTGATGAGCTAGCTGTACCCCATACCTCTACCCTTTAAGTCCAAACTGGTTAAATAATTACTTTGTAGTATAAGAAAACTTTAAATTAAATTAAATATATTAATTTAAAATAATTTAAGTTAAGGAGAGTATGTTCTGAAAAAATAGATTTTTTGTTTGTTGTGTCAAATTATAATTTGAAGTTTACAGTTTAAGATGGTATTAAATTATTTTATGTTTCTATGACAACTAGAAATATTTTTAATATATATTTTTTTTAATCTATCGTAGATGGAATTCACCGCAGATGAATAATATTTTGTATTTTTTTCAGTTTTTCCATTTACAGATTTACCTTCTGTAATTATGAACATGTAATTAGAGACCTATCACAAACACAGCTGTTCCAAAAGTGCACAATGGACAAAATCCTAGTGAAAGTCTGAATAATGTTACGGTCTGTGTGAACAATTAGGATGAAAAGGATTTTTGTGCGGTTTTCAAATCTTCAGTTTGGGATTCATGAGGCTGTATGCAGGTATAATGATGGAATTTATTTTTAAATATGGGTTCTGGAGGAGATGGGCTTTAACCGTGGCAAGAATACATTACTTGCCATGAAACGATTGAATTAAAATACGTAGGTACGTAAAATAATGTGATGTTTAATTTTTCGTTGTTTAGGTCATCAGCCAAAGGGTGGTTGAACCTTTAGAGGCTTTACTAAGTAAAACGAAGAGGGAGGTGGTTTACAATTGCCTTTCTCTCTGAGTGGAAAAGTATGTTTATCAGCATGCCAGGCCCTCAGAAAACCATCTACTTTCCACCCTGTAAATGACACCTTCACTTCATTCACCATAGGGTCTGGCTGTATAATAAAATTCATTACTCTCAGACGAGAGTAACTCTTCTGATTAGTGCATTTTACACCTCTACTTCTTATGTTCTTAATTAATCCTACAGTTATATAATTGGCTGATCATGTGATAAGAAACAAATATTTTTGTAGCCCTGGCACTAGCAGATCAAGTGCAAATAATTTAACACTCCACCTGCCTGCTATGGACTAAAGTTTAATTTTAAAGAAAGCCTTTATGTTTTATGGTTCTTGAGAAAAAGGTAGAAACGTTAACATGGAGCAAAATTGGGATACAGATTCCCCATAAATTTAAGAAAAAACAATTTGTTGTGATTTACTGTACCTTTGACTGCACTGAGTTTTAAAATCCATAAATAAAGTGATCACGCTAATAATGCATGATCATTTACGTTAGAATAAAGAAAACAAAATGGTACTACGTAATAGAAATTTCAGAAACGCAATAATATAGGTTAACAATCTTTAAACTATCTGTCATAAATTAATTATGTATTATATTTAAAAGAAGAACTTTTGACCTTTAGATTTAAATTTAATTTCACTAATTATTATTATTAATGATAAAAATTAGTGAATTATTTTATTGATAATGTACTATGAACTGCAAGCACACGATATCTTACTATTACAGTATTTATATAACCTAAACTAAAATAAATATTTCACATTGCTTTAATACCATTGATAAACGGGTTTTCCGTTATTGATTATAAGATAATTATTATTAAATTTTCTGCATTGACAAGCCAAAAGAATTTATTTTTTACTTTTATGGATTAATTTTGTAGTCATTTTTATCTTGATATAATCTGCATTGAGGCAGGCTTTATGTACCGTGCGATACAACTGTACATGCGTGGAGTTAACTAGATTTGTTAGAGGTAAACTTACAAAGATTTTATCTGGAAAGTTTGGAAGTCAAATCTGGTGTTCCAAAGGGCGGAATAAAAATGTGGTAACTCTAAATTTTGTTAAGTGGGTCATACTGGAATTTAGATAAAGTCGTGGAATGGTAATGGCATAGAGACTTCAGGTGGATGTGGGCGTCGGTACAAGTCCTGAATGATCTGGGGTCCGTCAGTTTTCCCAGCGTCGTGTAGCCGTTTCGAGGTATTGTAAATAAAGTCCTCCATAGAAGGGAAGAGAAGGTGTTCGTGTAAGATGCGATTGGATATAAGATAGTGGAACTGTGTGATGCACCGGAGGACTTTGTTCTGGTATGCTGAAGCACGTCTTTTGTTGGACTTGGAGAGAAAGGGCCACCATACCGGTGACCCGTACAAAAGGAAAGGACGTAGGATAGAGGAGTACATCAGAAGTTTCAGTTTTGAGGAGTATGCAGGAGAGAGGAACAAAGGGATGAGTAAAGCGAATAAGGCCCTACCCTTGCTAAGCTTGCTGTCAATGTGCTGTCGAAGTGTCAGTCGTTTATCTAGGTCAACCCCTAGATATCTCACGCTGTTCTGCCATGGGAGGAGTTCCCCTTCCAATCGTAGAGGCGGAGGAACATTGCGTTTTAGTGTAAAATGGATTGCTTCGCATTTTGTGGGGTTAAGTGATAGTCTCCAGACACAACACCAGCTAGTGATGTCCAGAAGCTGAGTTTGAAGCGCGCGGCAATTGAGGCGGAGGCATCTGCCGTGACGGTACAGAATAGCATCATCGGCAAACAGTCCGAATTGGATTGAATCACGGACAGGAAAATCGAAGGTGTACATAAGATAGAGGATGGGCCCAAGGACCGAGCCCTGAGGTACACCCGCGGACGAAGGGGTGAGTGGGGACATGGCCATGTGGAACTGAGGAATAGTGACAGAGACTTGGAATTGTCTTCCAGTAAGATAGGAATGGAGTAATCGGCCAGTTGAGGGGGGAAAAAATTGTGCCAGTTTGTAAAGGAGGCCCATATGCCAGACGCGGTCAAATGCAGCCCGAAAATCAAGCAGCACAGCCGTCGTGTCACAGTAAGAATTTCTGGCATCCATAAGTGCCGTGACGATGCGGAGGAGTTGGGTAGTTGTGGAGTGTCCTTGACGAAAACCAAATTGCTCGGGGGGAAGAACAGATTCAACAACAGGACGCAGGCGCGGGAGAAGAAGCCTTTCGAATAATTTGGACAGGATCGGCAAAAGGGAAATTAGTCTATAACTTTCGGGATCAGTCGGACGTTTGTGGGGTTTCAGTATAGTAATGACTTTGGAAACCTTCCACGAAGAGGGGAAATGTTGCAGCGCCAACACTACATTGAAAATTGCCAAAAGATGAAGCTTTAGATCTGGCGGGGAATTCAGGATGGCGTATCCAGAGACATTATCAGGACCAGGGGCCTTACGTGAATTAATCGAGGAAATTACAGAGGTGACATCATCCTCCGTGAAGGGCTGTAAGTTACAGGGCGTAGGGTCAGAGAGCGTTGAGTTGACTTCATCATGAATGAGTTCATCCTGGTCATGATGAACGGGCGGAGGGGCAACAAAATGTCGTTCAAAATGCGAAGCGAAAGTGTCAGCAATCGCCTGCGGAGAGTATGTCAAACCATTAGGTGTCATCAGAGGATGCGACTTCCTCTGGGTCGACAACAAACGTCGTGTAGCCTCCCATGGTCTTCCGTCATCCACTACTCGATGAAGGTAGTCCTCCCACTTACTACACCGGTGACCATCGAGTAGCAGTTTACACCTAGCAGCGGCACCGTTGAATAGATCCCGATGATGTGGATCTCTGGTGCGCTGCCAGAGCCGTCGAAAGCGACGTCTATCGGCGATTGCTGTTTTGATAGGAGCTGGAAGTGACGACCTAGTGCGAGGCGGGCGTGGGTGTGAGTTCTAAGCAATTGAATACTTAATAATACTTAATAATATGAAAAATCACTCTTTGATGCTAAACAAAAGCTCTGTAAAGAAAAATGCTTGAATTAAAAGTTGTAGATCTTTAAATTTTCTAGAAATTTAAATATAAATGCTTTTGTCATTAAATGCATACTAAGGCCAAAATCTTAAAAATCCATTTTTTTTACAGATTTTCATAATAAAACAGAATATCACTAATGACCGGTAAACTAAGCGTTGTCCAAAACATTTTTGGAATTAATGTTGCAGGTTTCTAAATTGTCTACATTTTTGAATTTATACACTTTTGCCCTAAAATGCATAATGAGACCGCAATCTTAAAAAAACCATTTTTTACGAGAGCTCAGCCTCCCCAAGAATTTCAGCAGACATGGCGCCTTCTCTATTATGTAGAGCATAAAAAATGTAATAAACGAGGGGATTTTTAAAAATATCGTAGGAGCAGTTTTTGAGAAAATCGCAAAAAAGTGAAAAATTACATGAATAAACTACTATTTGTGGTTGACCGATTTTGATGAAAATGTTTGTATCGGGTTCTATAGTGGTGCCTAACTCAAGTTTCAATTTTGTATGATGTTCTATTCTTGAGATATTTTGTTCACACACACACATGACACACTGACCAATCGCTAAAAACATGTTTTTGAGTTCAGGGGTTCTGAAAACCCTGTGAAAATTCGATTTTGAAAAATTGACATGAAAACAATACTTTCCTTCCGATTTATTTATACAGGGAAGAGAAAATAAAAAATTACTAATGGTAGCTCATAGTTTAATTCTGTCTCATATCTGTTGTATTTTAGTAAGGGGTAATTCTAGTGTGGGTAACATGGAATAGGGTTTTTAAAATTCAAAAGAGAGCTATTAGGTGTATGGTGGGAGCTAACCATCTCACCTCATGCAGGCCACTATTAAAGCAGCTTAAATTGCTTACAGTTCCTTCACCATACATTTTTGAGGTGATAATGTATGTTAGGCAAAATACTTATAGATAAAATTTCAATGTTTACTATAATAACACAAGAAACAGAAACAATTATTATATGGCAAATCACAACACTAAATTGTTGAAATACCTACTTGTGTGGGTAGAAAATACATCAATAAATTATGCCAATTTTTACTTTCTCTTGCCTATATGAATATATAGGAAGGAAAGTATTGTTTTCATGTCGATTTTTCGAAATCGAGTTTTCACCGGATCTATACGTTTTCAGACCCCTTGAACCCAAAAAATATGTTTTTAGCGATTGGTCTGTGTGTGTGTGTGTGTGTGTGCGTGCGCGCGCGCGCGCGTGTGTTTGTGAGTGTGTGTGCGTGCGTGCGTGTGCGTGTGCGCGCGCGCGTGCTTGCGTGTGTGTGTGTGTGTGCGCGCGCGCGCGTGTGTGTGTGTGTGTGTGCAGAATATCTCAAGAATGGAACATCGTACGAACTTCAAACGTGAAACTTAAGCTACATACCACTACCGGACCCAACACGAACATTTTCATCAAAATCGGTCAACCGGAAGTAGTAGTTTATTCGTATAATTTTTCACTTTTTTGCGATTTTCTCAAAAACTGGTCCTACGATTTTTTTTTAAATCGCCTGGTTTACTCAATTTCTTATTCTTTACAAGATAGGGTAGACGCCATGTTTGCTGAAATTCTTGGTGAGGGTGTTTTCTCGTAAAATCGTTGTTTTTTTTAAGATTACGGCTTTAATATGCATTTTAATGCAACAATTTATATAATAAAAATTGTAGAGAATTTAAAATCCTACAACTTTTATTTCAAACAATTTTTTGTATAACGCTTAGTTTAGCGGTAATTTGCGCTTTTCTGTTTTTTTCTCACATAAATGTGTGAAAAATTGATTTTTTTAAGATTTCGGCCTTAGTATGCATTTTACGACAAAAGTGTATAAAATTAAATTTATAGAAAATTAAAAGATCTACAACTTTTATTGAGAGCATTTTTCTCCACGGAGCCTAGTTTAGTGAGAAAGAGTGATTTTCCGTATTTTTAAGTCAAACCGAGGTCGATTTTCATTTTGGGTCTTTCACTCATGATTAAAATTAGGTTATGTTTATTGACGTTAGTTTTTTGTTTATTTCTAATGTTTTATTACTAATGTTAGGATTATTGTTTATTATTTGCATAGGCAAGAGAAAGTTGTGTGAGTATTTCACACCAGATTCTTTACTTTCTCTTGCCTATATGAGGCAAGGAAAGTATCGTTTTCTTGTCGATTTTTCGAAATCGAGTTTTCACCGGATCTATACGTTTTCAGACCCCCTGAACCCAAAAAACATGTTTTTAGCGATTGGTCTGTGTATGTGTCTGTGTGCGTGTGTGTGTGTGTGTGTGTGTGTGTGTGTGTGTGTGTGTGTGTGTGTGTGTGTGTGTCTGTGTGTGAACAGAATATCTCAAGAACGGAACATCGTACGAACTTGAAACTTGAAACTTAAGTTACATACCTTTACTGGACCCGACACGAACATTTTCATCAAAATCGGTCAACCGGAAGTAGTAGTTTATTCATGTAATTTTTCACTTTTTTGCGATTTTCTCAAAAACTGGTCCTACGATTTTTTTTAAAATTCGCAGGGTTTTTTCAATTTTATATTCTCTACAAGATAGGGTAGGCGCCATGTTTGCTGAAATTCTTGGTGAGGCTGTTTTCATGTCAAGAAATTGTTTTTTTAAGATTACGGCTTTAATATGTATTATAGCGCAAAAATTTATATAATAAAAAATGTAGAGAATTTAAAATTCCTACAACTTTTATTTCAAACATTTTTTTGTATAACGCTTAGTTTAGCGGTAATTAGCGATTTTCTGTTGTTTTCTCACGAAAACGTGTGAAAAATCGATTTTTTTAAGATTTCGGCCTTAGTATGCATTTTATGACAAAAGTGTATATAATCGAATTTATAGAAAATTAAAAGATCTACAACTTTTATGTAGAGCATTTTTCTCTACAGAGATTATTTTAGTGTGAAAGAGTGATTTTCCGTATTTTAAAGCCAAACTGAGGTTGATTTTCATTTTGCGTCTCTCACTCATGATTAAAATTAGGTTATGTTTATTGACTTTAGTTTTTTTGTTTATTTCTAATGTTTTATTATTAATGTTAGGTTTATTGTTAATTATTTGCATTGGCAAGAGAAAGTTGTTTGAGTGTTTCACACCAGATTTTTTATCATATTATTTATTTGTAGACTATCTGTACAGTGAATTACAATCAGAAATGTACTGAAGGTGACAATGATACATATGATAACATATATGACATGACGAAGAAGACCATCCATTCATGGAGTTTCTTGGTTGTTATTTTATTAATGGAATTTTAAATCAGTGTATATAGTAGGTTTACAGTCATCTGAATTTTTATTAATGTTTACTTTCTTTTGCCTAGATGAATATATAGGAAGGAAAGTATTGTTTTCTAGTCGATTTTTTTAAAGTCAAGTATTCACCGGATATACTACACATTTTCTTTAGACCCTCTGAACCCAAAAATACATGTTTAAGCGATTGGTCTGTGTGTGTGTGTGAACAAAATATCTCAAGAACAAAACATTGTACGAACTTGAAACTTAAGTTAGATTGGGTACTGGACCCGACACGAACATTTTTCATCAAAATCAGTCAATTGGAAGTAGTAGTTTATTCGTGTAATTTTTCACTTTTTGCAATTTTCTCCAAACCGGCTCCTACAATTTTTTAGAAAATTGCCTCATTTTCTATATTTTTTATGCCCTACATGAAAGGGTAGGCGCTATGTCTGCTGAAATTCTTGGGGAGGCTGTGCTCTCAAAGAAAAAAACTTTTTTTGTATGATTGCGGCCTTTATATGCATTTTAGTGAAAAACTGTATACATATCAAAGTTGTAGAAGATTTAAAAATCTTTCATTTCAAACATTTCTTTGTATAACGGTTAGTTCAGTGGTAAATTAGTGATTTTTGGTTTTTTCTTCATGAAAATCTGTAAAATAAATGGATTTTCAAGATTTCGACCTTAGTATGAGTTTTATGACAAAAGCGTATAATCAAATTTCTACAAAATTAAAAGATCTAAAACTTTATTTAAAACATTTTTCTGTACAGAGCCTAGTTTAGCATCAAAGAGTGATTTTCCATATTATTAACCCAAAATAAGGTTGGTTTTCATTTTGCATCATTCACTTACGATTAAAATTAGGTTATGGTTTTTTGATATTTTATATTTTATTTATTTCTAATGTATTATTACTAATGTTAGGTTGTACTGGTAATTATTTGCATTAGCAAGAGAAAGTCATGTGAGTGTTTCACATCAGATTTTTTTTAACATATTATTTATTTGTTTCTGTACAGTGAATTACAATTACAAATGAACTGAAGGTGACAATGGTAAAAATGATAATATGAATCACATGAGGCAGCTGACCACCCGTTGATGGAGCTTCTTGGTATTTATTTTACTAACGGAATAATTTCGTTTAAAGTAATTTAAAATTATTTTAAATCTGTTTATACAGTTATGTTGTTGTTGTTTAGGTCAACAGTCGAAAGGCTGGTTTGAACCTCTAGAGGTTTTACTAAGTAAAACGAGGAGTGAGGTGGTTTACCTATGCCTTCCTCACTGAGTGGCAAAGTACGCTTATCAGCATGCCAGGCCCTCTGAAAAGCACATATTTTCCACTCTATAAATGACACCTTCACTTCATTCACCACAGGGTCTGGCTGTACAATGAAATTCATTACTTTCAGAGGAGATAACTCTGATTAGTTTCTTTTACACCTCTAACTCTTCTGTTCTTAAATGATTCAGTCATTTAATTGGCTGACCATGTGATAAGAAACAGAACTATTTATTTTAGCCCTGCAACAAACAAATTGAGTGTAAATAATTTGACACTCCACCTGTCTGTTATGGGGAGACAGTTATGTTAGTCATCTGAATTTTTTATTAGGGTTACAACAATTTTTTTATTCCAAGCTCTCATTAGCCTTCTGGGAGCTAATCATCTTAATTGGTTCATTTTTATGTCTTGCTAATTTTCTTTGAAAATGGTGATAGTATTGTTTTATTGTGTCTAATATGTATGAAATTTACAGGTCATTATGAATAGTCTCATTTCGTATGTACCAAGCGGAGTTCGTAATAACTCAAAGTAGGCTACTCTGTATTGGCAAGACTGTTATCAACCTATATTAGTTGGTTTAGCGAGCACATAAATTTGGGAACTGTGTTTCCAGATCGGTTTTAGAAAGTATTGATATATCTTTAATTTGATTAAGGGAGAAAGGAATGTCTACCAGTTAGACTGTACAGGTATTTTATTCTTATTTAAGTTATTAATTAGCATCATAGCAGTAGAATCCATATTAATATTTTGTTTAAAAAACCTTGTATTTACCTTATACTGCTTTTCATATTTCCTCCTTACAAGTACTTTCGCGGTGTGCACCACTTCTTCAGGTAATGATAGTAAAAGTTTCTAGAAATAATGGTTTGAATCAAACCATTGACAAAGAAATGTGCAATCTTCATAAAATATTTCTAGAACTTTGTATTAACATTACCTGAAGAAGCGGTGTTCACCGTGAAAATACTCATAAGGAGGAAATACGAAAAGCAGTAAAAGGTAAATACAAGTTTTTTTTATATATACATAAAAAACAAAATCTTAACATTTTGTTCTGTATGTTATAGTTTGGCTTTTTAGTGATATGTGAAGTTTCCATGTAAGTTTTGTCAAGTATAATTCCTAAATATCTAACTGTGTCAGTCTGTAGAGTAGGCGTATTGTTTACGTAAACTAGGGGACTTTTTGGTGCCATAAGGTGAATGTAATGTGATTGAATCTTTCAGGATTGATTTTCTACTTGTGTAACCATTCAGAGAGTTCTGTTAAGTGATACTGCAAGTTACATGAAGTATCAACAATTTCTGGAAAGTATCACGGTGTCGTCTGCATGAGTAGCAGAATGTATTATGTTAACTTGTATGTCCATGATACATTTTATATTTTTTTTGGGAGTCTTTTGGGCGCGTTAAAAACACAGGAAAAAGTTTATGATGGTAGTAATTTCCAGGGAAATTGAACTGAAAACTTTAAAACCATTTTTAGGAAAATTAGATTTTTGTGTTTTTATATCAGAGAAAAGAACGCTTAAAATTAGAACTAAAAATTTTGGGGCTAGATAACTAATTAAAAACACTGAACTAGTTGATAGAGAAAAATTATTGTTTTAAAATCTCACTCAAGTTGTCTAAGTTAGCACATATGGTTGGACATTCTAACAACCACTTTATTGGCTTGATGAGTCATAAAATGTGAAGACAGGTTAAAATTCTATAATATAAAGGATAAAACATTAAAATTAAGTAATGAAAAATTTATTTGTTTTATTTTTTCATTAATGAATAGCTACGTTATTTATCATTTTAATTTACCCACAGTAAAATTTTTATTTAATGTTATGTCTATATATTGCCAATAGCAGGCAAGTAAATTGTTAAATTATTTGCCCTCGATCTGCTAGCTCTAGGGCTTCAAAAAATAATTTTGTTTCTTACCACATGGTCAGCCAATCATATGACTGTAGCATTTAGGAACAGAAGAGGTAGAGATGTAAAAGACACTAATCAGAGTTATCTCCTTTAGAGAGAAATGAATTTCATTATTTCATTGTACAGCCAGGGGTGATTGAAGTGAAGTCGTCATTTCCAGGGTGGTAGGTGCTTTTTAGAGGACCTGGCATGCTGATGAGCATACTCTTCTGCTTAGTGAGGAAGGCAATTGTAAACCACCTCGTTGTTTTACTTAGTAAAACCACTAGAGGTTCAATCCAGGCTTTTGGCTGATGACCAAAACAAAAACTGTCACTATTTGTGTTGTAACATAACAATACATTCTTTTCATACAATACCAGGTCTTATCTAACTAATTATCTCACCTTAACCATTTCTAGCCTAATGATACAGTATATTATTTTATAAAAGTCATTTATTTATTTATTTCATGTTTGCATTCTCCCAGCAATAACTTTGTTAATTGGTAAATTTTAGGCTGTTTTTAAACAAACTCTACTTTATCTTTGTTTTAGTTTTTCCAGAGGCGAGTAGAAAAGTTAGCACAAATATTTGTAAGGAGATAAACAGAAGATGATTATGGAGGCTCGTGTTTTAGGATTAATTGATTTAACAGCATTTGGAGTTGGAGAAGCTTGTTTAAAAACAGAAGAGGAAGAGGTGTAAAAGACACTAATCAGAGTTATCTCCTCTGAGAATATGAATTTCATTACACAGCCAGACCCTGTGGTGAATGAAATGAAGGTGTCATTTGCAGAGTGAAAAGTTGATGCTTTTCAGAGGGCCTGGCATGCTGATAAGCATACTGTGACAATATCGAAGAGGAATGTGTGCCGAGAGGTTTCTAGGGGGACCAAGAGATTCATAAAATGTTAAGTAGTAAATAATAGAATGACAAAGTAACAATAGAGTTAGTTATAAAATAATATTTAAAAAGGGCCTTGTATAGCAAGATAGTCTTTGTTGTGCAACTATTTGTGAAAGAGTCAGTTGGTAACCCGTTATTCAATTATGACTTGTTTACACTAGTTAAGATTTTTTCAGAGCCATAAAAAGGATTTTTGTATTTTATTATTACATCAAATCTTTCTGTCTTTCCAGAAATCTCTTCGATTTACCTATACAGGGTGATTCACGAAGGTATGCAGAAACTTTTGGAGCTCATTGTACATGTAAAAATAATGAAAAAAGTTTATATAAACATGGGTCCGGAAATGCTTCGTTTCCGAGTTACGGCTAGTGAAAATTTCGCCCAGATTTCAGCTCATCAGGTGAAATGAGGTCATCCTGAAATTCTGGTAAGGTAGATTAAGAGGCGAATTCAATCATTTCTTATGGTTTTTGATCTGATAAATTGAATAAAACAGGTCCCAGAACTGTAAGTTAAATAGTTTTTAAGAAAACCAGTGTCAAATGCAAAAAATGGAGTGAAAACACATTTATTCATCTTTGGGCAAGAATAACTTTGTTATTTCACCAAGAAACAGTTAAAATTTTTGAATAAAACATGTATAAAATTTTATTCTGAACACACCGGTCTAAATAAAGTACACAGAAAGCGAATAGATGTTTGATAAAATGAATTTTTATTCATAACAGTACAAAGTAAAATTAACCGGAAAAACAAATATGAAAAAATGTGGTTTTTTCACTCAATTGTTTTGCATTTGACACTGTTTTTCTCAAAAACTATTTAACTTACAGTTCTGGGACCAGTTTTATTCAATTTATCAGATCAAAAACCATAAGAAACGATTGAATTCGCCCCTTAATCTACCTTACCATAATTTCAGGAAGACCTCATTTCACCTGGTGAGCTGAAATCCGGGGGAAATCTTTCACTAGCCGTAACTCGGAAACGAAGCATTTCCGGACCCATGTTTATATAAACTTTTTTTTCATTATTTTTACATGTACAATGGGCTCCCAAAATTACTGCATATCTTCGTGAATCACCCTGTATAAAGTGAGCCCCAAGTGCGGTCGGAGAGTTAGTATTCGTTTGATCTTTGACGAGTGTTTATTGCGTGTGCTATCGGTACGTTAGAAAAGGTCGACATTCCAGGCATTAGTCAGCTATGTTATTCCGTCTTATTGTGTATGTGCATTCTGTATAATTGTTTGTAAGAAGTACTAAGTAAATTATTTAAGTTATTTGTTGTATTACCTTATTATAATTAGTTTATTATTTATTTTGTAAATCTTTTAGTTGTAATAAATACTTGTAATTTTAAACTTTAGTCTATTAATTATTTAATTTACCTAGATCCCAAAACGGACCTTAGCGATAAGTGTCACAAAACTTTTCCACTCAGTGAGGAGGGCAATTGTAAACCACCTCACTCCTTGTTTTACTTAAAAAGCCTCTAGGCTAGAGGTTCCAGCCTTTCAACTGATGACCTAAACAACATGTTTATGTAAATACACAAAGACTATTATCTGTTTAATTAAATTAATTAAAAGAATAGGGCTACATATTTAATTAAATTACTACATTCATATTGGTTAATAAAGTTAAAAGCTTTTGTTTGTTTGATTAATTTTATGGTCATAAAAAATATTATATTTTTGTCCTCTTAGTTACTGATTGTAGTCACAGTAACCAATGGGTACGTTGGAGATTTTTATTCCTGTCTATAGAAATGAAATGTTTACTGGGGATTTTTTTCGTTTTTGCCGGCTGCTACTGTTTGTTTATCAGATGAGTAGTAAAAATAGTAGTGGGGGAAAAATCGTTCATAGTTTGTTCTCCCCCCGACAGTGTCTGTGATATATACATAGGTTATGTTCGTTCCAAAATAAAACAGTGTTATACCGGCTGTTGTAGCGAGTCTATATTATTCTTTTATCCATTTGCATTTTATGATAAAACTTTGTAGTTTTTTTATTGATTAGTTGGAATTATTAATAATTTTATTGTAGAATTGAATACATTAGTTTTCATTTTAACGTTTAACCCCTAATACTACTATTGGTATTATATTATTTTACTTTGTTAAGTTTAATTCATAAATATATTTACTGAGAATAATGGAATCTGCTTCAACTGTTGAAACTACTTCAACTCCGTTAGGCCTTCAGAGGTTATGGGCCAGACGTTTAAATGGGTCCGTCATTCTCGACGAATCCGATTTGTCGGAATTGCTTTTCAATAACGATGCGTTTCCTTCTGCACAAGTTGCTCAGGTATGTTTAAGATTATTTTGTCAGTATGTTTATTTAAAACCTAAAATGATTTGTTATTGTTTTTTTTTTGTGTGATATATGCAGAATTTTTAAGTGAAATTTAAAAGTTACATTAATTCAGGTCACCAACCTATAAAATATGTCAGTTTTTTTAAGATTGAAATTTTAAGTGGGTTTCTCTATTTAAAAAAAAACATTGATGCCTAACTTTAAAGTAGCCAATTTTAAAATATAAAATTGTAAGATATATTTCAAGCATATTGAATAAAACAAACAAAATTTTTAAGTGAATTATTCTACAAAAATGTTAAACTAATTTACTTACTGAAAAAGTTATTTATTAGAGAAAAATCTAGAACAGGACTTTAAAACATGTCATATTTTACCAGTTTTTAGTCTACTATATTAAAAAATAAATAAAAATATATAATAATAATAGATATATAATACAAATATATAATTCGTTTTGTATATCAAAGTTTTTTAAAATAACTTATGTATAGAATCATAGCGGACAGAAATTAATTTTAAATTTAATTGATTACCCTAAAAAGGGGTTTATTTGGTCCACATTGGCCCGTCATTCACAAGAAGATATTTATTTTAAGGCCACCAACAACAAGGTAGCCTACAACAAGGAGGTCCCAGGTTAGATTCTAGGCTGGAATCTGGAAATTATAACTAGTGAAAATCCACCGCAGTTGCTAATAACCAAGGTGTTGATGCGACTTAAAATAACGAAACACATTGTGTGTGTGCTTATGACCACACGATGGAAGTGAAAACTTAAATGAAATAAAATTATTTATTATTATTTCTATACTCAAAGTAATGTTAGATACAAAATATAATTATATTGGTAAATTAATAATTTAGTGGAATTTTACTCTGATTGGACTTCTTCATTGCTACATTATGTTCTAGGAATGAAACAATATGTATATGGAAACTGAAATATGTTACAAATATTTTAGATTCGAATTTATTTAAATGTGTAAAAAATTCTCCGTCAAGCGTTATTCCGTATTTAAATACAGTAAAACCTCATTATACCAGGCTAATGACTGACTATATTCTTCCTGGTATAACCGAATGCACCGTGTCTATGTACGTAGACATTTGAGATACATTTATATTAAAAGAAAGAAAATAAATGTTGGGGACAGATACTATAGTAACTTGACGAGACGACGGTTTAGGATTTTTCCGAAAGTACAATAGAAGTACTGTATGTGTTTCGCGATTGTAGTTCAGCAAATATTTTTTATTGCCCCATACAAATGTGTAATAAAAGTACATAAAAGGCATATTTAAAGCCTGGAATATTAGTATGTATGTACAGTTGGGATTGCCATTACAAATTAATTATTGCTGTCGTTTGCGACCCTATTGTTTTCTTACGTAATACATGAGGTGGTAGAAATTGAGTTTTCCTTTTTTACTTTCTCCTGCCTATATGAATATTTGCCCATAACAGACAGGTGGAGTGTCAAATTATTTACACTAAATCTGTTCATTGCAGGGCTAAAATAAATAGTTCTGTTTCTTTTCACATGGTCAGCCAATTAAATGACTGAATCATTTAAGAACAGAAGAAGTAGAGGTGTAAAAGACACTAGTCAGAGTTATCTCCTCTGGAAGTAATGAATTTCATTATACAGCCATACCCTGTGGTGAATGAAGTGAAGGTGTCATTTGCAGAGTGGAAAATATGTGCTTTTCAGAGGGCCCGGCATGCTGATAAGCGTTATTTTCCACTCAGTGAGGAAGGCATGGTAAACCACCTCGCTCCTCGTTTTACTTAGTAAAACCTCTACAGGTTCAAACTAGCCTTTCGGCTGATGGCCTAAACAACACCATATGAATAAATAGAAAGGAAAGTATTATTTTCATGTCGATTTTTGGAAATTGAGTTTTCACCGGATCTACACGTTTTCAGACCCCCTGAACCCAAAAAAACATGTTTTTAGCGATTGGTGTGTGTGTGAACAGAATACCTCAAGAACGGAACATCATGCGAACTTGAAACTTAAGTTACACACCACTACCGGACCCGACATGAACATTTTCATCAAAATCGGTCAACCGGAAGTAGTAGTTTATTCGTATATTTTTTCGTGATTTTCTCAAAAACGGGTCCTACGATTTTTTTAAAAAATCGCCTGGTTTACTAAATTTTTCATGCTTTACAAGATAGGGTCGCCATGTCTGCTGAAGTTCTTAGAGAGGCTGTTTTCACGTAAAATAATTGTTTCTTTAAGATTGCGGCTTTAATATGCATTTTAGCCCAAAAATTTATATAATAAAAGTTGTAGACAAATTAAAATCCTACTTTTATTTCCAACATTTTTTTGTATAACGTTTAGTTTAGCGGTAATTAGCGATTTTCTGTTGTGTTCTCATGAAAACGTGTGAAAAGTCGATTTTTTAAAAATTTCGGCCTTAGTATGCATTTTACCACAAAAGTGTATAAAATCAAATTTATAGACAATTAAAATATCTACAACTTTTATTTAGAGCATTTTTCTCTACAGAGCCTCGTTTAGCGTAAAAGAGTGATTTCCGCATTTTGAAGCCAACTGGTTGATTTTCATTTTGCGTCTTTCACTCATGATTAAAATTAGGTTGTTTATTTGGGTTAGTTTTTTGTTTATTACTAATGTTAGGTTATATTGTTAATTATTTGCATTGGCAAGAGAAAGTTGTGTGAGTGTTTCACACCAGATTTTTAAATTTTGCACTTTTACTTTTGTATAAATATTCGAGCCGAGCCCGGTGTATCCGAATTCCGGTATAAAGAGGTTTTACTGTATTACATTACGTACTACATAAAACTATTACACTGATTAGGCCTACGTACAATAACATTCGCGTATTATATTAAACTAATCTCAAATAAAGTAACACGCGCACAAAATTTATACTCGTACACTTTCAATATTACAATCCGTAGACTGAAACCAAATGAATCAATCCGAATAAAAATTATTGCTGAACTATATGTATAGTATTCACTTAACAATAGAGTATACATGTGGTTAATGTTTTCTGGGAACTCTATTGTTATTTATTCGGTAATTAGATAACGAAAGTTTGACAATACCTGTTGAACATCTCTTTTAATCTTTTCTGTTGTTATGGGTTATAAAGTAAGAATTCGAGGAATCGAAAGTTTGACAATACCTGTTGAACATCTCTTTTAATCTTTTCTGTTGTTATGGGTTATAAAGTAAGAATTCGAGGAATTCAAGACACTTTGTCTTGGTTAGGTCATTATAATAATTCAATTCAAAGGGTTTGAACATGTTATAATTTTCCAGATCGTAGCTGGTAATCGAATCCAGGACTTTATACTTTAGTTGGTAGTTTTTTCTTTTAGTTGGTGGTACTTCAGTTGGTTTAGTTGGTGGTCAGAGCAACTCCCAATCCATCACCCCAATGAGCATTCCTAACACCCAATGAGATGAGTTGTAGTCTTGCTCAGACTCAGGTCGGTATTCCTGAGAGAGTGAGGTTAATTGGACCTCAACCATCAAAGTACTCCGATAACCGCTATCTAGTATTCAAATTCGTATAAAAGCAACGTCCTTTACTAGGATTTGAACCCTCGTCTCCGAAAATCAGCTATTTAACAGCTGACTCGCGGCGACTTTACCACTAAGGCTAACCCAGTGGGTTTCCAATATAATTAGTGTAAAATTTTACTACATTTCAATATGATTAAGTGTGTATTACAGTGAAATTTGTACAAAATAGCTCAAATAATCAAGTTGCGGATGTTAATGTATGAATACTTCCGACCGAGCCATTGTAGAGTTCTAAATTAGCCACAAGTTATATTTCTTTGCCAAAATGTTGTAAATATAACGTAAGTATTAATTTATTGAACTAACAGCAATGACCCAGAAACACAACACGTAAACACAAACTAATGTTTTGAAGAAAAAACAACACACGAAAATATAAATTATTACTACATGACAACTCAAAAAAATTGTAGTCCTTAACATTCATCAATCATATTTTATAGATAAATAAATTACTAAAGAAAATGCGAAACATTTTACAAAAAAAAACATGATTCAGGAAGCCTGAATAGGATAGAAAACAATAGTGAAATATGATTACAGCTATATGATGTATTGTACAATTACAAAAACGTTTGCAAATTGTGTCTCAATACAGTTACGTATTGCAATTATATGCAACATCAACTGTCGTTAGTTACTAAAATTTCACAACTCAAATAAATCTGAACACAATAGTTTAACGAACTTCGATTTTTTCCGATTTAAGCCATCTGCACTTGGAGTTATTGATTTGCAATTGATTGGTAATGTGGATTAATAATACTTTCGGAATGTATTAATCTCATACGTAGATGTTGTGATCAGCACAACTGGATTCTATAATAGGTGTCCCGGGTTTGATTCCCGGTCACCGTTTTCCTTAATGTCTACAGCCTTCTAACAACTTTTGTACACAAAAAAATAGACGTTTCTTTAAAATAAGTTTTACGAGTTTGTCTCTCTGTGGCAAATTACCTTCCTGGTTTATTGTTCGAGAAATTAAAAATCTGGTGTGAAACACTCATTATGATTTTCTCTTGCCAATGTAAATAATGAATAATATAACCTACGTTTAGTCAAGAATAACAATGTAAAATGCAAAACATAACCTAATTTTAATAATTGCATAAGGACTTACGTATCAGCACCGTGAAAGAAGAAATTACGCAGCTATGTTCAAAATCTCAAGAAAAATTAGCAGATCACCCAAATTCTTAGGTGCTTAATTTACTTGATAATAGATCTAGATAATAATTGATCTAGATTTAGGCCTAATGTTTTTAAAAATTGTAAATAATTTTGATTTCTTTTGGAAGCAATACCATTGGGTATTGTCTTCGTCATGTGAACACTTAAATATTATTTTCTTATAGTTTTAGTTTTAAAACTGATTGTAAATAATCTCAGATGTTAAAAGAAATAATAATAACTGCAAAAAGAACGACTGAGTCACCTCGCGTATTTTAAAATTGGCCCTATATAAGGAGGAAAAATACTGGGTGGAAATAATAAGATTTTTCTCAGTTCTATTTTTCATGATTTATACTGGCAAGAGAAAGCCGGGTGTTTGTTTCACATAAGATTTTTTTTTATCACTCATTTTCATCTATCTTCGTTGAAAGTCTAAAACAATTATACAGTCTTACAGTAGTACTAATATTGAGAAAGCCAGGTGTTTGTTTCACATCAGATTTTTTTATCACTCATTTTCATCTATCTTCGTTGAAAGTCTAAAACAATTATAGAGTCTTACAGTAGTACTAATATTCATAACAGCCGTTAAAAGAAACTAACAATATTGTGCTTATCAACATGTTAGGCAATAAAATTAACGATATATATTTTATGGATCATTATTACAATTTTATTCCATTAGCTTTCTTGTTGATTTATTAAACCATCTTATATATTGACGTTATTTTTTACTCAATTTATCTACAATCTGTTATTTTTTAAAAAAAAAGATATGTTATTCAAAACTACTTTGGCTCTGTTAACTTGTTTGGCGTATCTAGGGGGAAGGGGTCCAGGGTGTCTAGACATCCCCCCGAAATGTAAAAAAAAAAAAAAAAATCTGGTGTGAAATACAATTTTCTCTTGCTAAAGCAAATAATTAAATATAACCCAACATTAGTAATAAAACATTAGAAATAAACAAAAAACTAACCTCAATAAACATAACCTAATTTTAATCATAAGTGAAAGACGCAAAATGAAAATCAACCCCAGTTAGGCTTAAAAATACGGAAAATGACCCTTTTACGTTAAACTGGTTTTCTGTAGAGAAAAATGCTCTAAATAAAAGTTGTAGATTTTTTAATTTACCTACACATTTATTATACAGGCTATACTTTTGTCCCAAAATTAGTATGTAAAGGCTGAAATCTAAAAAAAATCAATTTTTTTTACACATTTTTGTGAAAAAACAAAATCGCTAATTACCGCTAAACTGAGCGTTAATACAACAAATGTTTGAAAATAAAGTTGTAGGATTTTATATTCTTTACAACTTTTATTATGTGTGACGCGTGACAGTTCAGTTTCATTCACTGTTCAGAAAGAGTGCAAGATGCACCTAAAAAAGTTTTTATGACGAGACCTCAACCACCACGAATTTCAGCAAGACGTGCCGCTTGCCCCATCTTATAGAACACAAAATTTAGTAAATAAGGCGATTTTAACGAACATGTAGCCATTTTGCGAAATGCAAAAAATTAAAAATCGCACGACTACTTCCGATGGACCGATTTTGATGAAATTATTAGTGTCAGGTCACCTAGTGGTACCTAACTTAAATTCCAAGGTTCAACTTCGTACAATTTCCCGTTTTTCCGATATTTCGTTCATATACACACTGACCAATAGTTAAAATTGTGTTTTTTTTTGGGATTTAGGGGACCTGAAAACAAGTATTCCCGATGGAAACTCGATTTCTCCAGACATGCCCACTAACCACATTTTTTTGTAGAGCACAAAAATCGTAGTAAATAAAGCGATTTAAAAAGTCGTAGGACCCGTTTTTGAGAAAATCGCCAGAAAGTGAGAAATTACTCAAATAAACTGCTACTTCCGGTTGATGGATTTTGATGAAAATGTTCGTGTCGGGATCCTACATGGTACCTCACACTCGTATACCAATCGGAAAAACGTGCATTGGGGCTCCGGGGACCTGATACTCAATATACATTAATAATATATAATATTTCAATACAATATAATATTTAATATTGTAATATAGCAATATTTCTGTGAAAACTCAATTTCGAAAAATTAACATGAAAACAATACTTTCCTTCGCTATATTTCATACAAGGCAAGAAAAGTAATAATTTTTTTTATCAGAAATAATGCACACTCATAAATTTTAATGCACGGAAACGTCAGTACAGTTAGAAATATTACATCAGAAATTAGACCTATGATATAACAACACTTAAAACTCATTAAAAATAATATTAAATTTTATATAAAATTTAATCAACAATATTCCTGACTAATTTCCCCATATTAGTTCCTTAAGACATTAATAAAATGAAAAGATTCCACTCTCAAATTTCTTATCAAATTACTTGCAATTTTTTTAATAAAAAATGTAACTTTTATCGATTGGTAAGCAATTAATCATTGGAATTAAACGTTTTATTATCTAGTCTAGAGTCTGGTGTAAAGTTCACAACCATAAAATAACTACTGATTATTTTCCTTTAAAAAAATTACTTTTTTATAAATGGTTTAACTGGATGTACTACGATTTTGCCTTATCAATGAGTGACATTTTATAACAGGTTTGAAATACTGTTGTCGTAGGCTTAATACTTGAACTAAATATAGTGTACCGTTCAAACGTGATTTACTTATCAACAAATTATTCAAATTTATTTAAATTTTTAAAACCTGATAAGTACCGTAACCATTCTATCAAGTTTCATTATCAATAAATAACTTTTCCTATATACCACATCCAATAGAAAAAAACCGTTATTTAAATATATTTTAAATGCATTGCATTTGAAACAACCTTATTCAAATTTTATGTTGGTGTTCCTCATGGAACTCATTTAGGTTCATTTTTTTGTAAAATTTTTATTACCTTGTTTTAAGGCTTGTGTCGTTCGTCAACCTTGTTTTTAATTTGTTGTATCTATTTTTTGTTTAATTTTTACAATTGATTATTTGCTTATGACCACATAGTATCACTTTAGTCATTTTGGATGGTTCCTCTTCAATTTCTTCTTCTTGCTGTTCCAAAACTTTTTCATATTTTCAGATCTTATTTTCCTTAGTTCATCTGAACAAACTCCAATTGTCCGTTTGACTGTTTTGGTAGTTAATCGAACTTAGTGACTTCCCACTTGGTGTTTATACCAAGGTGTACGTTGCGTTAGGTCCTCCATGGTTAGGTCGAGTTCTTTGATGTCGTTTTAAATTTCTCTGAGCCAGCTTTTTCAGATTTAGCGGTAAGTAGATTTTCAGTGATTCTTCTTAGAAGACGTTTTGCTGGAGTTCTCATTATCTGTCCCAGGAAGAAAATTCTCTTTTTTCTCATTGCAATTGTGACTGGTTCTATATCTTTGTAGACTTGTTCGTTGCGTAAAAGCCTGTATTGTCCATCAATTTGGTGTTTTTTGTTGATGCAAGTCCTTAAGATTCTTCTCTCGACTTTTCTAAGTTCTCTTTGATTCCACCACCGTGGATGCTGGAGAGAGTTTCACTTTCGTACATCACTTGAGACCTAAGGACTGATTTGTAGTGTTTGAGCTGGGTGTGTATTGATAGACTTTTCTTGTTATACGTATATATTTTTGGTGAGATGTTGTCCGATGGTGAGTTTGGCGATTCTCTCGTTCCAGGCAACTTTTTCGTTGCATTTGTAATTAATGGTCACGCCCAAATATTTAAAATTTTCAACTAATCATGAATATAAAATTACCTCTGATGTCAATTTTGTTAATGCATAGTGGATCGATAATCATAAACTTGGTTTTTTCGTAAGATATTTTTAGCCCGATTTTATTTGCTGTATCTTTTATTATAAATATTTCTTTCTACAATGCTTATTTTAGCGTCAATTAGTGATTTTCTGTATTTTGCTTATCAAAATCGGATTGTGGCCTTGGTATACATTTTACGACAAAAGTCTATGTGATCAAAGTTATAAGAGATAAAAAAGACCTACAACTTTTTTAAGCATTTTTATTTACAGAACTTAGTTTAGCGTTAATTAGTGATTTTCTGTATTGTTAAAGTCTCACAGAGGTTGATTTTCGTTTATTGGCATTAACTTACGCTTAAAATTTGGTTATGTTTTCATATTACATTGCATACTCATGATTGAACATAGGTTGTATTGTTCATGAGTTACAAATAACAGATAAAGTCGTGTGAGTGTTTCACACCAGATTTTTGTTATAATTAAATCATGCAGTTTACATACATACGAGTATGTACAAATGGGATACACATATGGATATAAGTATTTAAATGGAAAATAAAAGAATGTAATTTTATGGATATACTCTCTCCTTAAACCATGAAGTAGATGAATGAAGTAGCCGTGAAGCGTAAAGTGTGGGAGGGGCATGGAAGGGTTTCTAGTGTTAAAATAAAAATAAAAATTTCTTTTGTATTATCTCGCGAGGGTACTTGAAACTATCAACCTTTACAATTTTTTTTTAAATTGTCTTCACGTGAAACGAAGCTGTTATATTGATTGAGTGTCCGGAAGAAAATTAAACGGATTGGGAATATCATTGTTACTGCTTTGCCTTGCCCTTTATGAACATGTAGGGAAGGAAAGTATTGTTTTCATGTCGATCTTTCAAAGTGGAATTTTCACCGGAAATACACACTTTCAGGCTCAGTGAACCCAAAAATATGTTTTTTTACGGTGTTGTTGTTGTTGTTGTTTAGGTCAACAGCCGAAAGGCTGGTTTGAACCTCTAGAGGTTTTACTTAGTAAAACGAGGAGTGAGGTGGTTTACCATTGCCTTCCTCACTGAGTGGAAAAGTACGTTTATCAGCATGCCGGGCCCTCTGAAAAGCACATATTTTCCACTCTGTAAATGACACCTTCACTTCATTCACCACAGGGTCTGGCTGTACATTTTTTACCGTACGAAGTTGAAATTTGTACATATTTAAATCAGGTACCATAAGAGAACCCGACATTAACATCAAAATTGGTCAACCGGAAGTTATAGTTTATCGTGCAATTTTTCACATTTTTATAATTTTCTCAAAAACTACTCGTTTATGTGTTTACTCGTTTGTGTGCTTGACTACGTGTATAGCTGTATATTTGTATTGACATTTCCAATCCAGTTTTACGTACAAAAATTTGTTACTTTCCTCATTATCTAAAAGTTGGTGAAAGTTTTATCAAGTGTTCTTTTTAAATTAAATAACTTTTTTAAAAATATTTAATTTTTCTTTTTATTGGGTGTATCATTTATTTCGTTTACTCGTTTTATGCCGTAAATGATAGGGTAAGGGTCATATCTGCCGAAATTTATGGGGGCCGCGCTCTCGTGGTAAAAATTTTATTTTTTTAAGATTGCGGCCTTAGTAGGCTATGCATTTCGGGCAAAAGTGTATATAATCAAAATTATAGGAAATTAAAAAACTAACGACTTCTATTTCAAGAACTTTTTTATACAATGCTTAGGTTAGCGTCAATTTGTGATTTTATTTATCGTAAAGTCGAAATTCGTATAAAATTGGTTATTTTTAAGATTGCAGCATTAGTATACATTTTACGACAAAAGTGTATGTAATCAAAGTAAAAGAAATCTGAAAACCTACAACTTAAATTTAGTAGCATTTTTTCTAAATAACATAGCTTAAGTGAATTAGTGATTTTTCGTATTTTTAAGTCCTATAGAGGTTGATGTGTATTATCAGTCAGTCATTCACTCTCGTTTAAAACTACGTTATGTTTTTAATTTTACATCGTTCACCGTATGGTTAAACATAGGTATTATGTTTTTTTTATTTACATTGGCAAGAGAAAGTTGTTTGAGTGTTTCACTTCAGAATTTTAATTTCGTCTTTAATCTAAAAAAAATTAAACTGATTGGGTGTATCATTTATTTTTGTTACTAGCGGTACAAAATACTAAGAACAGCGTCCGAAATGAATGAATGTTAAAAAAACTACTTTTTGGTTACCCTGTATTATACATTCAGCCCCCCAACTACCTGCTAATTCCTGTTTTTTTTTTTATTAATGTAACTTCCCTGTTGCCTCCATCTATGAATTCTTTTGTGTTAATAATTCTATTGTTAGAAATAGGAATAGGTTTCCCGCAAGGTAGCAGTATAGTCCCATTGTTATTTTTAAACTACTTTTTTTTCTGTATCAGAAATAGCGTATGGTTTACCTCCCTCAATCACATTCTTTCAGATCCTAAACCATTTCGTAACTGCACATCGGATTCGTCGAGTGTGAACTTTCTTTATTATTCTCATAACGTCAAACGTTTGTGTGCTTGACTACGTGTATAACTGTATATTTGTATTGACATTTCCAATCCAGTTGTACGTACAAAAATTTGTTACTTTCCTCGTTTTCTAAAAGTTGGTGAAAGTTTTATCAAGTGTTTTTTTTTTTAAATTAAATAACTTTTTTTAAAAATATTTAAAGTTTCTTGTGGAATGACCAAGGAAAACGATCCGAGAAAACCTAATCATGTACGTATTATTATTATTTATTTATCTAATTATTGCAGGATCTGTTCTAGTATATAACACACTAGAAATTGCACCTGCGCTACGCGCGGTCTTACTGCTAGGCTTAGAGGGGTTGTAAATATCACAAGAATTGGTTACCTTCACCAATTTAAGTAAAATATTATTATGAATCAAAAGATCGCTAACAGCAACTCAAAAAGCGGAGGTATCATAAGAAAAAAAAATTTGGTTTGGACCATTCACACGACTTTCTGGTGTTAACGTAAATAATAAAACATATGACTTATGTTTAATCATTAGTAAACGATTTAAAATAAAAAAACTTGACCTAATTTTAATCATGAGTGAATGACGTCAAATGAAAATCAACCTCTGTTCGACTTAATATTACGGATAAATTACTAAACGACACTAAAGTAAGTTCTGTAGAAGAAAATACTTCAAATAAAAGTCGTAGATTTTTTATTTCGTACAACTTTTTATGTACATTTTTTGCAGTAAAATGCATACTAAGATCACAGTGTTAATAAAACATATCATTTTCAACGATTTTGATGAAAAAATGCCAAAATAAATCACTAATTGACCCTAAACTAAGCGTTATACAAAAAATGTTTGAAATAAAAGTTGTAGGTTTTTAAATTTCCTACAACTTTATACACTTTTTACTTAAAATGCATATGAAAGCTAGGCCAAAAAAGTGACCACGAGAGCACAAAAATGTAGTAAATAAGACAATTTAAAATAAAATCGTATGAGCCGTTTTTGAGAAAATCGCAATAAATTGAATAAGCGCACGAATAAACTGCTACTTACGTTTGATTGATTTTGATGAAAATATTTGTGTCAGGTCCCTTTGTGGTAAGTAACTTAAGTTCCAAGTTTTATCTTCGTATGATTTACCCTTCTTGAGTTAGCTTGTTGACATCCTTATAGATCAATCAATAAAAACCGGCGTTTTGTGCTCAAGGCATCTGAAAACTTGATTTCACTGATTTGACACGAATACATAACTTTCCTTACTTAGGGTAAGAGAAAGTCCTACGTACTGAGGGAGAGAGACCGAACTCGGGTAAATACCGTTATTCCTTTAAGTATCCTTTTTCGTAACTACAGTCAAACTTCTGAAAAACGGACACTCGCGGTACCAAAAAATTTGTCCGCTAATGAGAAATATGTGTAGGCATACTACACAATTTTCTGTATTTACATTATGTATTGCGTAATGTAACGTATTTAACAAGAATACATAAAATACACATTATTTACGTATATGCAATGAAAAAAATTATTTAACACAGGTTGTGGTATATAGTACATGCATATAAAATTACCAAAAAAGAAACGTATTATCTAATATGTAATACAGAAAATATGCATGCATGTACAGTACTTACAAGTAATCCAACATACCTTATGTTTGTATTCCAGGATTATACATAAGTTGATTACACAATTTACGCAATACCTATAGTAATAAAATCATTTTTTGTTTTTAAGAACGCATGCTATTTATAAATTTAACTACTTCTGCACTCAATATTTTTAAACACATATTTTTCTGATCTGAAAATGTATTTCATACATTGTACTAACATTTTTTTGTAGAAAAGTTTGTCCGCTATCCAGAAATTTAAATTTCAAAACTATACAAATTAACTGTCCGCGTCCGTTATGTGGAGGGTCCGTTATTAGGAAATATTTTAGAATTGTGTCTTACGGAAAAATGCCGGGACTTTTAAAATTGTTTGCAATTCAGAAGTGTCCGTTAGTAGAAGTTTGACTGTATCCAACGGAAGAAACCAGTAATTTCTTCTACTTATTAATTCATGTTTTTTACAAAATAATATCGTAGAAATGTACAATCAGTGAAGTTTCTAGGAGTGTCATTAGGTAGATCTTTATCGTGAAATTTTTGTTCCGATCAAACCTGTGGTAAAATAAAATCATCTAGGGTATTTGCATTAAAACAAACTGCCAGATTAAATGATAAAAAGCTTCATTTGCATACAGTTCCTTCTTTGTTCATCCTTGAAGTGATAATGTATCTGAAGCAAAATACCTTTTTATGGAATTGAAAAAAAATGTATTTGTACTATTTTTTTTTATTCTTGAATAAAAGGATAGTTTGATCGTACTGAACGGTTGAGCGTTTACCGAGATAGCATGGGTTCAGAATATTTTTAATACATAAAAATTTAAGTAACGTACAAATTTGAAATTTCGTACACGCTGTAAGAATATAATTAGCTATGTTGTGTTAAAATTTCAATTTTTCGGTCGAATAATTCTCGAGTTATACGCCTCTAAAGCCATAAAATTCTTTGCGGTAGCAAATAAACCGGGTCTTTTGTCTTTCAACCTCGATATGGCAATTTTCTTACAACATTAAAAATATAGGTTTATTAAAGGTCAACGTAGAATAAAATGAGCTAAATTTTGATGTAAAGTATGTTGAAATCCGATTCATCGTTTTGGAGATGCAAGGGTTCAAACTCGGGTGTAAAAAATTATGAAACCGATAGTAGTAATAAATGAATTTAATATACTGTAAAAATTTAGTGATATCTTGACATGTCCTATACTCCCTTCTGGAGTCTCCTGGATGCAGTAATGGAAAAAATAATAATTGACAGAATTTTTAGATGGTCACATGGTCAAAAGTGTAGTAATGATGAAAAACAGTACTTAAGACGCATTACCAAAATTTTTAAACGGAGCCAGGAACGTGTGCTTATTCATGTCGATACTACTAGTTACATTTGTGTGTGTGTGTGTGTGTGTTTATATATAAACGCTTCACTAACCTAACCTATCAGTAGTAAGATATCTTTATTTTTTTTACCATGATTTTGAACGCGTTCCAAAATTCTAATCTAAAAATAAACTAGTTTTAAATCTTAGGTCGTAATTACGTACCTATACAATGTTTTTAGTGTACACACATGCACATGGCTTGTGTAAATGACAATTTAAGTGGGCGTTGTAAATGTGGAACTTCGTAATTTAAGACAACTTTGTATAAATTTTTACTTTTTTCTGCTCTTTATGAATGTACAGGGAAGGGAAGTATTGTTTTCGTGTTAATTTTTTCACTGGACGTACACGTTTTCAGGCCCTCTGAACCCATACAATTGATCTGTGTGTGACCAAAATATCACAAGAACGGAATATCAACCTCTGTAGACTTAAAAGTTTCGGAAATCATTAATTGAGGCTAAACTAAGTTGTGTAGAAAAAATGCTTCAAATAAATGATATGGGTTTTCTAATTTTCTATAACTTTGATTATATTTATACACTTTTGTTGTAAAATGTATTCTGGTACCGTAACATTAAAAACCCGATTATTTACCAAATTCAGTTGAAAGATAAGAAAAAAACTATTGATACTAAACTAAATGTTGTAGAAAATAAGACTTGTAATATAAGTTGTAGAATTTTTAATTTCATACATCTTTCATTGTATACACTTTGGTGCTTAAATTATATTAAACACCAAAATCTTAAACCATTTTTCATCACTACAGCACCGGTCCCCGAGAATTTTAGCAGACATGGCACTTAACCTACCCTATCTTGAAAAGCATAAAAAATGTAGTGAATAAGGAGATTTAAAAAATAGTAGGAACCGTTTTAGAGAAAATCACACGAACAAACTACTACTCCCGGTTGACCGATTTTGATGAAAATGTTCGTGTCGGGTCCACTAATGGTACCTAACTTAAATTACAAGTTTCAAGTTCGTACGGTATTCCGTTCTTGAGATATTTTGTTCTCCTCACACATATCCCAATCGCTGAAATGATGATTTTTGGGTCCAGAGACCCTGAAAACTTGATTTTGAAAAATTGACATGGAAGCAATACTTTCCTTCCCTGTATATTCATGTTTTTGTTTGGGTCAACAGCTGAAAGGCTGGTTTGAACCTTTAGAAATTTAACAAAGTAAAACGAGGAGTGAGGTGGTTTACAATTGCCTTCCTCACTGAGTGGAAAAGAATGCTTGTCAGCATGCCAGACCCTCCGAAAAGCACCTACTTTCAATCCTGCATATGACACCTTCACTTTATTCACCACAGGGTCTGGCTGTATAATGAAATTCATTACTCTCAGAGGAGATAACTCTGTTTAGTGTCGTTTACGCCTCTACCTCTTCTGTTCTTAAATAGTTCAGTCGTATAACTGGCTGACTATGTGATAAGAAACAGAACTATGTTTTGTAGCCTTGGAACCAGCAGTTTGAGTGTAATTAATTTAACCCTCCACCTTCCCGATATATACATAATATGTATATTCATATTGGACTAGAAAAAGTAAAAATACGTGAGTGGAAAAAGAAAAACGTCACGAAATATAGAAAATGATCCTTGCTTGAAGAATTATTATTGCTTAAATTTAAAGGAAACCCATTAAAAGAAGGTTTTGTGTGTCTGTGCGTATGTGAAGTAGTAATAGAATAGTAAATGTGAGAAAGTTGTAGTAACAACTGTTCCAAAGCGTTTGCGATTACACTCTTTAATGTTTCTGAACAAATTTAGATCAACCTCTCTAGGTAACTTTTGTTTTAGTAGCATGATCTAACAGTGTATGGTCAGTACTGTGTCGGATTCAATCGAAGCTGAATCATTTATCCCGGGTCTGAAATTTCAGTTCTTTAATTTCTTAATTAATTACAGAACATATTTTTGTGGTGTAGTTAATTAGTTTAATTATTATTTAAGTTTTTATTTCAAGGAGTTAAATGACGGTGAGTTTTCTCGTTTTCACCAACTTACGATTTTGATGATCATGAATGCGTTAGGCCTACTCGTTTAATTTTATTACTTTACTTAATTTATTATAGATTATGTTTTCTTTCTTATGTTTCTTATGTTTTCCCATTTTTACTTTATCTTGCCTATTTGAATTTATAGGAAGGAAAGTATTTTTCATGTCGATTTTTCGAAATCGAGTTTTTACCGGATATACACGTTTTCAGACCCACTGAACCCAAAAATACATGTTTTTAGCGATTGGTGTGTGTGTGTGTGTGTGTGTGTGTGTGTGTGAACAAAATATCTCAAGAACGAAACATCGTACGAAGTTGAAACTTGAATCTTAAGTTAGGTAGAGGATCCGACACTTACCATTTTCATCAAAATCGGTAATCAAATAAAGGGTATAGCGCCATGTCTGCTGAAATTATTGGCGAGGCTGTTCTCTCGTAGAAAAAAATGTTTGTTTTTAGATTTCGGCCTTAATATGCATTTTAGCGCAAAATTGTCTGTAATAAAAGTTGTAGAAAAATTAAAAATCTACAACTTTTTTTGCAAACTTGTTTTTGTATAACGCTTAGTTTAGCGGTAATTACTGATTTTCTGTTTTTTGTTCATGAAATTCTGTAAAAAAATAGATATTTTAAGATTTCAGCCTTAGTATGCATTTTACGACAAAAGTGTATATAATCAAACTTTTAGAACATTAAAACATCTACAACTTTTATTGTGAGCATTTTTCTCTACAGAGCCTAGTTTAGCGTGAAAGAGTGTTTTACCGTATTATTAAGCCAAACTAAGGTTAGTTTTCATTTTGCATCGTTCACTCACGATTAAAAAATGGTTAGTTTTATTGTTTATTTCTAATGTTTTATTACTAGTGTTAGGTTATATGGTTCATTATTTGCATTGGCAAGAGAATGACGTAAGACTGTTTCACACAAAAAATTTTTGAGTTCTATTTTAACGATATAAATTTTTTGCGGAGTGTAAAAGCTTAGAGTGAAAAACTAAAAATAAAAGCAATATAAACAAAATACAAATGTCGACAGAAGACCCACACTCCCTCTTATGAAACTTGAAGATTTATTAAAAGTAATTATTTTTAATCTTATTGTTATGTTATTTTATTGTTACTAAGGAAATTAAATACTGTTTAGCGATTATTATGTTCATTTATTTTCATTATAGATTTGGTGAGATTGAGAATATTATAGCCTACTGGAAATATAGTACCGCGGACAATTTTTATTTTAAAAAGCCAAACGTTAGTTTCTTTTCACGACATTATTTTTTTCTGAAGGAAACTAAAAAAACATTGCCTTTTATACTTAATTTATTTTTGTTTTAAAAAATCAAAAGTTCGTTTCTTTTCACGACTTGCTATTCTGTTCTGAAGAAAACGAAAAAGAATTGCCTCATATACATTTTTTATGCTCTACTAGATAGGGTAAGCGTCATGTCCGCTGAAATTCTTGTGGGGGTCTGTGTGCTATCATAGGAAAAAATGTATATATACATTTTTTCCTACGATAGCATTATCAAAGTTGTAGAACATCTAAAAACCTATAACTTTCAACCATTTTATTTTACACATTACCAACACTTTAACCAACTTATTTCAAACATTGTTTTTTTTTTGGACAACGCTTAATATAGCGTCAATTAGTGATTTTCTCAATTTTTTTTCATTAAAGTCGTTAAAAAAATAGGATACCTAGTTAATATTTCGACCTTAGTATGCATTTTACGATAAAAGTGTGTATAACTTTAAGTTATAGAAAATCAAATAATTTACAACTTTTATTTCAAGTATTTTCTTCTACAGAGCCTAGTTTACAATCAGTTAGTCAATTCCCGTATTTTTAAGTCGAATAGAGGTTGATTTTCATATTGCGTCATTCACTCATGATTAAACCATTACATTGTTCATTATCTACATTGGCAAGAGAAAGTCGTGTGAGTGTTTTACATAACAGTTTTTTTTAAATTGCGCCCTTGATATGCATTTTAGGGCAAAAGTGTACATAATCACGGTTCTAGAAAATTTAAAACCCTACAACCTTTATTTCAAACATTTTTTGTATAACGCTTAGTTTAGCGGTAATTAGTGATTTTCTATTTCTTTTTCATGAAAATCTGTAAATATGGATTTTTTAAGATTTCGGCCTTAGTATGCATTTTGCGACGAAAGTGTAATCCAATTTATAGGAAATTAATAGGTCAACTTTTATTTAAGCATTTTTCTGTACAGAACCTAGTTTAGCGTGAAGAGTGATTTTCCGTATTATTTAACTAGACTAAGGTTGTTTTGAATCATTCACTCATGATTAAAATTAGGTTAGTTTTTGTTTATTACTTTCTCTTGCCTATATGAACATATAGGAAGGAAAGTATTGTTTTCATGTCGATTTTTCGAAATCGAGTTTTCACCGGACCTACACGTTTTCAAACCCCTGAACCCAAAAAACATGTTTTTAGCGATTGGTCTGTGTGTGTGTGTGTGTGTGTGTGTGTGCGTGTGTGTGTGTGTGTGTGTGCGCGCGCGTGTGCGTGCGTGCGTGCGTGCGTGCGTGTGTTTGTGTGTTTTTGTGTGTGTGTGTGTGTGTGTGTGTGCGTGCGCGCGTGTGTGTGTGTGTGTGTGTGTGTGTGTGTGTGTGTGTGTGTGTGTGTGTGTGTGTGTGTGTGTGTGTGTGTGTGTGTGTGTGAACAGAATATCTCAAGAATAGAATATCGTACGAACTTGAAACTTGAAACTTAAGTTACATACCACTACCGGACCTGACAGGAACATTTTCATCAAAATCGGTCAACCGGAAGTAGTAGTTTATTCGTGTAATTTTTCACTTTTTTGCGATTTTCTCAAAAACTGGTCCTACGATTTTTTTTGAAATCGCCTCATTTACTCAATTTTTTATTCTCTACAAGATAGGGTAGGCGCCATGTTAGCTGAAATTCTGGGTGAGGCTGTTTTTACGTAAAAACATTTTCTTTTTAAGATTGCGGCTGTAATATGCATTTTATCGAAAAACGTTATATAATAAAAGTTGTAGAAAATGTAAAATTCTACAACTTTTATTTCGAACATTTTTTTGTAGAACGCTTAGTTTAGCGGTAATTAGCGATTTTCTGTTTTTTTCTCACGAAAACGTGTGAAAAATCGATTTTTTTAAGATTTCGGCCTTACAATGCATTTTACGACAAAAGTGTGTAATATAAAATTTGTAGGAAATTAAAAGATCTACAATTTTTATTTAAAGCTTTTTTTTGTACAGTGCCTAGTTTAGCGTGTAGGAGCGATTTTCCGTATTTTTAAGCCAAACTTAGGTCGATTTTAATTTTGCGTATTTCACTAATGTTTTTTGAGGTTAGTTTTTTGTTTATTTCTATGTATATTTTATTACTAATGTTAGGTTTATTGTTAATTATTTGCATTGGCAAGAGAAAGTTGTGTGAGTGTTTCACACCAGATTTTTTGTTTATTACTTTCTCTTGCCTATATGAACATATAGGAAGGAAAGTATTGTTTTCATGTCGATTTTTCGACATCGAGTTTTCACCGGATCTACACGTTTTCAGACCCCCTGAACCCAAAAAACATGTTTTTAGCGATTGGTCTGTGTGTGTGTGTGTGTGTGTGTGTGTGTGTGTGTGTGTGTGTGTCTGTGTGTCTGTGTGTGAACAGAATATCTCGAAAGAACGGAACATCGTACGAACTTGAAACTTAAGTTACATACCACTACCGGACCCGACACGAACATTTTCATCAAAATCGGTCAACCGGAAGTAGTTGTTTATTCGTATAATTTTTCACTTTTTTGCGATTTTCTCAAAAACTGGTCCTACGATTTTTTTAAAATCGCCTGGTTTACTCAATTTTTTATTCTCTACAAGATAGGGTAGGCGCCATGTTTGCTGAAATTCTCGGTAAGGCTGTTTTCACGTAAAAACATTGTTTTTTCAAGATCGCGGCTTTATTATGCATTTTACCGCAAAAATGTTTATCATAAAAGTTGTAGAGAATTTAAAACCCTACAACTTTTATTTCAAAAATGTTTTTGTATAACGCTTAGTTTAGCGGTAATTACCAATTTTCTGTGTTTTTCTCACGAAAACGTGTGAAAAATCTATTTTTTTAAGATTTCGGCCTTAGAATGCATTTTACGACAAAAAAGTATATAATTAAATTTATAGAAAATTAAAAGATCTATAACTTTTATTCAAAGCATTTTTCTCTACAGAACCTAGTTTAGCGTGAAAGAGTGATTTTCCGTATTTTTAAGGCAAACAGATCGATTTTCATTTTGCGTTTAATGATTCATTTATGATTAAATGTAATCATAATTAGGTTATATTTTTTGAGGTTAGTTTTTTGTTTATTTCTAATGTTTGCATTGGCAAGAGAAAGTTGTGTGAGTGTTTCACACCAGATTTTTTAAATGTTTAAAGTCACATCGATTATTGTTGACTACGGGGGTTATCTAATATTAACGGTGGGTTTTCACTTTTGTAATAGTTTCCAAACCCTAGCCGGGAATCGACCCGGAACCTTCGTGTTGTAGGCTGGCGCGCTAACCACTACGCATGCGGAGGTGTCCATTTATCATATTTGTTTTTCTTCATTTCCTTTCATAGTGTTAATGTTGACACGCCATTAGTTTGCTTAGACATGTAGCTAACTAAATTGTTAGCAATTTATTAGCTATTTGAATTTATTGAGCGATCCAATTTATTAACATTTCAAAGATTTATTTAAACTTGACCTTAACAAATGAATAAATTTCCTTACTTCTACGTCGTGAATTTACTGAAAGAAAATGCGTTGTCACAAAATCATGTTAATTTTTTTATTGATCTCATTCTTGTTATGTTAATCATATCAGGTCTGTGTTAAATTTTTCCAATTTAAACTAGATGATGATAAATTTGTTTGTATTATAGTCGTTTAAAAATAAATTGGCAGTTCAAGGTCATAATTTTAACGTAGAAATATATTACTATCGTCTGTTTTTTCTCTTGCCGTAAATGAATATACAGGGAAAGAACGTAGGCTATAGTTTTCAGTTCGATTTTTAGTATTCGAGTTTTCACTGGTTATACACGTTTTCAGACACCTGAACCCAAAAAAAATGTGGTGTGAAACACTCACACAACTCTCTTGCCAATGCAAATAATTAACAATATAACCTAACATTAGTAAGTAATAAAACATTTGAAATAAACGAAAAACTAACCCCAATAAACATAACCTAATTTTATTCATGAGTAAAAGACGCAAAATGAAAATCAACTTCAGTTTAGGTTAAAAATACGGAAAATCACTCTTTCACGCTAAATTAGGCTCTGTAGTGAAAAATGCTCTAAATAAAAGTTGTATATCTCTTAATTTTTTATAAATTTGATTATATACACTTTTGTCATAAAATGGAAATTAAGGCTGAAATCTTTAAAAAAATCAATTTTTCACACGTTTTCGTGAGAAAAAACAGAAAATTGCAAATTACCGCTAAACTAAGCGTTATACAAAAAATTGAATTAAAAGTTGTAGGATGTTAAATTTTTACAACTTTGATTATATATTACACTTTTGCGCTAAAATGCATATTAAAGCCGCAATCTTAAAAAATACAATTTTTTTTACATGAAAACAGCCTCACTAAGAATTTCAGCAAACATACCCTATCTTTTAGACCATAAAAAATTTAGTAAACCAGGCGATTTTTAAAAAATCGTAGGACCAGTTTTTGAGAAAATCGTAAAAAAGTGAAAAATTACACGAATAAACTACTACTTCCGGTTGACCGATTTTGATGAAAATGTTCGTGTTGGGTCCGGTAATGGTGTTCAACGTAAGTGTATGGTATGTAACGTAAGTTTCAAGTTTCAATTTCGTACGATATTCCGTTCTTGAGATATTCTGTACACACAGACACACATACACTGGCCAATCGCTAAAAACATTTTTTTTTTTTTTTGGGTTCAGGGGGTCTGAAAACGTTTAGATCCGGTGAAAAATCGATTTCGAAAAATCGACATGAAAACAATACTTTCCTTCCTATATTTTCATATAGGGAAGAGAAGGTAAATACTACCTAAAATCTTTATCTCAAACGTTTCTTTCTAAAACGCTTAGACCCTTAGTTTAGGGTCAATCAGTGATTTTCTTTATTTTTAAGTTGTCCAAAGGTTGATTAGGTAATGTTTTTAATTTATTTCCCATTATTTACATCGACAAGAGTAACTCGCGAGTGTCACACCAGAATTTTTTAAATTTAAACTGTTCTGTATCGCCGTTCTGTAGGCGCTGTTAGAACCTAATTGGAACGGCTGGAAAAATATTGAGCTTAAAGGTTTAATGTACGCGTAACTTTGATTTTCACTTTTTGATTAACTGGATTTTTGAGTAACTGGGAAAAAATAATTTTCTCGGGTTTTTGTTTTTCCATTTTATGAAAGTGGATAGTATTTTGAATGTTTTGATTTATTATTTATGGTGGTAGTACAATTTTTACGAGTATAATAAACATTATAGCATTTTATAAAGACACTCTTGTACAAAGAACTGGGCAAGACCGTTTGGGGTCGTGTGAGTGCTTCACACCAGATTTTTTCTTTATTTTGGGCGCAATACAATTCAGAATATAATAACGTCGCAAACGCAATACAGGTAGAAATTGAGGGGGTTTCCTTTCTTTAAACTTCTTTGCACTTTCACTTTTTTGTATAAATGTCCGATCCGAATCCCGGTATCTTGAGGCCCGGTATAACGAGGTTTTACTGTAGTATGTTATTTAGAGTCGGAGTATTATTTCTGAACAAAGGCCTAAAAATTAGATTTATGGTATTGGGCTATTTATAAAAAGAAATTCCAAAGATGCAATTGCAAAGTTTATAATTAGGCCTAATTGATAATCCAAAAATAAATTGTGTGTAAAAATAAAAATTAATAACATTGATATGCTATGACATTGTTATTGATTAACCAAGGGGAAGTTCTTGGACAATGATTGAAGTTCATTGTCGATAATCAATAAAACTAAGCCTGAAATATGATTTATAATCATTAAAGTATTTTGTAACATTCTTTTTATGTTAGTATTACTTCTCGAGTTTTACCAATAAAAAGATTTTATCAAAAAACACTATTTTTAAACATATCTTATTACGTTTATTATATAATATAATTTTTGTAATTATTATTTTGTTTATTTATTTATTTATTTTATCGTAATTTTTCTGGTGTTGTGATAAATGTTTTTGTTTTATTGACCAATTAATATTTTTATAGAAATATTTTTATTTTTATTATCGTTATTTATTTTATCTTTATATTTAAAACGCAAAATGTTGTCCACTGTATTTTGAACAGAATTTTTTTTTACCCGTATCACCAAAATGATATATGATGATGTGACAGTTCCATGATATTTTTTTTAACGGCCGACTGTTGTGAACATTAAGGATTATGTAGTCGTTGTAGGGTGATAAATGAAAATGAAGGTTAACAAATTTCAAAACTGACCGGGAATCGAATACGGTTTGGCTGGTGTTTGTAACTTAAATTTTTTTTATTGTTCAAAAAATATTGGAAATATTAAAAAAAAGTTATTTATTTTTTAATTTGACAATTTGTTTTATCATCTAAAATTATTTGCTTAAAAATTTGTTTTTTTTTGGAAGCAAATTCAGTATTACTTTAATACCTAAATAATTCCTTCAGCAACATATAATTTTCAGACAGCTGATTGTTGCAATTATTTTAGATAAAACAAATTGTCTAAACTAAAAACATAAATAAATAATTTTTTAAAATATTTATAATATTTTTTAACAATAAAAAAGTTTTACCGCTGATGGATTCGACCCATCTATCTTAAGCCTACATCTCCGGCATCAGTACGTTACCATTACTCCATAAATAACAATGCGAAGAGTTGATGAAATTTACAATACTTAAATGGAAAACGGTTAAAAATTTCTGTATTTAAGCTAAAATACAGCTTTAAATGTATAAAAATTGATATTTTTTAAAGGTCTAAACATTTTCTAATGATTCCTGATTATAACAAGTCTTAATTTATTCGTGGGAAGAAAATATTGACTAACTAATGACAATCAATGCAATTTCCCTACGGTTCAAATTCTGTGGGACACCCGATGTACAATATAATACAATATGAGAGTAATCACGGACAGATATGGTCGGGAGAAATTTCCGGACATTTGCGGTCAGGTGATTTTTTACTATCTAATAGGATCCACCTTCGATACAAATGAACAATTCATTTGGACTTTTGCGGTTATCTTATCGTGTACATCGTAAAGGGCTGGCACTACAAGATTAATAATATTCTTGGGAATCGCCATCCGAAAGTGGTTGATCTTATTGGACTCTTCAAGAAAGAAGCTGAAAGGTCAGACAATGTGTTCATGAGGCATCAGCTAAATCTGGAAGGAAAGAGGAGGAAGAAAGCGTATCTGAAGCTGGACTCCAGAATAGAGAAGACCTTGAAGACATGCGAGGAAAACGGCGATATAAATGTTTGCCCAAAGGCCATCTCGTTCATTCAGAAACTGAATTATTTTTTGTTAATAAAATAGAAATTGATAAAAATAAACAAGATGTGAAGTCGTTAAGACTAATTTAAACACGCCAAAATAATTGAATTAGTTTATGTCATTATTTTGGAGAAATTGTGATGGGAATCAGTTTAAACTAAGGTGACCACAAAAGTTCGAATGAATCTTCCATTTATAACGGGTGATTCAAAAAGAGCGCCGGTTTTTAAACGGCTGGTAAATTTTTGTTTATCGGTTGGCAACATTGTTTGACCTCATTTCTATTTCGGAGAACATTCCGATTGACGATTCAGTTGTAGTTTCTCTTGTTCGCAGTGTAGTACTCTCGCAGTCTGTATCTAACCATGGAGAAGTTTACTATTGCACAACGAGTGTTAATCGTCAAAACATTTTACCAGAGTGGAGAGAGTTATGCGGCTACTGTCAGGCGACTTCGCGGTACTCTAGGACGTAATGAAGCACCGAATGAATCAACAGTTCGCAGGCTCATGAAAAAGTTTTTTGAGACGGGTTCAACAGTCGACCTTAAAAGTTCTGGACGTCGTCGTTCTGGCCGAACTGAGCAGAACGTTGCGTTGGTTCGTGACAGTGTGGCTGTTAGCCCAGCAAAATCAATACGTCGCCGTTCTCAACAATTGGGTTTACGATGTTCTTCTGTACGGAGAATTCTTCGGTACGATCTCCAATATCACCCGTATAAAATTCAGTTGACGCAACATTTGAAAGTGGCAGACCACCAGAAGAGACGACAGTTTGTTGACTGGGTATTGAGAAAACGGCAGGATGATGAGACCTTCGCAAACAGAATTGACGCCTTGTGACTTTCATCTTTGGGGTCATCTGAAGTCATTGGTGTATGCCAATAAACCCCGAAACATCAATGACTTGAAGGAGGAAATTCGACGGGTTATCGGGCAAATGGAAGTCGAAACTTGTCGTGCAGTAATATCCAATTTCATGGACAGAGTTGATGCGTGCCAGCGCAGTAGAGGAGGACACATGCATGACATCATTTTTCATACATCAAATCGGAAGGTAAGATGAACTTGTTGATGTATTTATTTTCAGTTTTTCAATAAAATAAATCTCTTAATTTGATATATCAAAACCGGCGCTCTTTTTGAATCACCCTATATTAAAGGAGTATCTTATTAGGTAGTAAAGGAAACACCTGACCGCAAATGTCCGGAAATTTCTCCTGACTGTAGGCTAATGGTCCGTGCCGCATCTATCTGGATTCCATAAGAGTTTACAGTATTTAGTCACCTAAAAAATAAGGAAAATATACGTAGGCCCTAAGGAAAGGGCAGTATCTTATCAGCCTATCTTGTCTTAAAAAGACACAACTATTACATAATATCGAATCTTCAAATTATACTATGTATATCTAATTAATTATATCGAATTTACATTAAATATTAAAAACAGCAAATATATTTGTTAATTTAATCAAACATAAAAATATTGTATAATTTTGTAAAGATTGTTAAACTGTTTTTTTGAAGTGGCGGAGGGTAATGTATGATCTGCAACCGAGCAAAGGTCGGTTACCCGGTACTTATATTTTAATAGGGCAAGAGAAAATAAAATTTGACCTGAGGTATATTTATATTGGCCTTAATAACCGATCTCACGATTTTCTCTAACAAGAAATTTTCAGGTATTCCAACCACACTGAAATATTCTGTTCTTTTTGCATTTATATGAAGCCCCCATTTTATATTTTGTACGATAATTAATATTGTAATTTTTGGTTTGTGTGTAGGTTGATGAAGATGTAGTACCAAAGAGCAGAGCTTGTAGTCCATCTACGGTCGGAGGACATCACAGTGACTCCTACTTTTTCTTTGATCAACATGTAAGTTTATGTACAGTATTTATATCGACAGATAACATTCTTAAACCGGCTGCCTCTGTGGCCCAGTGTTTTGCGTTTTACGCTGTAAAGTAAAGGTCCCGGGTTCAATTCCGGGCCAGGGTGTGGAAAAGTTATTTCAATTTCAATTCAAACCAATCGTGCCTCAAACCTAAAAATCATAATTTATATGGACACTTACGAAACACTCTGTATTTCCTTTCAGCTTATGATAAAACGAAAACTGTATTCGAATACTTTATTAAAATTTAATAAGCTTTTCAGAAAATTAAAATTTCTTAAAACATTATGTTTGGAGTGTAGCATGCGGGAGTGAAACGTGGGTGATAGGGGCTTTGGAAAAGAAGAGGATAGAAGTTGAAATGTGGTGTTATATGAAAATGTTTGAGATTCCCATCCCATTGTATAATCTTAAAAATAATAAGTAAATAAAAGGTTCTTAGACGAGTGGATGAAAGAAGAAATATATGAAAACATCTTACCTGAAGAAGGGATAGGCTAGTGGGGCTTACCTTAAGACATCCAGGTATTGGTCTATCAATAATAGAGGGTAATAGTGAGGGAGTGAATTGTAGGGGGAGGCAAAGGTTAGAATACATAAATCAAATTATAAAAGATGTAGGGTGTTACAGGTATGTTGATATGAAACGACTTGCGCAAGATAGAACAGCTTGGAGAACTGCATCAAACCAGTCGAGAGACTGACGACAAAAATTTCACACCAGATTTTTACTTTCTCTTGCCTATATGAATAGGAAAGTATTGTTTTCATGTCGATTTTTCAAAATCTAGTTTCACCGGATACACACGTTTTCAGACCCCCGAACCCAAAAAACATGTTTTTAGCGATTGGTGTGCGTGTATGTGTGTATGAACAAAATATCTCAAAAACGGAACATCGTACGAAATTGAAACTTGAAACTTAAGTTAAAAATTAGTACAGAACCTGACACGAACATTTACATCAAAATCAGTCGACCGAAGTAGTAGTTTATTCGTGTAATTTTTCACTTTTATGCAATTTATCAAAAAAGGCTCCTACAATTTTCTTTAAAATCGCCTAATTTACTACATTTTTTATGCTCTACATGCTCGGGTAGACGCCATATCTGCTGAAATTCTTGGGGAGGCTGTGCTCTTGTAGAAAAAATGGTTTCTTTAAGATTGCGGTATTAATATGCATTCCAGGGCAAAAGTGTTTATAATTAAAGTTGTAGAAACTTTTATAAACCTACAACTTTTATTTCAAAAATTTCTTTGTGTAACGCTTAGTTTAGCGGTAATTAGTGATTTTCTGTTTTTTTTCATGAAATTTTGTTTCATAAAAATGGATTTTTTTTAAAGATTTCGGCCGTAGTATGCAGTTTACGACAAAATTTATACGAAATTAAAAGATCTACAACTTTTATTTCAAACTTTTTTTCTGCAGAACCTAGTTCAGCGTGAAAGAGTGATTTTTCCGTACTATTAAGCCAAACTAAGGTTGATTTTCATTTTGCATTTTTCATTCAGGATTAAAATTAGATTACTTTTTTTGAGGTTAGTTATTTGTTTATTTCTGATGTTTTATTACTAATGTTAGGTTATATTGTTGATTATTTGCTTTGGTAAGAGAAAGTCGTGTGAATGCTGCACACCAGATTTTTATTTTTGGATATTGGAAGTAAATTATTTATTTGGTGCGAACTTAATTCCTTGTGTGTTATGGATAACTTTTACCAACTAGTAGGTATATCTATTCATAATTATTAAATTAAACATTCTTTTCTTTAATTGGTTAAATTACAAAAAAAAAAATCCGTTTTACGGAAATTAAAAATGAGAGACACTTGTCTTCAGGCTTTTTCAAGTCACTGATACATACTCTCTTCCCTTTTAATTCAAGTCCGTATCATTGCCTCTTGTATTATTATTAAGACATATGCCAGATTGTTTGTAAGGCTTCAGTGAATTTCTTTTTAGACATGGTTGGTTGATCAGAAGTCGAGCTGTAAGGATTCGTATTCAAGATAGTGTATCGTCTAAATAAAACTGGTAATTGCATCTTAATTTTGTAGTACAATAAACCTTCTGCTAAGCGGCCACTTGGTGACCTTAAAGAGCGTTACTTTTTATAATATTATTGAAGGATGTCGTTTAAGTGTTTACTAAAAAATCCTGTGTGAAACACCCACACGACTTTCTCTTGCCAATTTAAATAATGATATTATAACCTCAGTGTCTTTAATCATAACTAATTGACGCAAAACTAATGTTCGCGTCAAAAGTAATAGGAATCTGAGTTTGGAGCTCGATTGTTAAAAACATATGGGATCGATTTTAACGTACTATAATGTCAAATTAATGCCTGTTTAATTTTACTTTGAACGGTGAAAACTTGAAATTTTTATCTTTTTTACTTTCTCTTGCCTATATGAATGTTTAGAAAGGAAAGTATTGTTTTCATGTCGATTTTTTAAAATCGAGTTTTCACCGGATCTACACGTTTCCAGACCCCCTGAACCCAAAAAACATGTTTTTAGCGATTGGTCCCTGTGTTTGTGAACAGAATATCTCAAGAACGAAACGTCGTACGAAATTGAAAATTGAAACTAAAGTTAGACACCACTACCGGACCCGACACGAACATTTTCATCAAAATCGGTCAACCGGAAATAGTAGTAGTTTATAGTGTAATTTTTTACTTTTTTTTGATTTTCTCAAAAACTGGTCTTACGATTTTTTTAAAAATCGCATGGTTTATTCAATTTTTTATTCTCTACAAGATAGGGTAAGCGCCATGTTTTCTGAAATTCTTGGCGAGGCTGATTTCACGTAAAGAAATAGTTTTTTTAAGATTACTGCTTAAATATAAATTTTAGCGCAAAAATTTATACAATAAAAGTTGTAGAGAATTTAAAAACCTACAACTTTTAGTTATAACATTTTTTTGGATAACGCTTAGTTTAGCAGTAATTAGCGATTTTCTGTTTTTTTCTCACGAAATTGTGTGAAAAATCGATTTTTTTAAGATTTCGGCCTTAGTATGCATTTTACGACAAAAGTGTATATAATTAATTTTATAGGAAATAAAAATATCTACAACTTTTATTTAGAGCATTTTTCTCTACAGAGCCTAGTTTAGTGTGAAAGAGTGATTTTCCCTATTGTTAAGCCGAACTGAGTTCGATTTTCATTTTGCGTTTTTCACTCATGATTAAAATAAGGTTATATTTGTAGAGGTTAGTTTTTTGTTTGTTTCTAATGTTTTATTACTAATGTTAGGTTTATTGTTAATTATTTGCATTGGCAAGAGAAAGTTGTGAGAGTATTTCACACCAGATTTTTTTATTAAACTATCCTGTACACTGAATCTCAAGACCAGAGATTTTTTTATTTCTTTATTTTTTGCGCTTTTTGCAACTCATTCCTATCTTGCCAACCGGTAACTTTCTGAATTCGCGACCGGACCGTTGGATTCGCAGTAGATTCAATAACATTATTCTTTTAACAATTATTGAGGTTCTAACTCAGGTTCCTATTACTTTTGACGCGGACATTAAAGCTCTGTTGGAAAAAAAAGCCAGAAATAAAGTTGTAGATGATTTTATTACCTATAAATTTGATTATATACATACACTTTTGTCGTAAAATGCATACCACGGCCTCAATCTTAAAAAATCCCATTTTTTACCGATTTTGATGATAAGAATACAGGAAATTACTAATTTACGCTAAACTAAGCATTGTACAAAAAAATGTTTGAATTAAAAGTTGTTTTTTTTTTTAATTTTCTACAACTTTGACTGTACCCTTTTGCTCTAAAATTCATATTAAGGCCGTAATCTTAAAAAAAAGAAGTTTTTTACGAGTACACAGCCTCCCCAAGAATTTTAGCAAACATGAGACTTATCCTATCTTGTAGAGAATAAAAAGTTTAGTATATGAAGTGATTTTTTAAATAATCGTAGAAGCCGTTTTTGAGAAAATCAAAAAAAGTGAAAGACCGCACGAGTAAACTACCTACTATTTTCGGTTGACCTATTTTGATGAAAATATTCGTTTCGGGTCCCCTTATGGGTTAAAAATAGTTTCTTAAGAGTACGGTCTTAATATGAATTTTACGGCTAAAGCGTAAGAATTAAAGTTGTAGGAAATTAAAACACCTAGGCCTACAACTTTTATTTCAAGCGTTTTTTTCTACAACGCTTAGTTTTAGGTTAGTGATTTTCTGTATTTTGCTCATTAAAATTGGTAAAAAATTAGGGGTTTTTAAGATTACGGTCTTAGTATGCATTTTATTACAAAAGTTATTCGAAATTATCAAATTTACAACTTTTATTTCAAACATTTTTTTCTACAAAGCCTAGTGTTTTAGCGTCAATTAGTTTTCCGTATTTCTAAGTCCTACAGAGGTTGATCATAATATGGGTTATATTTTTCATTATTTACATCGACAAAAAAATCTCGTGTGAGTGTTTCACACAAGATTTTTTAAATAACGAACGCTCCGTGTTAAGACTTCAAAATATGTCAAATTTCTTTGGTTAGTTTGTGATTAAAATGGTTGGTATTCGTAGAAAATACTACTGTTGTAAAAATGTCATGTTTGATTAAAGAAACTTAACTCTCTCTCTGCTCCTGACTAAAAAGCCATAATAAAATCAATGAATACTACGCAGTACTATTGAAGTTTCCTATTCAAATTGTATTAACATTTTGATGTTTGTGTTAATGTGTTTACACACAAACACACACACACACACACACACACACACACACACACACACACTATACACTCACACGTAATAAAGAAGAAGATGAAATTGTGTTCAATCAACTGAACATTTCCATTGATTGGTTTGTGGTATTTCTTGTCTCGTTTTTTTCTCTTTAAAGGGAGATAGAATCTGCGCGCGCGCGTGTGTGTGTATGTGTTATATTCGTAAATTTTCTTCATGTGTGTGTAACGATTGGTATGTACACATGTGGCTTATTGGGAGTCACGTTTACTGTTGCGCATTTTTATCTTCCGTTTTTTTTTTGTTTTTTTTTTAATGTATTTCTATAGAGTTGGAGATAAATTACTGTTTAGGATATTTATTTTGTTCACGGTGTTTTACTTTAACTTGCCATGTATATGAATATATAAGGAAGGAATGTACTGTTTTCATGACGATTTTTCGTAATCTAGTTTTCATCGGAATTACACGTTTTCAAGCCCCCTGGGCTCAATAAAAATTGTTTTTGGTCTGCGCGCCCGCGCGTGTGTAAATAAAATATCTCAAAAATCGTATAACGTATGAAGTTGAAACTTAGAACTTAAGTTAGATATAACTAGAGGACTTGATGCGAACATTTTCATCTAACTCGGTTAACCGGAAGTAGTAGTTTATTGGTGTAATTTTTCACTTTGCGATTTTCTCAAAAAACGGCACCTAGCATTTTTTTTTAAATCACCTCATTTGGTACAACTTTTATGATGTACAAGATTGGGTAACCAGCTTATCTGTTAAAATTCTTGGGGGAGCTGTACTTTCGTGGAAAAACATAGTTTTTTTAAGATTGCGACCTTAATATTTGCATTTGAAGGCAAAAGCGTATAATCGAAGTTATAGAAAATTAAAACACCTACAACTTTTATTATTTATAATACTAATAAATGTAGTTACATTTATACAAATTTCAATAATACTCAGTGGTTACAGGTGTACTTTCATAGTTGGGGTTCAATTAACTATATCAGGAATGGTTGGCCTGAGTCTGTACACATAATTTACACGTCATACATATCATCAAAAATAGTACTGTTTCTTATCACAAGGTCAGCCAATTATGTGACTGAAGAATTTAAGAACAAAAGAGGTAGAGGTCTAAAAGACACTAGTCAGAGTTATCGCCTCTGAGATTAATGAATTTCATTATACAGCCAGAGCCTGTGGTGAATGAAGTGAAGGTCTCATTTACAGGGTGGAAAGTAGATGTTTTTCGGAGGCTCTGGCATGCTGAAAAGCATACTTTTCCACTCAGTGAGGAAGGCAATTATAAAACCACCTCACTCCTCATTTTACTTAGTAAAGCCTCTAGAGGTTCAAATCATCCCTTCGGATATTGACCTAAACAACACATATCGTCCTCATCTCATTGGCTCGTGGGGGGTTTCTTATTGTTTTAAAATTAAACTAATTGCCATATAGGCCTACACACATTTTCAATAAAAAATCTTACGGTTGACCAACTCAGATGAAACTGTTCGTGTCCGGTTCCGTTATGGTACCTAACTTAAGTTGTAAATTTCAACTTCGTATGATTTTCCGGTTTTGAGATATTTCGATCACACACCTACACACACACATACTGATCGGGCTCAGTCCAGTGGGAGCAGCGACCGATCTTGACGACAAACCTTATCGTTTTTAAGATGTAGATAAAGACTTTGTCTAGATTTTTTTGGGGTTTCAAGTTTCAGCCAAATGGAATCGATAGTTTTCTCTCTAGAATATATATACAAGCAAAATACAAAAATCCTTCTAGAAATCACTTTTTTGCTTCAGGGATCCAGTAAACATTATCAGATAAAAAAGTCGTTTTCATTTGCGAGAAAGTAAGAATCTAAGAACGATGTTAATTTTTTATCAATAAAACACTTTATCAACTAATGACAAATCATTAATTTCACCAATATTGCTTATCAATCAGTTTAATAACTCGTGCCAAAATTATTTTTTTAATTGAATTAATTTTTGCAAAAATAAAAATACATAAATTGGGTTGTATGCATGTGTTTATGTAATTGTAAATTTTATATCTAATTAAGCCTAAATATTTTATTTACTTTTTAAAATTTAATTGCAAATGTAATTTTTACTATAATTTTGTCGTCTCCTTTGAACAATCATTGACGTCAATATAGTTCACAACCTTCTTAATTTTATTGTACTTGTAGTATTTATTACAAATATTTTTTGATAATAAAATATTTTTATTACTATTATATAATCGTTTAAATTATAATTTGTTTTAATTTTATTAATCTTTCAACAACAAAAAATATGACTAATAATTAAATTACGACAGGTTTTTATTTTTACGAAATATCACGAGTGTATCACATGTAATATTTTGTAAACGAATTTCTAATTTTGGATAAATTGATTGTTTTTGTGACGTCAAAGGTAGGTCGCAGTATTGTGTCAGGAAATATGGTCATCCCGTTTCACAACCACTTAAGGTTGATTTGCACATAAAGGACTGTGTCATTTCGAGACAAATCGGAAACGGTCCTTTACAATTTAAAAATTTACTGTTACTGTTTATCATCATTCGGAGTAAATCTGCGGTCCCAACCGGTGGCCACGGGGGGATCCGGCTGCAAGTATAAAAAAGTTGTCAAACAAATGGGGATTTTAAAAGCAATGATCATTGAACGAGATGGAATATACGCAATGAGTATTAGGTGTTGAATTAAAGTCTTTTTTCTGAGACATCTTGCCGAGGCGGATATTCCTCATTATGCCGGAATCGCTCCCCGCCAAGTCAGAGGGGTGGTTCGCAGATGGTTCAATTTTTGGCTTAAGTTCTCACGAGTCAAATTTAGTTAACGAATTTTAGTTGGTCAGCAGAAGTTGATTGAAAAACCTGGTGAGAACCTTTAGTGAGCCCTTTACACCCTTGTATGGAATAACAAGCGATGATAACCGCTTTGTTTTTTCGCCTTCAAAAAAAAAACAAATAAGGCCACAGTGTTAAAAAACATTTACAAGAGCACAAAATATCCAGCAAATAAGGCGACTTTGAAAAAATCATGTTAACCGTTTTTGTGAAAATTACAAAAAAGTTAAAAATTACACAAATAAATACTACTTCCGGTTGACCGATCTTAATTGAAATACTCCTGTTTGGTCTCCTTATAGTACCCTACCTAATTTAATTTCCAGGTTTCAGTTTCACACGATATTTTTTTAGCTCTTGAGATATTTTGTTCTCACACACAAACCAATCGGTAAAAACAAGTTTTTGGATTCATGGGGCCTGAAAAGTATATTTCCAGTGGAAAGTGAACTTAAAAACAATACTTTCTTTTCCTATATATTCATATAGTGCACAATAAAGTAGAAATATTCTGACCGGAATCATTTCAAAGCGATAAAAATCAGAAAAAACTGGTAAAAACTTCTCTTGTCCTTTTAAATATTGAAATACATTTATGAAATAATAAAAAAATAATTTTACATAAGTTAACAATACAGGTATAATTTGTCTCCTAATTGGGTTTACCTAGCCTGCAAATTATTTTTAATTGCTTGTTTTTTCGGTATTATCTAAATTAGTTTTGCATGTACTCTCTGATCTATCTTTAGCTTACTTACGTAGGCTGCTTTGCAATTTTAATTTTTTTCATTTGAAATTTGTGTGGTGCAGTGTGTGGATATTTCAGTAATTTCTAATAAGACTTTTTGTCGTACAATTCTTTTGTTGATGTCATGCTTCGGGTGTTTTAAATTCAAATTGAAGAATTTAAATTTATTTCATTTGTTTAAAACGTCGCATCTCTCTAGTGTGGAAGATTGTCAAGTAGGTTATTTTTTGAATAATTTATTTTTACTTTCTTCTTGGTTATGAATTTTATGTTAACGGAAAATCACGTTTTTAGGCCCCCTAAACAAAAAACCGTGTTTTTACCGATTGGTTTGTGTTTGTACAAAATATCTAGATAGTTTTTAACTCTCTTAATAGTAGCTAGATTTTTGCCAAATAGCTTTTTAGAGAGAGCACGCCAAATCAATATTTTAATTACTTCATGTTTTTCTCACGTTTCCTTTTCGCCCACAATCTTTTCATTCTTTCGAATCGTCCCTTTTTAAGTTGTTTAATGTTGTGAGGTTCTCGTCTCTTCCTTTCATTCTCTCCCCTGAAGATAACTCTCTGGTTTTGTTTTCTAAAAAAACCTGCTATTCTGTATGTCTTCTGTGCCGATTTTTGCATTTTTAAGGTCATTCAATGTTACTATGAACCATGCTGGTTTGGTTTTGAGATTTATTATTTTATCAACTGCTATGGTTCATTCTCTTCGCATGTTAAAAAATAAAAGTTCCTTTTTTCATTACATGGATTGTTTTCAGTTTTTTGGTATTTGTTTGAACGATGTCTATTGTATTGTCTTCTTCCTTCTTGGGTCCTAGAATGTTCCCAACTATTCTCCTCTCTATGCTCATTGATTTATTTGCACCATCTTTCAACATGATTTTCGGTATTTCTGCTCAATATAAATAGAAAGTAGTTTATTTGTACAATTGTTCACTTTTTGCGATTTTCTCAGAAACGGTTCCTACAATTTTTTTAAAAATCGTTTCATTTACTACATTTTTTATGCTCTACAAGATAGGGTAAGCGGAATGTCAGCTGACGTTCTTCATGGCGCCATACTCTCTTGGAAAAAATTGTTTTTTAAAGATTAGGGCCGAAATGTAAACGTAAGTTAATGCAAAAGTCTGTATAATCAAAGTTGTAAAAAATTTAAATCCTACAACTTTTACTTCAAGAATATTTTTTACTTTGGTTTAGTATCAATTACTACTGATTTTTCGTATTTTTATCGTGGAAAATTGTTTTTTAAAGATTGCGGCCGAAATTTAAACGTAAGTTAACGACAAAGTCTGTACAATCAAAGTTGTAAAAAATTATAATCCTACAACTTTTATTTCAAGAATATTTTCTTGAAACGGTAAACGGTTTTTCTTAACGGGTAAAACATGTTTCTTTTAGATTGTGGCGTTAGTAGGCCTATGCATTTTAGAAAAAATGCAATGATGATTTAATAAAAGTTGTAGGGACTTAAAAACGCAACAGTTTTATTTAAAACTTTTTTTGTATAGAACCTTTGTTCCATGCAATCACATTTGTCATACACTGACAATAGCCGCTTCCATAACTCCACCTATTGTCCATTCTTCGTTGTTTCACAATATGTATGGGAAAACGAAATTTTGTAGAAATGTCTGTCATAGTTTTTCTTGGTTGTTCCAGTTCAGTGCCTGAACAGAACCTTTGATCTTCCACAAAACTGTAGGTATACGATTCACCGTCCCTTTAATCTTGAGTCGTCGCATTTAAATTAGTTTATGTCATTTTAAACAGTAAATAAAGATTTATTCATTCCACAAAATTAAAATTTTATTTTTAATTTATTAATTCCACATACAGTTGTTACCAGTGTACTTTGATGGTTGGGGTTCAATTAACCACACCCCTGAGGAATGGTTGGGTAAGTCTGTAAGACTATGAAATTACACTTTATTTACAAGTCATACATATCATCCTTTGATATATCGGCTGCAAAGAGAAAATCGGTGGCTTTCTGGGGGAAAAATCCCGTACGAACAAAAATAGTTATCAATAGGTGCCTGACAGAGCAGTTACAGTATTTAAAATACCTGGGATGTGATTGAACGTATGCAAGAAATGCAGTCATGGTCGATAAACTGAGTAGTTTTCAGTGTATTGCGGGACAATAGCGCGATCACTGGATGAAAGAGTTTGGAAAGAAACCCCGTTGAAGTATCAGAAGACTTTGGCTGTTCCAGTATTCCTGTAAAGTTGTGAGTTCTGGGTATTTGGGAGGAAAGATGAACGTCAGATCCAGGCAGCAGAAATGTGGTTCTTGAGAAGAGTTCAAAGGTTTAGTTTGATAGATCATATTAGGAATAAAGAGATCGAACCCATTTAAATGCCTCCTCTTTCTTAGAAACAGTTGGTAGATACAGAAAGAAATTGGAGGAACATTTGATACGAATGCATAAGGATAAATGAGCGAAAGAGCAATAAACTACATTCATGATTGACGAAGAGTTGTCGGTAGGTTGCGAAAAAGATACGCAAAGAGTCGAAACAGGTCAGAAGGACACGACAGGAATGAGGACATATCATTCTCATCTCATTGGGTCATAGGGTTCCTTATTGTTCTTAAATTGAACAGATTGCAACGTTCACATATTAGGGATTTTAAAAAATCATTCCAATTATGTGTTTACTGTTATTAAAACCATTTAAATTAGGAATTTTATATGTTATGCCATGTTTAAGATACCAGTGATTATTTTGTTAGTAAATTTTTGGCAGTTCTACCAACTGTTTTTCTAATATACTATTCAATATAAAATACACTATGACCTACGTTACGTTACATACAACTGCATTGATCAATGCCAAAATCTTAAAATGGGCTCTAAGCCATATTTCTCTCGTCCTGTTCTGTTTTGTTATTTTACCGTCAGTTTGTTTTTCAAACTTTATGTTATATCACCTTTGATTCAGACAAAATAGTATTATCTATATTATCATTCTCAATTTGTAGGACATTATCTGTTAAAATTTTAGTGGTTTTTATTATTTTTCTTTGGTGTGTTGGTAGCAGTGTTATTTAAACGTATTTAATATTTAGTGTATAATTCATGTAATGTACAAAAACTATGTAAATTTTTTACAATAAATTGTGTTGGTTATTTATAAATAATCTTAAAACTAAATGCATAATTCTGAGGTGAGGTTATTATTTTTTTGTTATTTTAATAGTACTAAAATGATATTTTCAAAGATTTTTTAGGAAACCATGTCTATAAAAATATCATATGAAACACTCATAAGACTTTTTCTTGCTAATGTAAATAATAAAAAATATATCGTAATTTTAAACATGAGGGAATGATGCAAAGTGAAAATCAACCTTAGTAGAATTTTTTAATGTGAAAAATCACTAAGACAATAAACTAGACTGTAGAAAAAATTCTGAAAATAAAAGTTAGATATTTTATTTCCTATACTTTGATTAATGCCTATAACAGACAGATGGAGTGTTAATTTATTTACACTCAATCTGTTTGTTCCAGGGCTACAAAAAATAGTTTTGTTTCTTATCACATGGTCACCCAATTAAGTTACTGAATCATTTAAGAACAGAAGAGGTAGAGTTGTAAAAGACACAGCCAGACCCTGTGGTGAATGAAATAAAGTTGTCATTTGCAAGGTGGAAAATATGTGCTTTTCAGAGGGCTTGGCATGTTGATAAGCTTACTTTTCAACTTAGTGAGGAAGGCAATGGTTAAAGATCTCACTCCTCATTTTAATTAGTAAAGCCTTATAGATTCAAACCAGCCTTTTGGCTAATGACCTAAACAACACAACTTTGATTATATACTGTTTTGTTGTAAAATCCAAACTATGAGTGCAATCCTAAAAAATCCTATTTTTTTACCGTCTTAATGAGCAAAATAAAGAAAATCATTAAATTGATGCTCAACTAAACGTTGGATAAAACAATATTTGAAATAAAAGTTGTAGGTTTTTTTAATTTCCTTCAACTTTAATTGTATATACACTATTGGTCAGAAAACACAAAATAGTGAAAAATGACTACTTCCAATTGACCAATTTTGATAAAATTGTTCACGTCGAGTCCCCTTGTAGTACCTAATTTAATCCAAGTTTAAACTTTGTCCGATATTCCATTATTGAGATATTTTGTTCACACACACACACGTATACCAAGTAAAAACATGTTAAACATGTGTTTTTGGGTTCAGGTGGCCTGAAAACTTGTATTTCCAGTGAAAACTTGATTCAGAAAAATCAACATGAAAACAACACTTTCCTTCCCTATATATATATATATATATATATATATATATATATATTCATTTAGTATTATATATATTCATTTAGTATTAGAATATATTCATTTAGGGCAAAAGAAAGTAAAAATTTTTAAACTCATGCTCAACATCTATGAACGAGCAGTTTACACTCAAGTTCATATTAATAAAAATTCTGTAGGTTATTTTCTGCTGGTTGGTTATTTTTGATATCTCAGTAATCGAGTTAAAACTCAAAAATTTTGTATCTCCTTGCTCTTCTTCTACCATAGAAGTACAATTGAGATGTTTTATAAATTTACATACCACCTTCTTTCCATCTTTCATATTTAAAGTAATAATAAATTTACTTTGGAATCCCAAAATAGAAAAATAAAGTGTGTTTTACTGGGGAGTTATATTTGACTCCCCCCAGTCATTGGAAATTCAAATAAAAATTTTATAATTAATTAATCAAATATAACATTCCTCAAAGAAATTTTCTTCAAAGAAGTTTCAAGAAGTATATTTTTTACTTATTGATATGATTTTAGGAATTGGATGATGTTTGTGAAAGGAAACATGAAATTTCTATTGAAGAAGAACACATTTCGTTGATCAGAGAACAAGAAGAACGTTACCAAATTCTTGATGGATCTTCATTACAAGACATTCCAGCACGTTATTCGATTCCACTTCTTAAGCCATATGAAATGCCTGTTGTTGGTGTTTATATTGATCCAAGAGTCGTGACTGGCTTCCGGTACAGGGTTCGACCAATTGACCAGGTAATCTTATGACAATTTTATCATTTTTCTGTACATAGTGTTTTTTTTTATTGAATTCCTACATCAAACAAGTGTGAAATTCCTGGAACTAAAAAAAATGAATGAGTCAACATTACTAATGGAATATTTTAATTTTTATAATGTTATTATGTTATACCTTGTTAGTAGATTTATTCTTTTGTTACAGAAAAGACAGTTTATTTATTTTTCTTTTGGTTTCTTTTTATTATAATATGTATATCTAAATACCTATGTAGGCCTAAGTGTAATATTTAAGTAAGTATTATATTAATAATTTGCTATTAAATTCTTAGGCTATATGTTTTTTTAGAAGATGGGAGATTATCTAGAAGATCATCTATCTGATCTTATATGATGATCTCCTGCGTAAAGGTCATCTGATCCTACATGATACTTTATAAAATAATATTTAAAAAATTTCAAATTGTAAAATGTTTCGGGGATTTTAAAGGAAAATTAGATTAAGTTAATCAGCTTTAGATTGTACGAAAGGGATAATGGTTCTTTCTGTCCCTTAAAACTGTGGCTGTAGATGGCTTGTTTTATTATCCCAATCGTGTTGTATTTATTTAGAAAACAGATTCCTCTTCTAAATAAATTTCTTGAGTTTACCTGTTAAGTCTCTCTGTGGCTGATTTCCTTCCAGGTTTCTTAGTGGAGAAATTGAGAACTGCATACCATTGAATACCTCGCAAGTAAGGATAATGTGAGATGGAGTTTCTTACCTCATACTCTTTAAAGCAGTGGGTTCAAATTCACTTGTTAAAAATAATGGTGAAAAGTGTTTGTTTTGCACTTGCAGATTTTGTAGAGTGCAAAGTGAAGAGCTCGATAATGAAATTATTGCAATAGAAATGGAGTACTGGTGTAGATGCTGTTGTATGAACAGATTAGATAAGGTACCAGGTGAGGAAATTAGAAGAAAGCTGAATGTGCAAGAGAATGTAATCAAACAGATCGAGGTTGCTGTGGCATAGACTTATTAGAAAAGCAGAGGCTGGATGATCATAATATAGTGGAATGGAGCCCAGAGGGAAGAAGGAAAATTCTTTTTGTTTCCCAAGATAAGAAGAACTTTTAAAGTGCACCACCATGGGGTGCTGGAGAGGGTAAAAGAAGCTATGACGGCCTGTCTGTGAGGGGTCCCCATTGAGGCCTTCCAAAGAACATACGAGGGGTGGGTGAAGCATGGAAAATGTCCATCGAGTTGGGAGGAGAGTACTTTGAAAAGTTTTAAAGAGATTGTTAATTTATATTCAGTAAATGATTACAAAAAAGTAACGGAACTTTTGAGACAAACCCTGAATTTTATTAGATTTAAATTGGGTACTCTTGTACAATCATCATTGTTTGTAAAATTCTTTAGTGTTGTGGCAGTGGTAAAGTTTGCATGTACTTTATAATTTACAACACCCTGTTCACCTCAGATTAGTTCTTAATTTATTATTACATTCTTACATCTTACTCTTGGAGAAGTTACCACTGTCATTATTTATTTTATTTATAATAGACTTATTTATCATCTGCCTTATTCTATTATAGCACATTTCTGTATTTGGTAAGAAAGCACATCAGCCGGTTGACTGGTGGATCAGTCCGAGCCTACTTGGGTGATGGAGATCGGGAGAACAGGGGTGAATGGAGAATCTGGTTAAGGGAAGGTAGACATCAGTAAATCTTCCTTTCTTTCTTGTATAGGGCCAATTTTAAAGCATGTGAGGTGACTTTAGAAGTTTCTAGAAGCTCTTTTTGCAGCCCATATTCTCAGCATTCGCTCACTGTATGCTTTTCTTCTTTCTTCTCTCCACCCAGTTTTCTGTTTTTACTCTTCATGGAAGCCCTTAAAATCCGAGATTAGTTGTCTGAATTTGGTTTGGTTCATTAATTCATTCTTCTCTTTTTATTCCAGTTTTCTCAATATCCTTTCTGACTTCTTTAAACCATTTATCCAACATCTTAGGTCTATTATTTAGAATTTTAGGAATTTGTTTAGTCAACTGGTTGTCATCCATTCTATATACAGGTGTCCATAAAATTTTAGTCTTAGTTTTCTAAACGTTTCCATTAATCATTCATTTTCCTTGTACAGTTCTTCATGACCTCGTAACCTATGTTATCCATCTACTATCTGCAGGCCCATTATCTTGTGGAGGATCTTTCTCTCAAATTTCTCTGCTTCTCTTAGACCAGCCTTCCTGGTCTAAGGAACTCACTCGCATACAGAAACAGATTTTATCATAGTATTATAATTTCTAATATTGGCTTGTCTTGAAAGTACTTTCTTATACAAGTAAAATTATAAATCTCTTATTAAAAATAATAAAAAAGGAGCACAGAGTCACTGAGTAGGTCATTGAACCAGACCTTTAGTGGGAACCCAGGTCCCCACTAAAGATCCCTTTGTTATTTATCTTTTACAATGATATTGTTCACAAAAGGGTTAATGAAACAACAAAATCATGTTACCTAAACAGTTATTTTTTAATGCTAACGAGAACTCTTTTTTTAATTTTCAGAAAACAAGGTACCTATTCAAGAAGAAAGCTTTGGAATTGGAAAACATTGGACGAGGTTACTCCAGAAGATTAATATTCAAGGCTGATGATGGAACTCTTAATGAGAATGACAATTACTTCTGGTCAGATTCATTCCCATGTGGTTTTGCTTTCGAATTGGAGGTTATTGGTCCAGGTGAAAAGTTCACAATTCTTGATGCTAATCTTGTACCTGTTGGTACTTTAGAAGTTCTAAATTGTCAGGTAATTATCATTAAACATTTAATTTTATGAAACTTGTTAAACCTTGTAGTTAAAAAGAGAAAATTCATCTCTTCTGTTAGTCAGAAGACTATTGGGTGATTTTTAGTTCTGAAATCTTTATGGGTTTAAGTAAGCATTTTTTATTAATTTTTCACCTTATGAAATTAGATTACGTAACACTCAAAATTAATTATTAATAATTATTTAATAATTTCTTCTTTTCCTTACGAATAATAAATTTATTTGACAGATGTGCTTTTGGTTTCAATAAATTTTTATAGTAAAATTTGGCCTTATTCATTGATATGTCTTATTCTTTTTTTATAATGTAAAAAAGTTAATAAAAGTTTGGACCTTCGAAGGAAGCTTTAGGAGGTCAAAGGTTCAATAGTGATGACAAGGTTGAACGCTTTGTGTTCAATTATTAAAGACTCAGCCTTCAACTTTTTATAATGACGGAGTCAAAAACTTCCAAAACACTGGGAAAAATGTGTTTCAGTACAAGGGAACTATTTAGAAAAATAAAAAAAAAAATTCATATTCTGTTATTATTAGAAAAATTATTTTTTTAAAATTCACATTTATATTTGACTGTACCTTGTACATGGGCCGTTCAATGAACTGATTTAGTAAACTATCTACTTTGGGTGTCTTCTCCTTTCAGAGGTTGACAATTATAACAGAAATTCTTTATTTGGACACTGTTCTTCTAAATAGTTCTACAGGCGATCGATCACACACAATACCAGTCTTGTAGTTGTTTAATAAATATGTTCTTTGTCTACCTACATGTACCTCTCCTGATATTTTTCCTTGAATTATCAACTGCAGCACATGATACATTCTCCATCCATAACATGTCCGTCCTGTTTTTGTCTCTTTATCACGTTAATCAATTTAATTTTTTGTACACACATATGTTATATGTCTGATGTAAGATTTCCTCACTCGTGTCATTTTCTTTGTCCATAATATCCTTAACATATATAAGTTTATCCATAATTTGGAAGCTTAAATCCAGCCCATTAATCCTGGTTTTTACTGATAAAGTACTGTTTTTACATTCTCTCGCCTATATGAATGTATAGGAAGGAAAGCATTATTTTCATGTCTATTTTTCAAAATTGAGTTTTCACCGGATATACATGTTTTCAGTCCCCTGAACCCAAAAACCACGTTTTTAGTGATTGGTCTGTGTGTGTGTGAACAAAATATCTCAAGAACAGAACATCGTACGAAGTTGAAACTTGAAACTCAGTTAGGTGCTACTACTAGAGGCCCGACATGAACATTTTCATCGAAATCGGTCAACCGAAAGTTTTCTTTTGTTTAACATCCGACTGTTCTGCAGTTACTGCTAATGCAGACGGTGGAGGATGAAATGATTTTTTGTAACATATGAAAATATGTCATGCCTGAATGGGATTCAAACCCAAGACCGCATGATGAGAGGCGAGCACATTACCAACTACACCAATGCGGCCGGCAAAAAAACTGAAAGTAGTAGTTTCCTGTAGTTTCCTGTAATTTTTCACTTTTTCGATTTTCTTAAAAATGGCTCCTACTTTTTTTCTTTAAAATCACCTCATTTACTAAATTTTTTATTCTCTACAAGATAGAGTAGGCGCCATGTCTGCTGAAATTCTTGGGGAGGCTTTTCTCGTAGAAAAAAATGTTTTTTAAGATTGCGACCTTAATATACATTTTAACATTATAATTTTAATATATATAATCAAATTTATTGGAAATTAAAATGTCTACAACTTTTATTTAAAGCTTTTCTCTACAGATCCTAGTTTACTGTGAAAGAGTGATTTTTCGTATTATTTAGCCGAACTAAAATTGTTTTTCATTTTGTATCATTCACTCATGATTATAATAAGATTTTGTTTTTTTGAGATTAATTTTTTGTTTATTTCTAATGTTATATTACTAATGTTAGGTTATATTGTTAATTATTTGCATTGGCAAGTGAAAGCTGTGTGAGTGTTTCACACCAGATTTTTGATATCGTATCCTTTGTTAGTACATTAATATTTATTTATGTGTTTGCTTTGCGTAGGCTCCTCAAGAAGAAGTTGGTCAAACAACAAAGAAGAATGGATACATTGAAAAGACTGTTAGAGTTCATCTTTTATGTAAAGTTGAATTTTATGATGAAAATGGTCCAACACCAGTTGTACCTGTGAGTATTTCTTGTTCGGAAATTTTGAGTTTTTAGCAGCTAAGTTCATCTCCAGAATTTTAAGTATTTTATTCTTTAAAATCATATTGTAACACATAAACCCAGGATTGGTCCAGATTTGGGTATGATAAATAATCTGACTTATTTTGAACTTATAACAATTAATGATTTAACTTACCCTACAAACAAATATATTTAATTATATAAAAATTAAATTATAAAACTTAAACTTAACCAAACTTGACTAACAATAAAAAACTATCCTTAAGAACCAAAATAATCGATTTACCTCTCCACAACCACTTGTATCGGAACTCCACCCACATGCGCACGGGCTATTTAATGTAATGTAGAACCAGTTCCATAACAACACTATTTTGAACGGCCTGGCAACACTTTTCCATCATAATTCAATTATTGACTGACTGATTACAAATGCGCTAATTGTTTTTATACCTGCAATATGATAGCTTACCAAACAAACGAGAGCTTGCTAACAAAATCGCCGCTGTTCTCGCACATTGTAGAAGGAATCAAAATAAACAAACATTTCTACTACTTACAATTTCCTAGAATTGCTATTCTAAACATCTCATTTATCACAATTTTCTATCCTTGTTCAACATACTCTATCCCATACAATACACAATTTATTACGACATATAATCTATTCCCTCAACCATTTCTAGATTAATCATGAACTGCTACTATATTACAATATTTTTTAGTTTTAAATTTTTTAATGGTTTTTCTAAATATTCTCACCAATATTTTGGTATTTGCAATAGTCTCATAAAAGTTTTTTTATGTCTGTTCCATAGATATAGGTCACCAATGTCCTAAGTAATTTAATTGTATCTAAGTTTATTTAAAATTGCATCATCATCTTGGGTATTATCAACTACTGTAGGTAGTTTGCCTCCAATTTTTTCTGATTAATTGCAGTATTTTGATTAATTTACATTGAACTGCATAATACACTTTGTGGTAAACTGCTGAGTACACAATGTAGAAACTTATGATAATTTACATTGAACTGCATAATACACTTTGTGGTAAACTACTGAGTACAAAAATGTAGAAACTTATGAATTATCATTTATTCCTTTCGGATTTCTTGTAAATCTTCAGTATTGCCTGATTTTTGTAAGGAGAGCGCTGGAAAAAACGTGCATCTGCATTAGCATAGTCTTGTATGTACTGCAATAGTGCAGCGTATGTAATCAACAATGGAACAGCATGGCTACAAAATATAATGGGTGTTGTCAATTTTCAACAACACTGACTGTTCATCTAACTGTAGGTCAGAGGGGTATGCAGGGTTGAAGTCAATTATGCGTATGGGTAGCCCAGTGCTCACAGATTGGCTTGGCCTTAACTTTACATCTCTGTCAACAAGGTGAATCTCTTTCAGATCTTTATAAAACACATATTTATGAAACGAAAGAAAAAACCTTTTAATAAGTAAACTAACAAAACATAACTAGAAAATGATTTTGACAAACTCTGATAGCCAAATGCAATGCAATGTCTGTACAATTGGTTTGTAAGAGTGAATTTATCTTTCTAATGTCACCAAATAATCACACATAGAAGAGGATGAATCAGATTTTCTTTATATGTAGACCAGTTGCTGGTCCAGAATATCCATTGTCCCATATATTTTTTTTCGTTCCAGAAGATTCGTCCTGTTTAAATGGCTGTCTCAATAAATCAGAGTTCTCTTTAACCAAATTCCACTGTATCAAGATTTTTTTAGTTTTCTTTTTAAATGGAACTGAGTTCCCATTCATTCATCAAAAAATAGCCCCAGTGAACTTTGGATTTGCTTGTAAATATTGTTATTGTTTTTGGAAAAATATGGTTTGCGGATTATCGAGCTGAATTACTGTTCCATCTTGAAGAATTTTGAAGTATTTGATTTTAAAATTGTTAATTTTTTGTTTTAGGTACGTGGTTTAGCAATATGTTGCCGTAACAGATCTGGTGGTACAGGTGAAATTATGAAAGTCGTGTCTGTAAGTGTTGGTTCACATTCAAGACGTGGTTTCACTTTGACACCTGGTATTAGTTCTCATCAACGTTCGACTGTGGTTAAGGGCACAACAATCGGAGACATTCCAACTGTTTATACTGTGGTCGGTTTACAACGGTTCGAGTTACCTGTCATTGGTGAGTTTATCCTCAATGAATATAAAAATGTTTTGATTTGATTAAAAATAACAAATTACTCGATCAGTTCTTGAAAGGAATTTCGGAAATTACAAAAAGATAACGATAGGTACTGTTTTTATACATAAGTTAATACATTTTTATAATGTTCATTATACTATACTAGGTAAAGGGCTTAGTAAGTGGGTCTGGTAAAAAAACCATTCTATTTCAATCCTCAAAAGTCATGAATTTCATCAAATGTTGTACAGTTTTCATAAAAGAAAATTCCATTTGAGGAAACAAGTTTCAAAACCTTACTTGTTCATGCCATCAGAGTTTAACAAAAACAAAAAGCAGATATTTCTTTACTGAACGCTCAATATAATATGCAGTAGACCATCTGTTCTCATTTACATTTAGATCCAAAAAACTCATTGTGTCAAAGTGAGGTTTTGAAAATTATCTTCGTACTTGTCTTGTTTATTGAGGAATTTTGATGTACAAGGTTTTGTAAAATTGTTCCAAGCTGTGTGTGGTGTTTCATACAGTGGTCTTATTTTCCTATGGAGGCATTCTCATGTTCTACAGGCTTGGGAAGTCTGTTGGGAAATTTTGAGGTTATATATATATATTCATTCAAAAATAAATCTTTATATTATATTATATATATATGTATATTGAAATATATATTTTTCTAACCACCAGAATACGGTAACATAAAACACTTACCAATGTTCATAGCGCTTTCGTGTATCTTGTACACATCTTCAGTAAATTAAAATTTATTTTAAGTCAAAATTTAAAACTTCCTGCTCCTACCATTGTAGATAAGGAATAGTCGATTCTTGTATTTAAAAAATCCTACATAGGATGTTTGATAAAATAATATATGTATATATTTATATAGTCTTCTCATTTTTGGCTTCAGATGATTAGTTAATACATCTTGTACTTTTTGGTGTTAAAAAATTCTGGTCTGTTTAAATTTCAGGTACATTTGTTGATCCAAGGATAATGCCAGGATTCTCTTACCGTGTTCGTCCTCTAGGATTAAAACGAAAACATTTGTTCAATGGTCGACCATTGAAGCTTGTCAGTATTGGAGCCGGTTATGGCAAACGTCTAACATTTCAACCATTACCAAATAGCCTTAATTATAACGATAATTTCTTCTGGAGTGACTCTTATGCTGATGGTAAGTTCTATTCTATGTTTATTATTTACTAGCATCCCCGTTGCAGCTTTGCATGTGAAAAAGGGTGTAATCAATTTTTTTAAAATATGTAACAGAAATTGTGTAGCTGTTAGATCGATATGTACTCCAACGTACACACACACACTCACACCCACACATACAATGTTTTGATAAATTTCCCCGTATACATTTCTCAGTATTTTACCCTTTCAACTACGTAATGTAGGTACTGTACTTCAACAGTAGCTATTTCTAGATTCCTTCTAACTTGTTTTCTAATTGGATTGTGACCTCAAGTACATCTGGAAATTTAAAGATTTGGATGCCCTGTAAAGGGCTTAGTAAGTGGGTCTGGTAAAAAAACCATTGTTGTGGTTCAAAAGAGATTGGTGAAAACTGTGGTGTCTCGTTAATTTTTGGATTTGGATCAAGTGTCTTCATTGGAGTCTTAGAGAGCAATGACAGCTAGACCAAAGGCATCTCTTTTTGTACTTATCAGAGGGGGAGACCAGCTTGGTCTCTAATAGGAGGAAGCAACAACTTCTCTTATAGTGGAAAAACGTCAGTAATTAAACGAAGATGTGTCTGTGGCTGTCCATTTCTCTCATCAGGGATCTGTTGTTCATTCTCCTACATGATGATAAGGAAAACGCCTAATTAAGGAGATCTGAGTACTAATAATTGGAAAATATGATGGTGACAAACTTTACGGGTATAAGATGTTTAGATTTGTTAAAATATTGTGCAAAAATTTGCGACACCAGTGATGTTTTTGGATGCCATTTAACAGACTTATTTTATTAAGTTATTGAGTAATCATGATTTTTCTTGGAAACAGTTATAATAATACATATAAATTTTAAAAACATTTAATGAAAGTTTTATTCGTTTTTAGGTTTGGGATTTGAACCAAGAGCTGTAGAAGCTGGAGATAGGTTTATTATAACTGCCGATGGTTTGCAGCTTGGAGAAGCTTCTGTATTCAGAGCTGATGCCTCCCAGTATCAGGAAAATGAGGAGATTGTAAGTATTTCAATAAATCTTTGTTTTTAATTTGGTTTTTTTAAAAATCCATCGTGATGTTAGATAAACTGAAGAATTTTGAATTTATGATATTCTGAACATTGACAAAGTTGGTTTTTTATCCCAGTTGAATTTGTTCTCATGTGGAGTCACTCATGCATTTTTGTGTTATTCCCCAAGTACTGAATTTCCTTTACTTCATCAAATTTTTTCTCTCTAACAATAAACTTATAACAAACCTAAACACCATAAACGCTTCATGTAACGATGTAACAGATGGAACTGCATTTAGAAGAAAAATAAAAGATTTTGGGAATTTCCCAACTGCAGAAACAAGGCAGAGGACATGGACGCAGGAACAAAGGGTGGGGGGGGGGTTAGCGAGAGGATGAAGGCGTACCATGCGAACAAACGACAGCTTAAAAAATAATTTTACATAACCAGTGCGTTCTTTATATAGGACAATACAAAAAAAAACTTATAACAGCTAGTTTAGGCAATGACTTAATTCCCCATGTTCCAATAAATTTGAATTAACTTTACCTGCCAAAATAACCTTTGGACATCTAGGAATGATTTACACAATAATTTCAATTGGACTTTTAGGCTTCATCGTATGAGGAACTCAATTTCTGTCATGACCAGTCAAAACGATGTTCTTTGTTTTGCGTGTATTAATTATAATGATATACCATGTCCTGATTTTGTTCTATTTCTGTATAAAGATGAGTATCTATTGCTACTACTGTGATGATTACAGATCTGGGTCACTCTACTACATTGTTTAACCAATCAATGTAATTTAAGGGGGGATATCAACAAGTTTTTAGTCAAAATTTTTAGTTTTTGTTTCTACTGCTATTAGATAGCTCAATTTTTTAGCTGTAAAATGAGGTATAATTTAAGAAATTCTGAGCACTAAGAAGAATTTTATGGTTATCTAATTATAATACCTGACCTTTTTTGTGTTCATGATATCTTTAAAATGTGGTTTGAAATTGAGCACTGAAATATAACTACTTAATATCAAACTATACTGATCATTAAAACAGGAAACCATGATTTTGTATGAATATAATAATTATATTGAGATTATTTTCAAAATTATATATGAGATTTTATAGATTATATATTATAATATATTAATTATATGAGATTTTAAATAATAATTATATCTCAATTATTGAGATTGAATTTCCGTTCTTGTACTACAGTGCTACTCCAGTATCCATTTGTCTTTATTGTGTCAACGATGTCATTTTCCAAAGACGAAAGTTTGTTTATTCTTGAGACTTATTTCACTTTTAAATCTTATAAATAAGAAAAGACGAGTTTTAATTTTTCTAATTCTACTGTTCCAAATCTGTCAACAATCTTGTGTAATTGTTAATAAATTTCATGAGACTGGGAGTGAATAAGATCACAAAAGCACTGGTCAACCATCAGTGATAACTGTGGAAGTTCTGGAAGATGAAAAAGAACATTTAACTTGCTCTCCTAGCAAATCGCTCAGGAAGTTATCTTCACAGGCTGGGATTTCACTACCGACTGTTTTTAGGGTTACTAAAAACATTTCATTTGCATGCTTACCCTGTTGGAATTGTACATGAACTATAAGAAGTATACCACGGAAAACGTTTACAGTATTGTCGGTGGTTTCGTTCTCTCATTGATGAAAACACCAGTGAGGTGTTAAATCGTGTTTATTTTAGTGAGAATGCTTAGTTTCATTTAGCACTGAAACTTTTAATGTGTTTCACAAACAAGTACTATACTATACACATGTAAAATTGGTGTTTTGTCGCGATCTCTTGGCATTGTATAATAGGGCATTGACTTTTTCACAAATCTATGGATGGTGTGGTTTATTGTGACTTAATCTTCAGTTTATTGCAATGTTAGATTAAGAGAATGTTAGTTCCAGCAGGATAACACAACTAGCCATACAGCCGATGACGTACGTGTAGACATGTTACCGGATTTTTTTTTCATTGTTTGATATTGAAAGCGTTGTGGCTCCCAAGATACCCAGATGCTATACCAGAAGATGTTTTCTTGTCGGGTATTTAAAAAGTGTCATTTTTAAAAACAATCCTAATATACTTTAATTGAAGGCTAACATTGAATGTGATTTTCTAACATTAATGTACAAACAAACATTACAGAAATGTTATGATACAAAGTACTTGCATTCAGGTCACACAGATTTATTTTCATGTCATCTAAAAATTAATTGTATCCTTTTTGAAACACCTTATAATAAATAAAAAAATGAAGTAGCAAGAAAATATTACTGAAAATTTATATTATTTTTACTTTTGGTAATCAAAATATTTTAAAGATATATGAACCAAATATTTTTTGTTTTTTCTAGGACCGAGACCCCAAAAATGGAGTTACGATTAGAAAACATATCCACATCGACGTCAAATGTCACATTACATTAAACACTAACGATGTACCAGGAAATAATAATGATGTTCATGTGATGCGTGTTTCTGGTACAGCCTTACTTGAGAAAACATCGAAACAAACCACAGCATCATTGCTTAGAATTGATAACATTGGTCTTGACTCTCAACTTAATTTACTTTTCGTTATTCAACATGCACATTTGGTATTTTATCCTGTGTGATAACATTTTCAGTTTGTTAAGTTGGTAATGATTGTATTAGTTGAATGACTGAATGATATTATAATAGGAAGCTTCATTAATTTTATATATTTGAAAGTTCTGTGGTTGAAATTACTATCTAAAATATTTGAATAGAAATGATTCTAGTGGTATTTTATTTGTTTTTTAGATATATTTTACAATTTAGAGTTGTTAACAAACAGCTGATTATTTTTGTATGACATGAAGTCATTTTTTTAGGTTATAGAACTTTCTATCTGGCAAACCACAGATAGAATTATCGAATATAATTTGATTGATGCTCATGTTAATGGATCTACTTGGAGTAGAAGATATCTGTTGTAATCAAAGTAGTTTAAATAAATCTTTTAATATTTTTTGTATACAAAATTAGATGATGTAATTATAAGTTATGTTTCATTACGTTACTTTAAAAAAAAAAAAACATGTATATGTAAAATCAAGTTTTATTGCCCGGAAAATTAAATTGACATTCTATAAAACCATAGTCTAATATATACTGTTAAGAAGTATTGAAAAATGCCATTGGTGACACTAGCGCTCTAATGCTCTACAAACTTAGTTACAAGAAATCAAATCGTACTTTTTACAATTAAAATTTAAATTATCTTTCCTGCTTAATTTGGACGAGCCTCAATTACAAAACGAGAATCCTAGAAAAATAACTGTTAAGAGTTATTTGTTATATCGAAGTAACAAGAATTCCCAGTCTAATTTTTTTTACGCATGATTTTTTTCAAATTGTATGATGAATTATGGAGACCTACAGTTATTTTTGTAGTAATGTTAAAAATCTAAACTCATAAATAGTTTTTTTATAGATCATACTTAAGTAATTATATCCAGTGACCTACAAAGTTTTAGTGTTTTAGTAAACATTAAAACTTTTGATTAAGTGCGTTTATCTCACACATGAACCAATTGTAGGTCAGGCACCTTCCCGAATTTTTTGAAAATGTTAAGTTAACCTCAGATCAAAAACGTTAACATAAGTTTCCTTGATAGCTTTATCTGTGTCCTAGAAAACCCGGAAATAATATTCATCCAATGTACTGGGAAACTGAAAATTGCCATTCTTACCTATTAAGAGATTTCAGGGAGTTAAGATGATAAGAACTTTTTTTATTTGTTTGGTGTTCAGACCCCAGGAGAAATCCTAAACCCTAAACTTTTTTCTACTGCAGGGGAGGTGGGGAGGGTGTAATTTTGAGCTCCTAAACGATGTGCCAGATGTAAAAAGAGCTTAGGACCTTTTTTTCTGCAGCTCACAATGTCCATCAATTATGTAAATATAAGTACCCTACATTAATCATTTAATGAATAAGGCTCAAAAAATTTAAATCCAACTTTTTTGCCAAATTTTGAAAGTTTTGTGAGCCATGAAGTTTGCTCACAAAACATTGAACAAGTAAATTTTCGGATCCACCCAATCAATCCCTCTGATGTGGCCAATTTGACCTTGTGGCACAACACCTAACCCCACTGAGTACGGCACGAAGCGCTGGTGGAGTGGCAAGTCAGTAATGTAATGGTATAACTAGTGGCAGACCTAAATATTACAATTCATTCTTTTATTTTATAATGTATAAAGATTTCTTGTTATTTAAAAAATAATTAGAAAAGATTAAATACTAATTTTTTAGAAGCATTTATTTCTATTTACTTAAATTTCACTTGTTTTTCAGAAATTGAAATAACTATAAACCAAAATTCCATTTTTATTAATATAACATTTAATTACTGTACACATGTCTCCTTTATCCACCATTATAGGAAATTAATTAAAATCCATGAAAATAATAAATGCAAAATTGATTAGTATACAGTGCAAAAATATTGCAGATGTAAATTTCAAAACATATTTTTAACTGATCTTCATGTCTCACGGTCTCTTAAAACCAAAAATATGTTCCTGTAATTATGTATAAAGTATCGGCATATAATTTCAAGTTTTTGACAGACGATTGTTATTTTGGAATCCATACATATACATCGAGCATCAACAATTTAGTGAGTTAAAAAAAACTATCAAAAAAATCTATTTAAAAATAGATAGCCTTAGATTGAGTCCAAGACTTTATTGATATTAGTTTCTTATAGGTTATTCATTATATTTGCATAGCTTAAGTTAGGTAATGGATCAGTTAGGTTAGTATTATAGTCTATATAAAACATTAATTTTAAAATTATTGAAGCCTTGCTATACTATAATTAACTAGTATTAATTGGTAATTCGTAATTAAACAGAATCAAAATATATTTTATTCTTCCATATTCTTTTTGTTCAAAATTTGTATACAAACTTATTTTTATAACAAAATATATATATAAATTATTTTCATATAAAGTGTAATTAACTTATATTGTAATTTAAATATATATAAATAAAATTTATTGTAAAAATTTTTTTTTTCATTTATGAACCCTAGATCACAAATGAGGAAGCTGTTAGACTAGGGATTAATATTACAAATAAAAAGGAATTTCTTTCATTTGTTGGAGTATTACTGTTGAACTGTTGATTGGTGTAAACCGAGAATTCTAGTAAGTTCTTACGAATTGTGGTTCTCTAGGCAAACAAGTTTATTGGTTACACTAAGTAGGAATAGATTTGATACTCTACTTCGCCTAATTAGATTTGATAACAAAAATTCACAAGAAAATCGTAGAGGATTAGATAAATTTGCAGCAATGCGAGAAGTTTTTGATCTCTTGAATCATACGTTTTTCAAATTTTATACTCCAAGTCAAAACATAGTTATTGATGAAATGTTGTTTACATTTCGGGGACAATGTCCTTTTAACGATTTTACAAAGGACAAGTCTGGTAAGTACGGGATGTTAATCAGGATTCTTGCTGACTGCGATCAGAGGTACGTACTAAATATGGAGCCTTATGCAGGAAATTTTCCGGGAGCAGACAAAACTTCTAAGGGACCAAGAGAAATAGTGAAATGGCTTGTTGAGCCCATAAAGAACTCAGGACACAATGGTACAACCTATCGTTTTTATACATCAGTCAATCAGTCAGAAGACCTCGATTGTAATTTTGGTCTGACTGTGGTTAGAACCTTACAATGGAACAGAAAGCACATTCCAGGTTTGCTTAAAACCTCAAAAAAGAGAAAAAAGTTTTCAACTGTTTTTTCTTTTACATTTCCTACCTCTGGAAACCCTCCTGTTACTTTAGTATCATATATTCCTAGACATAAGTCGAAGAATACAGTTCTTCTGTTGCTGTCAACTCAACATCAAGAGGACATTGTTACTACAGATGAAAAGAACAAAATTGACATTATTTATTTTTTACAATGCCACTAAGGGAGGAGTCGACACAATCGATCAAATGGCCAGAGCTTACGCAACAAAATGCGGCACAAGGCGGTGGCCATTATCAAGGTTTTATACATTATTAGGTATTGCAACTATCAATGCATAGACTTATTCATTTTGAACAATCAGGAATGGAACATCAATAAAAGTGATCAGCGAAGACTATTTCTTCAGGAACTAGGACTTAATACTACAGCAAGTAGAAGAACAAGCCAAAAATATAGCAGGGATAACAAAACCAACTATTAAAATAATGGAGCAAATATTAGAGCGAAAACTAATTCAGTCTACTAGTGTTCAGTGGCACAGAGAAATTGCAGGTAAAGGCAGATACCATCAGTGTTGTACAGAATGCCGCAGTAAAAAAGTGAAACAGAATAAACTAGCAAAAACTGCCATAATGTGTGCATCATGTAAAAATATATTTGTGGTAAACACAATTTAAAAACAAATATTTGTTTCAATTGTGAAGTAGAATCTGAGGGCTCAAACCAGTCTCTATGTTTCATGTATATTTTTCTGCAAATACCATCTGTAAACAAATTAAACATGAATTCACTGTAGTAATTTTTTGAATTAGTGTGAAAATCTTTTTATGGTATAGTATTTTTTGTCACTATCACGCTAAATATTTTTTTTATAAATTAAATTAAATTATGCAGAGATCCACTCTGCATTAAATTATGCGAGATCCATACTGCAACTTATGCAGAGATCCACTCTGCATAAGTTAACTTATAAGTTATGCATAAGTTAACTCTGCGTAATGGTTAACAAACACCAACTAGAACTTATGGAAAAATTTAAATATCTCTGTGAAATCATAACCAATTGTCTCAATGAACCCATATGGCAAGAAAAAATTATTACACTCAAGAAATCTCTTGATAACCACTCAAAACATTTACAACAAGAAATTTCTGTCAACCAAAACTAAACTAAGACACTACCAAACAGTGGTTCTCCCAGGAATCCACTATTCCAGGAAAACATTATTCAGGCCATATCACTTAGGAGACACTGATAGAATTGAGAAAATAGAAAGAAAAATACTTAAGAAGTGCATGAACAAAAGGCACACGGTGGATGGACGGTGGCGGTTAATCCCAAACAAAGAAATCTACAAGCAATCCCCCCACTAACAAATAACTTTAGAAAGAAAAGAATATCATTCCTCAGACATATACTCAGAGCCGAAAAGTCCAGACTTGTGAACCGGGTGATCAACCATTTTTGGAATAAGGTGACCTAGGTGGCTGAAGGATGTACAGTAGGATGCGAAGGAACTTGGAATCACTAAACAGGACCTGCTAACAAAATCAGCTAAGTACAACCAACTAGTCAAGACTAATGTGGTAATATTCAAACCAAAAACCAGAAGAGTGTACAACAGGGTGTTTACCGACGAAGACCGGAAACAGAGATCAGAACATTTTAAGAAAATGTGGGCCAAATGAAAGGAAGCCATCTTAGGAGAGCGTGCTTTTTAAAGAACAACAACTCTGGAACAGACCTAAACTTGAACTAGAGTGATCCTATGAGGTCTCAAAAGTAAAAAAAAAAAAAAAATAAATTAGTTTATTCAATTTTTGTATCTGTGGACATAAAATAACCCTCCCATGGGAATCCAGGTTACTTAGAAACAACTTGGGAATGCTAGCATTAATATTCCTAAATTGCTTTCCTTAACCTTAAAAAATTTGTTTTTTAACCCCCAGAAGTAGGTTACACCACAGTACAGAAGATCCCTATTAACCAAATCCAGGTTATTTGAATAAATAAATTGATGTTACGTATTTTACATAAATAAACTGAAAACAAAAAATCTGGTGCAAACACTCATGATTTTCTCTTGCCATTATAAAATAATAAATAGTTTCTAAAAATAACCATTTGGGCTAGACCACAACAATTAAGTAGCCAAAACTTATATTTTTTACCTTGACCTATATAGATGAATGTATAGAAAAGGAAAGTATTGTTTTCATTTTGATTTTTCCAAATTGAGTTTTCTCCGGAAATATATGTTTCAGGTCCCCTGAACCAGAAAAGTATTTTTTGGCTATTTGTCTGTGTGTGTGTTTGTGTGTGAGAACAAAATATCTCAAGAATGGAATAGCATACAAAGTAGAAACTTGGAACTCAAATATTGTGTACCACTAGCAGACCCGATACCAACATTCTTCTCAAAATTGGTCACTGGAAGTAATAGTTTATTCCTGTGATTTTCACTTTTTTGCAATTATCACAAAAACAGCTTCTTACAACTTTTTATAATCACCTCATTTCCTAAATTTTTTATGCTCTACAAGGTAGGGTAAGCGTAATGTCTGCTGAAATTCTTGGGAGGGCTGTGCTCTCATGTAAAATTTTTTTTTGAGATTGCAGCCTTAATATGACGCATTCTATGGCTAAAGTGTACATAATTAAAGAACCTACAACTTTTATTTTCAACAATGCTTAGTTTAGTGTCAGTTAGTGATTTTTCTGTATTTTTTCATTAAAATTGGTAAATTTTTAAGATTGCGGCCTTAGTATGCATTTTATGACAGACGTACATAGGTAATCTAAGTTATAGAATATTAAGATATGTACAACTTTTATTTAAAGCATTTTTCCTGAGCTTTGTTTAGCTTCAATTTAAAACAGGTTATGTTTTATTATTTACTTTGGCTAGAGAAAGTCGTGTGAGTGTTTCACACCAGATTTTGACTGATAAAAGGAAATACCCTAAGGAATGTAGCTTAATCTATAAATGGAAGCAAGGAATGAATGGAGAGAGATTATAAATAAACACATTTACAGTAACATGTACAATAAACATTTATTATATATAGCATCTCTGTATAACACTTATATAAATTTATATAATATAACCTAACATTTAAATTATACTTAGTGTGCAATTTTATAAAAATCTATAAACAAATAAACAATTTAATTTTAGTTTCAAATTTTATGAAATGCATATTCAGGTATTTTTTTACAATATTTTTGTTATAATGGTTGTTGATATTTAAAAAGTTAGGCCTATTTGGTAAAGTGGTATTTCAATAGAATATTGTAATAAAATATTCTTGGTTCATTATTTTGAAAAAGCATGTAAAAAAAATTGCCATTAGGTTAACTTATTGCTGTTTTTTTTTTTTTTTTAAATTAGAGGTCTGTAATGAAAAAATTGTAAAATGATCGATTTTACTATTTTTATTGATTATTATTATAGTTTGAACCCGTGGTCCTATATATTCGATTCGATTCCCAGTCAGGTCTGGCAGTTTTTCATCACTCATTTATCATCTTTATCCACTATCTGCATTAGCAGAAATTGCAAAACAGACGTAAAAACACCCTTTTTAAAATGCCGTATTTGACCGCCTTCTTGATGAGTGAATAGCGCGCTAGCCTCCAAAGCGAAAGATCCCGGGTTCGATTGCCGGCTGGGGTCTCGAAATTTTTGTCACGTTAAAACCCACCGTTACAGTACCAAAACCCACAGTAGTCGCTAATTAACAATCTGTCAATGCGTCTTAAAAAAAGGCGTGTATTTAGTTAGTTTCTATGATTTGTAGAAATAATTTTATTCAAGTTTATCGTGGTGTAGGGAAAAATTTAGCTTATATTTTTACATTCATGAAATGTGTATTGAAACACAATGGAAACCTTTGTTTTTATTTATACTTTTTACACTCTTGAGTATACTATAATTATAATTATTGAGTATAATATAGAACACAAAGTTTTTACATAATAATAATTGTTTCATTTTTATATTTCGTTTATATTATTTCAAAGGTTGCATTCCTGTTGGTATTTGTTTTTGTTAGTAGTGTTGTTAGTTTAAGTTAGCATAAGTTTAATTTTTATTTTACTTTATCAATTATAAATATGTATCGTATTCTGTGTATAAATTAAATAAAAAAGCATAGAAGGAGAGCTTTTAAAAAAAGAAAAAACAATTTATTAGAAACAAAATATGTACGCGGCCTTGTTCATCCATACCAGTTACATCGACTCTAAAGAGTGAATCTTCCTCTAAAAAGAACTTAGAAGAATATTTATGTGAGTATATCTAGAATGAAACAAGTTAACGATTTTCAGTATACCATAGTAACGGTTATTTTAAAAAATGAACTTGCAGAAATTTGGGGTTGTCGGTTTTGTCTACATAATGTAATTCAGTCGAGATAATAAAAATATTGTTGATGATGCATGCAAAATTAATATATTCCGCCCCACCTGTAAATCTAGAAAAAATGTTTAAATAGTAAGTCAGTATTAGTAAAACAAGAATGTAAAAACTCTAAAGAACTACATGATTTGAATTTGAGGTTAGTTAGTGAGATTAGTAATTCCACCTCCTAATCAGTACAATGAACATGAATTGTAGTATTTAGGGGCTTTGATGCAATTTTACCTAAAAGTAGACCTTTGAATGTTCTTTTTTGAATTCTACAGATTATTTTTTTTTAAATTGACATTTGTTAGTGCTAAAAGGGTTTTTGAACAGTGTCTTTGCGTCTTCTTTAGTTGCTATGCAACTGAGTCGGGTTAAGGCTCAGGATACCCATACCCCCACCAGTACTGGCTTCAGCAACTAGTTCAGGTTCTACTTCAGGACAGAAGATCTTGGCATTTTTTACAAAAAATATATTAATGTTTTTGAATAGATATTTATTTAATTTTCTAGTCATTGCATAGTAATCAACATTTAAAAATATAATTAGACAAAGTTAACTATAAAATCGACCCAACCTTAACAACTCATTTGCTTATACTGAAAATGTTTGTTTTCGCGACAAGAGATCCCTCTTCGCATTCCACCTCACAAATTACCTACATAAGATGGCATTGAATTTGAGGTAAAAATTTTAAGCTAATATCTTTATCAGCTGCTGAGAAATAGGTCAATAATAAAATAAGTAAGATAGGGATTGCTATCATCTTAAATCAATCTTACATGATTTGTCAATTGATTGACTCATAAATTTAAGAATAGAAGACTTATAAGCATTAAGTGACACTAAAATTCATTGCAGATCTATTGGCGTGTGTAAGTTTATTACTATCAACCATACCCACAACTATCTACTTTTTGAGCAGCTAGCCTGTGGTGTAGTGGTCAGTGCAACTGGTGTCTGTACTGGGATCCCGGGTTTGATTCCCAGTCAGGTTTGGCAATTATAAATCACTCATTTTCATATATCGCCCTTCCCATCATCTGCATTAGTAGTGATTGTAAAACAGTCAGGATACAAAACAAAAAAAACTTTTTGAGATAGTATGTATCCCATCGTCTGCATTAGCAGTGATTGTAAAACAGTTGGGATAAAAATGGAAAAAAACTTTTTGAGGTAGTACATGACAGTGTAATGAGAGTATTGTTTCTATCAATGCATGTGTAAATGACACCAAGTAAATGCATACAGGATTTGTTCTCGATTTCTATGATCATGTTAGTTTATATGTTGACTTTTACAATTAAATTACAAAACTATTTGTTTTATTGTTTATTCAGTGCTTTAACCCTTTCACTGCCAAACACGAGTATACACGTAGTGGGCTTACCATGCTTACACGCCAAACACGAGTTAACTCGTTTCAAAGTTTTAAATCGTATTGCCAAACACGATTTAACTCGATTGGCATTGAAAGTGTTTGAATTGCCTTTAGTAAGTGTTACCAATTGTATTTACGCATTTACTGTTGACGTTTTCTTCTTTGTCGACGAAATCAAGTACGTAGTAAAGAGATATTTTCATTTCTGCGCGGCCTGTTTTGTTTGTAAACACAAAATTGCGTCTACAATGATATTGATTTTTTTTATTCCTCTCTGATTGTGATTTAGCCAATATTGATAGTATTATAATGTGCTCGGCTCTCATCATGCGGTCTTGGGTTCGAATCCCGCTCGGGCATGGCATTTTTTCATACGTTACAAAAAATCCATTTCATCCCTCACCGTCTGCATTAGCAGCAATTTGCAAAACAGTCGGGCGTTAAACCAAAAAAAAAAAAAAAAAAGATTGTGACATGGAAGAACAATCTAGTGTAATTAAAACTCCACCTAAATGAGGTAAAAAGGTTAGACCTACTTCAGAAAGCTACCAGTAGGCTTCCAATGAATTTATTCATGTTGTTCATGATTTTAGTGATACAATAGTGAAATAAATCTAATATAAATTTTAATAAATCTGCTACAAAGAAATAATTTTAATTGATAAAACTAGTAAAAATTAAAATGTTTAAAAACTTAAGATGTATCCAAAAAAATATTTAAAAAAAACCCAGCTCACTGGTTTAATCCACGGTTTTATAACTTGGCAGTGAAAGGGTTAAACTCATAAATTTTTAATTTTGGTTTTTTTAAAAATTTATAGTTCAAATTGGGGGGAAAGGAGTTGATTTTGTTCTTTATAACATAATTAATTAAAAGTATATTATTTTCAATTTTTTATTTATAATGATGCACTAAAATTCGGATTCGAGGGGCTTAAGCAAAAAAAAAGTTTTAAATGTGTTGTAGTTGTTTCGAGAGGCTCTCTAAAAATTAAATTATTTGGTAGAAATTATTCATGCACCTCAAAGAGCTACTAATAAGATTTTAGTTACATGCAAAACTTGTTGTAAAAATTTGTTTTCTTTTTTTAATTGCAGGTCACAAATGTTAAAATGTTTATATTAAATTGACATAAGAGATTAAATTTGATTATTTATTTTCTTGCAATGGTTAAATAAATGGAGATTCATTTCATCGTATGAAATAGAAAGAAATCTTATGTAATAGAAAGATAACTTAAATAAATTCAGGGAATTTATAAATGATAGAGTGTATATTTGTGTTTTATTTTGTATGTAACTGATATTGACAATTTGTATTATATGTTGTTTCTTTTTAATGCTTTTTTTTTAATTCCAAATGTTTGTACACTGTAATCTGTTCAACTCAGAACAATAAGCAACCCCATGACCCAATGAGATGAGGATGATATGTATACGACGTGTAAATGAGGTGTAGTCTTGTACAGACTCAGGCCGACCATTCCTGAGAGAGTATGGTTAATAGAACCCCAACCATCAAAGTACACCGGTAACCACTGTCTAGCATTCAAATCCATATAAAAGTAACTACCTTTACTAGGATTTGAACCAGGAACCTTTGTCTCCAAAAATCAGCTGTTTAACAGCTGTCATTTTGGCGATGACTTTACCTCTAGACCAACCCGGTGGGTTTAATGCTTTTTGAGAGACAAAATTTTTGATATTGACTTATCCTACGCTTTTTTTGAGTTTTATATGGTTTAATCGATAAAAAAAAGTACAGTATTTCTAGGAAATTCGGCATTGTATATAAATCATTAATTTATAGACATAACATTAATGTATGCTCATTCATATGCGTGTGTTGACAAGAGGGGAATGATAATTGGTAAGAGTAGAGATAGACCTACTGTCCTTCCACATGGCTATACTTTTGCTCTCTCTCTATTATAATCAGAGTTATCTTCAGTAAAAATATTGAATTTCATTATACTGTTGAACCCTACATTGATGAATTGAAGTTGTAATTTGCAGGCTAAAAAAGTGTTTTAAAATGATTGGTTATCATTTTGGTTGTTGACCAAAAGAAGTTGTTTGCCCTGAATAATTTCTACGTTAGGCCTGATAATCCAAAATTTTACTTCAATATCATTCTAAGAAACTTACGGAGTGATATTAAGGCCGATTATGAGAATGGAACAAAGCTGCAGTACATAACCCTGATTAAAATTAAAAAAATTAGTGATAATTTATGTACATCTCATGTTCTCTTAATTCTCTACGACTCGTGTTCTACTTAACTAAAACTCATGTTCTCTTGTATGCTGATTCATGTTCTACATAATTATACCTCATGTTCTGGAAGTACCTCAAACAAATTAATGCTTTTTTTAAACATGTATATAAAGCTTATCCATTAAATTTTGGTGATTTAGTGCACCAGATTTTCTTGGGAATGTAAACGTTGTTTATCGCCGAAATGAGATCTTTGTTGGATTGAACCCCATCGGAATTTACCGGCTTCGCTTGTTGTTAATAACACTGAATATGTATTCGATGTGTCATTTTCTTTACTGTGATGTATTCCATATAAGAAGTACACCAATAATCCTGGAAAAAACATAAAAAATATAGTAATAATTTTTAATCGGGATACATCATGAAGATTTTCTATGTAAAAAAAATAACATTTTAAAAAGGTAACTCATAAAAGTGTAACAACTTCTTTGGGAAGATTGTATAGGCATATTCTTAAATAAATATAATCAAGATCAGGTTGAGCAGAAATTAAGTACCCATTTGATCTTTATTGATTCCGAAAAACAATGTAATACAGTGTCTGTATAAAGGTTTTTTAAAGTCTTAGAATAACAGATTCATATGTAAAGGGTGTTTTTTTAGAGGTATAGAACTTTAAGTTGGCAGTACTGATTTCCATGGCGGCCATTTTGAAAACTGTTTTGTAATTTATGTTCAGTTTGGTTTGCCTGAATAGACTGACACCTGAACAATGCTTGCAAATTGTGCAGATTTATTTTGAAAATCATGGTTCAGTTCATGAAACTTAACGCGCATTATGTCCGTTTTATGATCGACATAATCATCCATCAGAGCATTTTGTTCAGTGATGAAGCCCATTTTTGGTTGAATGGCTACGTGAATAAACAAAACTGCCGCATTTGGAGTGAAGGTAATCCTCAATATATTGCTGAGAAGCCTTTACATCCAGAAAAAGTGACTGTTTGGTGTGCTTTATGGGCTGGTGGAGTCATTAGTCCTTACTTCTTCAAAAATGATGCCGGCCAGAATGTTACAGTCAATGGTGACTGCTACAGAGCCATGATCAATGACTTTTTTGTTCCTGAATTGAATCGCCTTAATGTTGGAGAGCTGTTGTGCAACATGTCACAATCGATTTACTGAAGGAAACGTTTGGTGAACGCATAATTTCACGTTCTGGACCTGTAAATTGGCCTCCAAGGTCGTGCGATTTAACACCGCTGGACTATTTTCTGTGGGGGTATGTGAAGTCGCTAGTCTATGCCAATAAGCCACAGACAATTGACGACTTGGAAGGCAACATTCGCCGTGTTATTACCAATATATGACCCCAAATGCTGCAAAAAGTGGTCACAAATTGGATGTCTCGATTGGACCACGTCCGAGCCAGCCATGGCGGCCACATGCCGGAAATTATTTAAAAAAAAAAAAATGGCAAATAATTATCTTTAAAATAGAACCAATTCCACGTCAATTGTTCAATTATTCTGTTTTTTATTTCATTTTAAAGTTCTATACCTCTAAAAAAAACACCCCTTATATTGTGGGAGCTAACCACTTCACCTCATGCAGACCGATATTTAAGGAGCTTAAATTGTTTACATTTCCCCCACTCTACATTTTTGAGGTGATAATGTATGTTTAGCTTTTTTAATTCAAAATTTCAATGTCCACTCTTATAACAGAAGAAACAGAAACCATTATTATGTGGCTAATCACAAAACTAAATTGTTAGAACAAAAACCTACTTATTTTTTAAAACCCTAATGTGTGTTCGTTGCAGTCTGTTCAGTTTAAGAACAATAAGCAACCTCATGACCCTATGAGATGAGGATGATATGTAAATGAGGTGTAGTCTTGCACATACTCAGAGAGTATGGTTTATTGAACTCCTACCATCAAAGTACATTGGAAACCACTGTGTAGTTTTCAAATCTGTAAAAAGGTAACTATTTTTACTAGTATTTGAACCTTGGAACCTTTTTTTCCAAAAAACAGCTGACTCGTGGCGACAGCTTTACCTCTTGGCCATCCTAATGGGTTTTAAGATTACTTGACTGATGAGATTATTTTTTACAGTGTACTAGAATTTCTTTCTAAATAATATTTTATTAAGTAAAGAAGAAATAAATAAACACCCAAAACATTCAAGCGAATACTAAGAAAACTGTGTACTATTGCGCAAAAATTAGAAGTTTACACACTTATTGCAAGTAAGCTTGCAGTAGTAGGTAAGGTGTAATTAAAATAATATTTATTAACTTATAAGTTTGTGACATGTCCTATACTTTCTCAGGAGTCTCCTGGATTTAATTAAAAAAAAAAAAAATGGAATAAACTCATTTATCATGGATGTAAGTCTGCAATAAACATGCATGGGTGTTCTCTGCCACTTTTGGTCTTACATTATGACTTTGTCAGGGATTTTGTATTTCCTCTATTGTGTTCATGGTTTATATAGATGAAGTCTTACAGGAATAGACCATAAAGTGTATGGCTATAAATTGCTATTCCTGAAATTGTACGAAAACTCAAGGCTTAATGCCTCAGAGATTCTTCAAATGACAAAACAACCCTTGGGAAAAGTAGCTGAAATGCCCTTAGGCAAGTCATCACTTCAATAAGATTGTGACTGCAGTGGGAAATATTTCATGAGGTTATATCACAGAATATATGACTAAATCACATTAATATGAGGCCTGTCCAGAAAGTAACTGCAGTTTTGAAATAAAAATTCAGTTAGTATAAATACAATGATTTTATTACATACAACTTAAAACTATACATTTTATTTATTTTTCCACATAGTTTCCAAACAAATTCAAGCACTTCTCATACTGTTGACCATTTTAAAAATAATTTCTGCATAAAAATTACTGCCTGGGAGTGTAGCCTACTTGTCATGGCATTTTGAAGCTCTTCATCTTTGGCAAAGTGCTGGAATACAAGCCACTTTTTTATGTATGTGAATAAATGAAAATCACTAGGACCCAAGTCCGGGCTGTTTGGGGGATGGTCAATATCGTCCCATTTGAACTTCGCCAAAAGTTCATTTGTTCGCCAAGTTGTTTGAGGGTGAGTGTTATCGTGTACAAACACAACACCAGATGTCAGAAGACCACGATCCTTGTTTTGGATTACTATTCTTAGTCTTTTTAAAGTTTCACATTAGACTTCAGAAATGCCCTAATGTCTTAAATGCATTTCACATTTGGCAGGATTTTCTATTGTGGCGATCATGTTTTTGTGTTATTACTAGCAGATACACTGAAGTACGATGCTGCACCATACACAGCTGGAAGTGCACTGAATCACACTGCATTGCGTAGTGGCATACTGATATAAGAATGGCAGCGCTCTCCTCATTATTTCTTAAGCTAGGCAACAATGGCGATTACCTTCTTGACAACTATTGTAGGAGAGTTTTAGTCTACAGTCCCTTCAGTCATCTATGACCTAGGTAATAGATCAATAACATTTCTGAACTGTGTAATCTTATGATACAAATCAAGATTTAAAAATTTCCTAAAAAACATAGGATTATGGTAACACTAAAGGAACCTAATAAAAATAGTTTGTTATAAAAATACTTACCAAAAGTCATCCAGATAATAAACCTTAGCCATGTCAACTGGTTCAGGTTCGTCATCAACTCTACATTGCATAGTATACTTAATGCAGGAACATATGGTACAAATGGAACTTTGAATGACAAACCAGTTGTGTTTTGTTCATGACTGTCCATTACAAGTAAACCTGTAAAGTGAAATCTCAGCATAGATAACAACATTATTATTTTACAAGTTTTAAAAATACTTGGAAGACGTGGCTTGTTTTACATGTACTGTTTTTTCACCTCTCGAACGTCTGTCCATCGATACTATTCCCCATTATCAATTCAGCTGTTAATCGCTGACGCTGGTCCAACTTTTACAAGGAAGCAGTTAGATGGGGAACTCTTCCTTAGTTTTCACTTGGTGCTAAGCGTAGCAATTTTTTTACTATGTTCTGTTATAGTTATCTTACATGTCTTAAACCGGTGGGCTTTGGTTGTAATGGAGAATGCATAAAAGATAAATTTTTCAATCTCATACATTCAAGTTGACTGAGGAATAATGGTTTAAGGACTTCAGTATGACTAATGAATGTGACTTGAAGAGTTTAAAGCAAACTCAGGTTGGTTACTTAAATTTTTTGATGTCACAACATTTTAAAGATAATAAATAATCCTTGGTAGGCATTAATTACTTTACAATATTACATTTTGTTCTCATATATACTAATAATCAGTTGTAAAAAAAGTATTATCATTTTTAATATTTTTAAACCCTAAAAGTATAACTGTGTTATCCAAAATTTTATGTATCCAAAATTAGGTTCGTCCCCTATATTTTGGTTAAGCTAGGTTTTACTGTACTTCTAATTCACTGAGGAATGTATCTTGATGTTTAAACCATCTTTATAGTTGAAAATCAAAACAATAAAGATTCAGAGATGAATCTTTATTGTGTTCAGGATTATTAAATCTTATGTAAATATATATTTTTTTGTTACTCATATTTCTTTAATATATACTACTTGTCTTCTGCTACTGATCATAAAATGTAAATATTTTTTTTTTTGAGAAGGTAACAACACAGCAATTGCTCTGAGGTACCTAGCCAGGTATCACGCTAAAAGTAGAATATAAGTGTTCCTTATTTTGAGTTTATTTAAATTTTGTAAATATAATAATTGTAATGGGAATATAATAATTGTACGTGATTCATGGTAATAAAGATTTCTGATTTCTGATCAGAGACACTTAAAAACACATACAAAATTACGAATTAATATTGATTCCATACAATACATAAAAAAAATATGCTTACATCCAATTAATCCGGTGATCAGAAAACCAGTTGATAATAAAGACCACCAAGAAGACTGTTCTTGATAATGTAAATGTATGCACAGAGCACCACTAAAACAGGTGAAGACAAAAACGGATCCTGAAACCGCAGCTCCTGGTTCACAACGTCCAACAATTGGTTCCAATAACCATCTTGACCAACCAGTTTGTTTTAAACGACCTGATGGTCCAACATCATATTCAATGACCTGTTCATAAATCACAAAAGGATTAAATATTACAAAACTATGAACCATAAACATTCTTATTGTAAATAACTATATAATTTATTTATTCATTTTTTAAAGGCTGTGCCTTATTGCTGAAATCATGAGTACCTTTCATTAATCATTTTAAATTTTAGTTTCTCACCCTTCCATTTCCTCGTTTACCATCTTGCCATCAAAAATACTGACGTTGAAATCATTGTCAACAATATGCATGAACCTTTCGATTTCGCTGGCTGGTTGCAAATCTCTGTGTAGATCATGTTCGTAATACACCAGAGTATGTCAACAGTTTTTCAGGACATTGTTTTAGAAGTATTGTATGATGTTTATATTGCTTTGTCTGATATATCATTAGAGTTGAATACCATATGCTACGTCCACACTTGTGTGCTTTTGTTTGTCTCACAAGGAATGTCTGATGCATGCAATTACATACATATGTCCGGCTATTGTGGATTTTCTTGCAACATTCTGTCAAACACTTTCTTTGTGCGTGCACCTTGGTCTGGTTTGTTTATTATGGCTTCTGATCATATTAAAACTCAACTTTCATTGAAGATTTACAAATAAATTTTTGAAATGAATCCTGCCAACCATTAATAAGTTGAGAGTTATTAAGTTTAAGAGTTTTAATCTAAATTACTAAATGGAAACACCGTTCTGAATTTTAATTTTTAATTTTGATAATATTGTTCTGAAGAAGGTGGTATCACCGAAACGCGCGTAAGTTTTTTTAAACTTAAAAAGCAACCAAAGGTAAGGTGATAAATTTTATTTATACTGTAATTTCATTGAAGATTACAGATCAGTCATGTGTTTGTGGGACATTATAATAGATAAATGCTTTAGTTTGATTGGTAATTTGGTTTCAACCGACTGTGCTTCTTGGATATGGGTATTCAGTTTTGCAACATTTGTCACCATCTCAGAAATTGTGTAAGAAAATATTTTATGTCGTATGAGTAAAGTTTTTAAACAGAAAATTCTTATTAAATTCCAATTCCCTCATTATTACAGAATTTCAACTTGTAATGAAATTCTGAACTCATATTAATTTTTGATACATTTTGCATATCTTTTTGAGTAGGTGTTCTTATTGATAGTAGACACAGCACTTAAACCAGCTGAAACAAGGAATTAGACTTATCCACTATATTGCCCTGTGCACACACAGGTAACGACTACTGATACACAGATGAAGATATTAGAGGTAGGCTACGTCCTAAGGTGTGCTGTGTTGAAGATGAAAGGGAGCTTGGAAGTGCACCGTTCTGGATGTAACTAAATATCCTCACAGCTTTAGCATCTGCTTGTAATGTAAGAGTTTGTTATAGATAATAATGAGCAACCAGTAGAATTTTTGATATTTTGTTAGAACATTAAAAATGACCAAAATTTAAAAACTTACCCCAGAAGGTGAAGTGGCAGCTCCAATGTCAGACATAGAACTATCTTCCCTTGTTAATAATGGTGTAAATGTCGGACGATAACGTAAAATAATAACGGAAGCACTAACTATAGTGTAGGCCAACAACGTACCAATTGACATGAACTCAACTAATTTCTCTAAATCAAATAGAAGAGCGATTATGGCACTGAATAAACCAGATACTGCAAGATTGATCAACGGAACCTGAAAATGTGAATTTTATAAATCATTACAAAGTATGATAAAAATTTGGAGTAGAAAAGGTTTCCCATACCCAGGTTCAAATGGAGCTAAAGGAAACCCTGAAAAATTTCACCTTGTGAACTCCTTGAGATTATGTTTTGATTATACTTTCTCCACTGAGTAAAATATTATGACTATTGATTACACCAGCGCTTTTGAAAAGCTTTGAGCCAGTTGTCAAAAATAATTCACTTACCTGAGTAGTTTCATTAACTCGACCCAAAAATGAGAATAGCAATCCATCTTGTGCCATAGCATACATACAGCGGGGTAATGAAAATAAAGAACCTAACAATGTAGTGGTCATACCGCACAGTGCACCAATTGAAACAACATATTTAGCCCATGATAGATCTACTGATGCAAATGCTTCTGGTAATGCGGCAGTTGGGCTTATTTCATTGTAAGGAACCATTAATGTTAGAGCAGCACTAACCAAAATATAACCTGTAAAGAAATAAATTAAGATTAGTTTTTGTACATGGAGATTTAAAAAAAAAAATTTAATATGTGTACACTCCAATCTGTTCAATTTAAGAACAATAAGCAACCCTATGATGCAATGATATGAGGATGATATGTTTGATAAGTAAATTAAGGCGTAGTATTATACAGACTCCGGCTGACCATTCCTGTGAGAGTATGGTTAATTGAACCCCAACTATCAAAGTACACCGATAACTACTGTCTAGTATTCAAATCTGTGCAAAAGTAACTACTTTTACTAGGATTTGAACCACACAACCTTTATTTCCAAAAATCACCTGTTAAAAAGCTGACTCTTGGTGGCGACTACTTGGACCAACCTAACGGGTTTATCTGGTGATTAAAGAAAAGTTCGTCCAATCTCTTCAGAGCCACAAATTTAATTCCTTCAGCATTACCAAGCAGATTCCTCCAAAGAAAATTCTGAGAACCCTGTACCCAAACTTATATGTTGCAGATTATCGTTAAAATCTTTTAACCCAAATATTAAATAACGTTTATACCAGCCAACTTCTGACATTTGAATGTAACCTCATATTTCTTGTCAAATAATCTACAGGGTGATTTTCTGATGAAAATGCCCGATTTATAAAGGTATTTCCTAAGTTGGCAGAAGCTTATTAAGAAACCAAAAACCACTTTAACTGCATTGACAAAGTTCTTTAAATAAGAATGTAGGATAAGATGCTCATGCACTAATGGACAAGTTAATCATAACTCTTCCTATTGGTTTTTTGTATCTTCCTGATTCTATGGGACTAAACAATGTGTAGAAGTGATTCTAGTTAGAATATCTGCTATTTCATCACTTGCAACCCTCCGTAAGCTGGAGGACTTAAAATGACTCCTCTTGTCGGTACTTTAATATTGATTGTTAGAGCAGATTCTAAGCCAGTGACCAGTATTGTACAGAACCCAATCTAGTGAGAATACTTGCGGTTTCATTACCTGCGATCCTCTACAGCTTGGTACCCACAACAAATAGAACTTATTTTATCCAGTCCAGTGACACCGATTTGTTGAAGCAGAAATAAAAATGTTAAAAATCTTATCATGAGGCATGAGTAATTAACTGGACAACAGACTGTGAATTTAATTTCATTGCTTAAATTGCTGGAGCAATACAAACTGGCTTTAAGTGACTTGCATAATAACTCGAACAGGAGTAACTATTTTAGCATCTTCTGCATCATGTAAAATAACATTTTCGTGTATGCAATGTGTAAAAAGTTATTTATGAAACTTAATGTCTGATGAACATCTGCGTTTCTTGTCAGTACTTTCTATAGAAAGGACATTAACAAAAAACAATGACTTCGAAAGAGTCGCTGATGATTTTGCTGTCTCACAACAATAGAAATATAAATCTGTTTTAAAAGTAAGTAAAAACCTGTTTACTATTTTGATTTCATAGTGGATATTTGCCATGAGTTAGTATTTATTATGTATTTATAGTTCATGTTTGACAGATATTACAATAAGCTACCTATCAAAATTTGACCCTGACATTGGAAATACTATTCCTTCCAGCATAATATCTACCGATGGCTTGGCCCACCCATATCATAACCTGGCTAACCTTTGTAGCATGCACTAGAGCTGCCACTGCTGCAAGATGAGGATCCATATACAGTATTCAGATGAACTAATGTCCCCTAGCCGTGGGAGTGAGAGAATGCATAACGCTCTCACTCGCACAAGGCATACGCGCCGTTCCAATAACATTGTCTGTAATTTTACTCATTGTTGTGAGCAAGCGTTTATGCATGCAGTAAACTAACAAGCAAGATAACGACTGTAGTATGTTATCAGATTTGGATTATAACTGTAAAGACCTTTGAGCGCATGCGTAGTTATGCCAGATACCACCCTCACTCGCTCGACTATGGGACATTAGTTTGTCTGATACCTATACTTCTAGGTTTGCTGGGTATGATTTTCTGAAAAAGTAGTAATATGGTGACCTCTTCTAGAATTCTCAAAGGTCCAAATTTAAGGTAATGGTCCAAATTTCAACCTGAGACATTGTGCCATGTCAATCAAAAAGGGAGAAACATCCCTCATTGTGCTCAAACCGTTTATTCCAATACTTGTACTATATAATTTATCAGCGATTCTAGAGATATTAAATCTAAAATGTCTTCAAGTTATCCAAAGTATTTAAAATGTACGAATACAGGATAATAACTTACCAAAGCAAACTAAAGTCATTGATAATATCGTAGCCACCGGAATCGAGAATGTTGGATCTCGTGCTTCTTCACCTGATGTCGCGATGCTATCAAATCCAACAAATGCGTAAAAACAAGTGGCAGCACCTGCACATTAAATAATTAAATTTCAATAAAAATTTCTATTACTTTTCAGTTAAAATATGGTTTAAAAGAGTTTCCATCAGTAATATTATAAAATTTTGAAATTTTCAGAACAAATAGCCCTATGATAAAAGTGTGCTGAGAATGTAAACTACAGGAATGGCTCTAAACTGCCTAAAAAAATTCATATTAAAGTTTTAGATTTTGTTATTATATAGGGTAGGAAAGTATTGTTTTCATGGTGGATTTTTGAAACTGAATTACTGGAATTACATGTTTTCAGACCCCCTGAACCAAAATAAAATGTTTAGCTATTGGTGTGTGTGGGTGAATAAAATATCTCAAGAATGGAATACTGTATGAAGTTGAAACTTGAAACCTAAGTTATGTACCACAAGGGAATCTGACACAAATATTTTCATCAAATTCGGTCTACCGGCAATAGTAGTTTATTCGTGCAATTTTTCACTTTTTTGCAATTTTCTCAAAAACGGTTCCTACGATCGTTTTTTAATCACCTCATTTACTACATTATTAATGGTCTACAAGATAGGGTAAGTGTCATGTCTGCTGAAATTCTTGGAGGGGGGCTGTGCTCTCATAGTAAATGGCTTTTTAAGATAGGGCCTTATGAATTTTAGGGAAAAGTGTAGGCTTGTATAATTAAAGTAGTAGAAAATTAAAAACTAAAATATTTTATTCTACAACATTTAATTAAGGGTCAGTTAGTGATTTTCTCTATTTCTCCTATCAAAATCAGTAAAAATGGGATTTTTTAAGATTGTGGCCTTAGTATACATTTAACGTCAAAAGTGTATATACATATATTTAAGTAATCAAAGTTATAGTAAATTAACAAAACTACAACTTTTTAATTCAAGCATGTTTTCTTCAGAGCCTAGTTTAGCGTCGATTAGTGATTTTTCTTATTTTTTAAGTCCAACACAGGTTGATTTTCAGTCATTCATTCATGATAAAAATTAGGTTATTAGGCCATTTTACATTGTTTACTCATGATGAAACACAAGTTACATTTTTCATTATTTATATTGGCAAGAAAAAGTCGTGTGAGTTTCACACCAGATTATTCTTCATTTAGGGGTTATTTTAGACCTTAAATAGTACCTTATGACATTCCTGGAAGCTCTTTTTTGAACTCTGACTCAGTATTCTTTCACTATGTTTTTTCTTTTTTCCTTCTATCTACATTATTTTTGCTCTTTGTGAAATACCTGGAAGCCAGTGATCAGTTACCTGAATTTGATTCAATCCATTATTTGCTCTGTTTATTTCAATTTCCTCAATATTATTTTTAATTTCTTTTAACTACCTAACCAACACCTTATTTCTATTGTTTATTGTCTTAACAAATTGTTTCCTCAACCATTTATCATCCATTTCATACGGATGTTGTAGAATTTGACTTCACTTTTAGATTGTTCCATTAACTGTTCATTTTTCTTGTTCAGTCCTGTCATGTAACCTATTTTCTTGTAGAGGATCTTTATCTCGAATTTATTGGCTGACGCAGATCTTATTGCAGTGTTAAAATGTGTTTACACAAGTCATTCAATTCCTTTTCATTGGTCTTCCACTCCCCAAAGTACTTAATGCCATTTACTTTTATAAATTTTTCCATATTTTGTCTTCAATTGATGCTATACTAAGAACGAAATATTTAGGCGAGTCAAGTTCTCACTCATGTATCCCTTCCACAGCCTCCTATGTACTCATAGACTCCCCTTGCGCTCTTTACAGTGTTACAAGAAGTGCACTGTTTTTACGTGTTAGATTAAATAAAAGATTCACTGTACTTTTTCATTTACAGTATTTATTATTTTATTGTATTTATTTACTGCAGTTGGATAGTATATTATTACAGTATTTATTATTAATATAAAAAAAGTATAGATATAATTGTATAACAGTTATCTTGATGAGATAATTATGATTTACATAAAAATTAATGAAACACTGGGAAATTAATCTCAATCGAACCAAATAACTCTTAAGGATGTAATAACCGAACTGAACTTCATGTCCAATAATCTTTTCAAGACTAAACACCAACTTACCATCCAACAGCCCTACTTGTAGGCTATAATTGTATTGTTTTGTTCTCTATTGTAATATTTTTTACTATTTATAATACTGTAGATTTATAAACTCATAATTAATTGTGTGCAGTTATAAACGTACATAATAAAAAAATTGTAGCACTGAAGGGAATATAAATCATTGATGTAGACTAAACTTCCATGTCACGGCAACTCAAAAATAATAAACAGTTATCTATATACAAAAATAAATCTTTATAATGCATCCTGCAGTTTTAAATATTTCTATTTCATATAATGAATTAATACAATAATTTCACTAACCTTCTTTTTAAACAAGTTTTTAAACACTTTTTATACAAGTGACTGAAGATGTATCATCTTCTATAGATTTTTAATAAATAATGTTTTTAGTTTCAATTATATGTTATTTACTCTGATGATGGTGGATCCACCGAAACACGTGTAAGTGAAAATTAAAATAAAGGTGACGCAGTTTAAAAAGAAGGTTAGTGAAATTATTGTATTAATTCATTATATGAAATAGTTATCTATATTTTATTTTAATTTTAGTTTACAGTCATAACAACAACCTATTTACATCACATTATAAAATTGTTTATACCAAACTATTTTTTTTCACAATTTTGAACCGATGCAATTGAATTATTTATTTTGAAAAGTTATATTATCTATATTAATCGTAGGTTGTGAAACTAAATGTAATTTACATCTTGTTTTAATTTTTGTACGAAATATAAACTTTACAGGTAATAAAACATATGTGCAGTACTCCTGTACAAATACGATAAGCTAATTTTTAATCACAAATTTTCATTCTAGTGTTAACAAATCATCATTCGTTTACTGTTCTATTTAGAACAGTTTGAAATTTTTATTTTTTTAATTTGAAATTTTTTTTGAATGCATACATCGCAAATATAATGAACTATCACTTGATGTGTATTAGATATTAGGATAGGTGGAGTACATTTTTTGAGCGTAAAGAATGAAGTAAACGTTAAAGTAAGGTATAATTCTGAAGTCAACAGAAGCAGTAAGACAGGAGAAATTGCTCGACTGGTAGGAGTGGAGAAGTAAACAGCAAACTCCCACCCGCCTAAATTTATCATGCTTATTATAGTTATATGAATCTAATTACTAATGTAGTAAATAAAAAAATCAAGGAGGTAAAAAACTTTACCTGCAATAACGCCAGATATTCCAAAAGGAAAAAATCCTTGAGGTGTTGACCAATTCTTTGTATCGGCATAATAGAATCCAAGTACAATGATTAAGATCATTATACCCAAATTTACAATGGTAAGTATGCTATTTACAACTGCAGACCCTTTTACGCCAAGACCTGAAATCAGAAAACAAAATATTTACTCATTTGATTAATTTTGTAATGAGTTTCTGTACATTAAAAATACAATTATCTGCAATGCTGACATCTCAGACCAATTTGAAATTAATGATAAATAAATAAATGATTCAATATATTTACCAAGTAATGATGCGTAAAATATGCAGACACTAAATGCAATAAAATCAGGGTATCTTCCCAATAATTCTTCATGTAATTCTCCTACATTATCTATAGTAAATTCACTAATCCAGTTCCCTAGAAGAGAATCTACGTATCCACTCCAAGCTCTTGCAACTGAAGCAGCACCTAAAAAAGAAAAAAATTGGAATTGTAAAAAAATTAGATGTGAATCACTCACACAACTTTCTCTTGCCAATATAAATAACAGAAAATATAAAATATTTCATTATGAGTAAACAATGTAATATGTAAAATATAACCTAATTTTAATCATGAGTGAATGATGCTAAATGAAAATCAACCTCTATGAGTTAAAAATATGGAAAATCACTTGTTGACACTGAATTCGGCTGTATAAAAAATATGCGTGAAATAAAACTTGTAGATATTTTGATCTTCTGTAAATTTAATTATATACACTTTTGTCTATTAAAATGCATACTTTCACGCCAAAATTGGCCATTTGGCTGGCTTCACTTCAAGTCATACACAAGTCACCATCACAAACCATTCATCTCATTCACTAGTTGTACATTCCTATTGTTATTTGTTGTACTGTTGTGAATAAAAATAAAGTTTGTCAGTGGCCGCCTCCATAGTGTAGTGGTCACATGCTAGTCTACCACATGGAGGTCCCTGGTTCAATTCCCGGCTAGGGTCTGAAAATTATAACAAAGCACAACCCAACGTTTTATAACCCACTGTAGTCGCTAATGACTAAACTGTTGATGCGACTTTAAATAAATATAAAAAAATTGTATACTAAAACCACAATATTAAAAAATCCTGCTTTTTACCAATTTTCGTGATAACAATGCAGAAAATCATTATTTGATGCTGAACTAAGCATTGCAGAAAAAACCGTTTGAAATAAAAGTTGAAGGTTTTGTTAGTTCACAACATAACAGTTTCCTTTCACAATAAACTAACCTACCACAATAAACTAAACAAGTTTGTAGTAAAATATCGTCTGGGGTATTTGCACTAAAACAAATTTCCAGATGAAATGATAAAAAATTACTAATGGCAGCTTATCATGGCCTCATTCTGTCTCATATCCGTTATGGTATCTTAGTATGGAGTAATTCTAGCATGGGTAATATGAATAGGGTTTTTAAAATTCAAAAGAAAGCTATTAGGTGTATGGTGGGAGCTAACCAGCAAACCTCATGCAGGCCACTATTTAAGGAGCTTAAATTGCTTACAGTTCCCTCTCTCTACATTTTTGAGGTGATTATGTATGTTAGGCAAAATAATTTCATGCAGAATTTCAATGTTCACAATCATAATACGAGAAACAGAAATGATTATATGTGGCTAATCACTCCACAAAATTGTTTGAACAAAAACCTACTTATGCAGGGAGAAAATTCATGAATAAATTACCCCAATTTTTAAAATGTTGTGAGGATTTGAATTCCTTTAAAAGGAATCTGAAAAATTACTTGGTCGGTGAAAATTTTTATAGCGTACAAGAATTTCTTTCTTGATAGTAGTAATACATGGTGTGATTCTTATATATATTTCAGGTGTTATAGCTAACATGTCCTATACTCCTCCTGGAGTCCCCAGGGTGCAAAAAAAACCAATGTTTACCTCAAGGTGTATATACCTTTGAAACTTCTCTAATTTAATGTCTACACCTTGTTCTTGAACATAAGAGACATCACATACCAAGTAAAAAAAAATAAAATATAAATAATAAATAAATAAAAAAAATGAAAAAAAATCACCTTAAAAAATGATGTGCAAATAATATTGGACAAAATGCGATGCGATGAGTGCAAAATAATATCTGCGAATTTTCATGCGATTTGATGAGAAATTTATTATCAAAATATATTTTATCTTAAAACATACCGATCATATGTTCCAGTATGATATTCCAACCTATAATGAAGGCCCAAAATTCACCAACACTTACATATGTATAGATATAAGCAGAACCTGCTTTCGGTACACGAGTACCGAATTCGGCGTAACATAATGCTGCCAACATTGATGTCATTCCGGCTAATAAAAATGATATTATTATGGCAGGTCCTGCTTGGTCTTTTGCAACAGTACCAGTCAATACATATATACCAGCTCCAACCATATGTCCTACACCTGAAAATAAACAAAAATATTTTTTTAGGTATTGTTACTTTCTCTTGCCCTATGTAAAATATAAAGAAGAAAATAAGTCTTTTCATGTCAATGTTTAAAAATCGATTGGTCACTGGAGGTACATGTTTTCAGGCCCCTGAATCCAAAAATTAACATGTTCTTACTGGTTGTTTTGTGTGTGAACAAAGTATCTCAAGAACGGAATATTGTACAAAGTTGAAACTTGGAACTTGAGTTAGGTACCATAAGGGGACCAAAATAGAACAGTTAATAGTAAAAATCAGTTGAAATCCAGTTATTAATATTTTTGAACCATTTTAAAGATCTTTAGGCACTGGAAATTGACCTGGAGTATAATTTTCAACAAATTCGAGTGATGATGCATGTTGATGCCCATCATTCTAGACATTTCTAAGCTTCTTACATTCCAACTACAGCACTTAACCTCATGAGGTCTTCTGCTAAGCTGAGGGACCCCAGTGGGACAATTGGTTGGTTAATAGATTGACTGAGGATTCCTTCTTCAGTTTTTATGTGGTCAGAATAAATTGTTAAACCCACCATGACAACATTCACAAATGGTGTAAGAAATGGAGAATGATTATTAATGAGGATAAGTCAACACATGTAATGTTTATAATAAGGAAACCAATATGTCCAGTGGTCACTTTGAATGGTACAGTAATCATGCAAAAAGAAGTTAAATATCTGGGTTTACATTTAGATTATGGGGAAGTCATATACGGACAAAAGAAAAACAAATTGGGCCGAAGTCATGTCAGTTATTCTGGCTCTTTGGCAGTAAGTCTCAACTCTCTCTTGAAAATAAAGTTTTCTTATATAAAGTAATATTGAAACAAGTGTGGATTTATGGGGTACTGCCAGTTCATCAGATATAGAAATACTGCAGCGCTTTTGATAAAAATGCTCGAGACTAATCACTGTAGCCCTATTGTACGTAGGTAACCAATGAAATATTGTACAATGATTTAAACCTGCCCTTCATAAAAGAAGAAATTAAACAATGTAGTGAAAAACATTTAAAAAGTTAGAAGAGCATGAAAATCCTTTCACAATTGACCTCCTTGACAACACCGAATATACTGGCAGACTGAAATGTTTTTAAATATTGGACTTACCTTTATGATTTTGTTAATCGTTTAATCTTTTTTTTCTACTTCTACTACTCATTATCATCGTTTTCTACAGCTTCAACAACTTCATGTTTCAAGATAATGCACAATTCAGTAAAGTTTAATTTATTTTTTGTTCATAGTTCAGTCTTTTTTGAAACACACCACAGAATGTGCATCTTTATATAATTTTTTTTATGTTATTTATAATGTGTATGTTTTATATTTTCATTCTAAGAACATTATTATTCAGATTTTTATCATCTTTGCTTAAAGTTTATAATTACATTTAAAAAAAACTGATTGCAAAAGAATTACAATCCTAAAAAAAAAAATAGATTGGATGTGATCTTAATCTCTGATAGTTCTAAACCACCTTGAATATTTCAGGAAGTAGCATCAAGATAGTTTTGGGTTGTAAAAATAACCATAAGAGAACCTTAAATTCAGAAGGTCCAGATAAGGATGTAGGCCATGTCCCTTGATAACTTCATTGAAGAATAATCCAAATAGAGTGAAACTTTTGAAAGCCATTCAGAGAACGAAAAGGAAAGTTGGACAGGATAATTAAAAAAAGTATTGGAGTGAGACTTTCATTAATATCCTTAAGGACGCTGATGTTGATTACTTGGAAGAATCTCAGATGATTTAAATATGGCCTAACAGTCAAAGGCAGAAGAATAGATAAAAAAATATTTCATCAAATATCGTTTGACATACCTAATAGAGTGATGTCAAATGTTGTGAGACATCTCTTCAGTGGTGTTTCCAAAGCTTCTTCCTCATTTTCCAACTGTTTCGTTCTATTCATTTTTGTGCAAAATCCAGAAAATACATGACCTAATATTTTGTGTCGTGATCCAGGCATTTTGATTCAGTTTTTTCAAAATATTTCTTCCCTGTTAAATAAAATATATTGTTAATATGGTACAAAATGTAAATAAATTCAACATAAGTTTCAATCATTGTGCAAAAGTGAACAAAAATTATTCTGTTTTGCCCTTAAAAAATAAACATCAAATTTTATCAAAATAATTATGCGTAATTTATTCTGTATTTGTGTGAACGCATAAAAACTAAAATGCCGGTTTTGTAAAATCTGCCTTCCTTTTTCTCAACACATTGTCAATTTTTTTTTAATTTATTGCATTTATAATACTTACACTACATTAAATTTATGTATATATTTATATCTACTTCTAAATTTATATATAATGTGGGAAATAATCTATCAAACTATGGTTTCCCATGTATGGTAAATCATCTTTAAACACCAAGTCTCCCAGAACCAAAATATTAGCTTGTACACTCACGAAACGTGTTATCATTTCTTTAGTATGAAATGCAGTAAAATTTATCGATATTTGTTGGAAGAAATTCCTCCCTATCAACCCATAGTAAGCTCCTAATCTATAAACAGATTCTGAAGCCAGTATGGATGTATGGTATACAGTAAGGGGTTGGTTGCATCAATACGAGTAACATTCAAGTTACCTACAGGTTCCAAAATAAAGTACATATTGAGGAACATTGTCAATCCTCCATCAGCACGTAAACATCAAAAACAACTTCTCAACAACTCAGATGTAGTGCGCCAACTTAAAAGATAGAAGCCCTTTGAGTTATAGATATACCGGCAGAATGTTGCAGTCCCAGTGCGCATGCGTCAGGAAGTAGGGGTAAATCCCCACTACAGAATAGTCCCACTACGTATTTCTGACTGTAGTGTTAGTATCACACTCTGAAATACAACAGTGGTGGGGGTAATGCTTCCCTGCCAAGGTTGAAGCTTGGAATGCTCGCACAGCAATTTCCTTACGGTATGCCTATAGTGTATAGTAATAGTGAAAATAGTGTGTTTCATAATAGAGTAGTAAAAACATTTCTTTATGAAACGCCATTTTTATGATTTTACTAGAAACTTTGTAATGTTCTATACATGTTAAAAATTTTGGGAGCTAGGTAACGAAATGACTGTAAAATAGCACTTTGACAGGTCTATGAAAAGGACTGAAATGCTTTGGTATTTCTTGTCTACGGTTTTTTTTTATGGTTTAATGTCTGACTGTTCTGCAATAGTAGCTAATGCAGACGGTGAAGGATGAAATGATATTTTGTAACGTATGTAAATATGCCGTGCCTGAATGGGATTCGAACCCAAGACTGCATGATTAAAACAACTTATAACCAGAGGGCTGAGTGTGAAATCTGGAGGAAGATATATTATAGCGAGAATTAAAGAAGACCTACAAGAAATTGGACTGATGACTGTCTACTGTATGCAAAGATTTGTTTTGGCAAGTTTTCTGCACATGTATATGAGCAAGTCTCCCAGAATTGAAATATCAGCTTGTACGCTCGCAAATGGCGTTATCATTTCTTTAGTATGAAATGCAGTAAAATTTCTTATTCTACTTATGAAACATAATTTTTAAGCCAGACAGATCTGGACTTAAGGTCCCAAAAGTTATGGATCCTCTAAACTGAGTAATATAGCTTGATAACAGCCCTGCCAATCCAGACTACTTCAATTTAAAACTCCCCTTGGTACGAATGAAATGAGACTATTCCCAGTGACCTGCAAGTTCCTTATGTATTTGACACAATAAAATTATACTGGCTGCTTCTGTAGCGTAGTGGTAGCGTGCTAGCCTACCACGCGGAGGTCCTGGATTCGATTTCCAGCCAGGGTCTGAAAATTTTCACGAGGTAAAACCCACTATATCCTACTATAGTTGCTAATGACTGTGCTGTTGATGCGACTTTAAATTAAGTAAAAAAAAAAAATAATATCTATGTTTTCTCAGAAAATTAACTAGTTATAAAATCAAACTAATTAAGGTGATAAGCTCACAGTTATTTTATTGGACAATCCTTCCAGAAGGCTAAAGAGAACTTTGAACAGAGATTGGTTGTTACTCTAATAAAAAATTTAGATGAGTACAATATAATTGTACACACTTATACAAAATTTCATTAGTAAACAAAAACATAGAAGCTTCATCGATGGATTGTCTACTCCTCAAGTCGTTCATGTTATCATTTTTATCATTGCCACCTTCAGCACATTTGTAACTGTAATTCACTGTACAGACACAAATAAATAATGTTATAAAAATTTGACTTGTATTAAGTAGTACCTACTACTTAAAAAATTATTTTTGATTATTATTTGAAAGAGTCGATTTTTGTTTATTAATTGACAAAATGAGAGTGTAATTTTTTCATACAGGTCAAATGATATTGATAAGTCTGAAGACATCTTAGTATTCTGTGAAAGATTATTGATTGGACAGTGGAAAAAAAAGTTTCAACATTCTAAGATCAAGTACTTCTGTCAATTCCTTGAAAATATCGATTGGATTCATTTTGTCAATCTTCAACAAAGATCTTATATATGCTCGTTACAGTAAAGGGGACAATTAATTTTTATCCCCAATTGATAAAAAAATGAAGTGATTAATTTAAAAAATATTCCAGTCAGCTCTGTCAGTAGATTTTTCCCCAAGGAAACATTCTTCCACAAAAAATACTTAAATGAGAATATAATGTTAACACTTATTATTAAGTATTAAGTATTATTCATAAAAACTGATTTTAAATTTTTGACTATAAAAGAAATATTTAAAAAAATTGTAGTGAAATTTAGCAAGATGTATTTCAAATCAGAAACATATGGAAGAAAATTTTTTTAGCTAAGTTACATGTAATGTAAAAATTTCCTTTTGATAATATAATACAAAATCATTTAAATGAGTATAAATTTTCAGTTTCAATAACATTTTCAATTTTTTTTGTAATATTTCTTAAAATTCCCTAAATATATGAAGAAATGATACCTTATGGTAGAATTTCCATGTGTTTAAATCAATATAACTTTAATAATTTTACAGTGATTGCATTAAATTCTTGAACATAATTCTGTTCCGATTTAACATTTTTCAAATTAATTTTAAAATAGTAGAAATTTGTATAATTAGTTAATCATAAATAATTAACCATTTATCATAATAACTAAATGTTATAAAATTTTAAATAAATTTACCTTTAAAACGTTAAAACACGTTGGTTTTGTATAATCAGTTAAAGAAACTATTTTATTTCGGTAAAATAATTCATATTTTAATAGCAAATTATACTGAAATTCCTTTAACCCGGGAAGTTTAATAAAACGGTTTGGAATGGTATGTACACATCTGACGTCAATCGCATGAGGGAAGAAATCGATATTTTAAAAGTTATTTTTAAGAAGGTATTGGTGTGAGTTTAAAGTTCGTTTCTAACTTATTTTGAAATTTATACAATTTGAATAAATATGAAAAGTTATTTTGGATCATGTTGTGTAGATTTCACCCATAGGCCCTTTTATATTTTTATATAAATAATTTGAATATTCACAATACACTTTATAATAATTAATACTTTTTTTAATATAATTAATAACATAGTTTTTTGTAAATGTTACTAAATTAGTGTAATAAAATTGATTTATCTTGGATATATTATTATTTTCTAAAAAATAAATTGTGTAATAAGAAGAATTGTGTCATGTGTCAGTTGGTAGAGATGGGTTGCTAGTATTTATTTGGTGGCGAGCGTTTTTTCTATTTGTATTTTATAATATAAAATTATCATAAAATTTGTAAGTATTTTAAACATTATTAATTAGTAATTTCTATAGTTTTTAATCATTAGCTTTTAATAAATATTCTATTTAATTCGGATTCCTATTCACTGTTGTAATTTTTTAATGGTTTTTCAAAATTGATTGTTGTTAAGGGAACTAACCTATGTCGTTTAGGCTAATTATTGTATACATTCCAATAAATTTTGTGATTGTCGATTTTTAACGATAAGAAAGATATATATTTTAGCGTGTATAGTGAATTACCGTGAATTATATAATATATCGATCAGATTATTATTATTAATTCATTTAGCGTTGCTCGTTAATTTTTTTTGCGTATTATAATTCACCGGTCGTCTACAAATGTTTTAGGTTTTCAGATTTTTTTTCAGTTTATAATTCTCGTATAAGGTAATAAGTTAATCTACGTTTGTTTTTAATTATCATTGTTTAATGTCGTCTAAATGGTTATGTTTATTTGAGTATCTGAGTAAAAAAATTCAAAATGAATTTGATTAAAAATTACTGGTGTTAGATTGACGTGTGTATCGAGGTGTTTTCTTATTTTCACTTAAAACCGACAGGAGATGTTAAGTACTAAACATTCAAATTATTAGTCACCATATTTGAAAACTTAACGTAATGATTTGTTTTAATGTCATCCTGAAATGTTGGATGTCTTTTATTTAGTCAACAGAAATTCATAACTTAACAGCGTTTATTCTCAGTGGTAATTTAAAAACTACTTCTACATGCATCCAGCTTGTTACAACAGAATATTATCGTGGTGTAGATATAAATACAACGTTCTTGTTTCTATAACAAACTGTTAACATATTAAACAAAAAATTATCTATGTTGGGGTAAAAAGATATTTGTCATATCCATATTTTATTTTACTAACACTCTAGTGTGAAATGGGAAACTTTGATGAAATGCCTTTCTTGTTAGAGTCTAGGGATAATTGTCAACATTTAACAATTTTATCTGAAAAATATTGGTGAAATAGGAAACAAGTAAAACACCAAAAATATTTGCTGCATTTGGTCCAAGAATATTATTGGTAGATGACCAAACTGGATTGTTTCATTGCTTTGGGTCTTTCAAAATCATTAACAAATGTTATAATGTATTCGAACACATGTGCAAGTCAAAGTAAGAATTGATACATGGCAGGCATATATCTTGGTTTTAAAAAAACAGCAGTGTGTACAAATATGTTATTAGCACGATTTATTTAGGAGTTAGTTTTTATGATGAAAAATTACCAATGACAGTTGTTTTATTTGTTTCTTATTAGCCTATGTACGCACGATAGTATTTTTTTGGAGTGTTGGCATCACGGCTATCAGTGTAGACATCTGCATTTTTCCCACCCAGTAGAGAATTGCACTTGTTTAATGTGTATGTGTGTACTCTATTCATATTAAGAACGATGTGTCAAGTAAACAAATAATGACGTCACTGAGCATGTACATTATTTAAAAATGTGTACACACTAATTAAAAAGTAACATCATATTTTTAAAAGTATTTTTATTAATGAAACCGTTAGGCCTACATCATATCATGACTGATGTTTTTAGTACTGACCAATAAATCTATAAAAACAGTATACTTTATTTCCATTCTTTTTAAAAAATAAATGTGGTTACAAGTTGTATGTATTACCTCTGATCTGTATGACGAAACAAGAGAACTTTAAATGTAAACATTTTTATTTTAATGATTAGTCATCTAATATTCGTTTATTCACTCGTTATTTCACAATTGAATTTGACGATGACTTAATCCAAACCCATAAATCTCTCTCTACATTTTTGACAAAGAACATGGCATAGTTATATGCTACCAGTTCGCTTTTGACATCCTATTGTTCTTACGTGGATTATAATTTATTTTCAATTAAGAATTAGTTATAGTATTTTTTGTTTTTTACTTTCTCTTGCCTATATGAATATATAGGAAGGAAAGTATTGTTTTCATGTCGATTTTTCGAAATCGAGTTTTCATCGGATCTACACGTTTTCAGACCCCCTGAACCCAAAAAACATGTTTTTAGCAATTGATGTCTGTGTGTGTGTGTGTGTGTGTGTGAACAGAATATCTCAAGAACGGAACATCGTACAAACTTGAAACTTAAAACAATTGTTGTTTTAAGATTGCGGCTTCACTATGCATTTTAGCGCAAAAATTTATATTATGAAAATTGTAGACAATTTAAAATTCTACAACTTTTAATTTAAACATTTTTTTGTATAACGCTTAGTTTAGCGGTTATTAGCGATTTTCTGTTTTTTTCTCACGAAAACGTGTGAAAAATCAATTTTTTTAAGATTTCGGCCTTAGTATGCATTTTACGACAAAAATGTATACAATCAAATTTATAGGAAATTAAAAGATCTACAACTTTTATTTCAAGCATTTTTCTCTACAGACCCTAGTTTAGCGTAAAAGAGTGGTTTTCCGTATTTTTAAAGCCAAACGGGTTGATTTTTATTCTGCGTCTTTTACTCATGATTAAAATTAGGTTATGTTTATTGAGGTTAGTTTTTTGTTTATTTCTAATGTTTTATAACTAACGTTAGCATTATTGTTAATTATTTGTAGCAATTGGCAAGAGAAAGTTGTGTGAGTGTTTAACACCAAATTTTTATTTTAATAATTAGTCATCTAATATTCGTTTATTCATTCGTTTTTTCACAATTGAATTTGACGATGACTTAATCCAAACCCATAAATCTCTCTCTACATTTTTGACAAAGAACATGGCATAGTTATATGCTACCAGTTCGCTTTTGACATCATATTGTTCTTACGTGGATTATAATTTAATTTCAATTAAGAATTAGTGTTATAGTATTTTTTGTTTTTTCCATTTCTATTTATAGTTCATTTCTATTTATAGTTTAATTCTATATATATTTAGAAGTGTGTATCAGTTATCTTTGTGATGTTTTCATTAAAAGTTTTGAGTTTTTTTTGCGTCAACGCTTTAGCAGCTGATTCGTAACTGCTGTTTGTTTACTCAACACATCTTTCTTACCAAGAACCGAGTATAGGTTATTAGTAGCTGTTTTTTGACCTGTTAGAAATTCTGTTCTTAACTCATATTGATTAGTCGTAGGCTCAAAAGTTTCTGTTTCGTATTAAATTTTCGTATTTATTTTTGTCTGTATATATTGATTTAGCATTGATTTATTAATTAGTATAAATTAATAATATTATTGTATTTAAATTTTTTCTATTCATTGGAACAAAATTAGTTATAAGTAGTTAAGTACAGATTTTATAAATTTCTACCCTTAAGTAGCTAAAATAATTTTATTGTAAAATAGTATATCACTTTAAATTATTAATCATTTATCATCTAAATGATAATTCATTGTATGTAATATGATAGTTTATTTTTTACTTTGTCTTGGCTGTATGAATATGTAGGAAGGAAAGTATTGTTTTCATGTAGATTTTTCAAAATTGAGTTTTCACCGGATATACACATTTTCAGACCCCCTGAACCCACAAACAGGTTATTAGCGAATGGTTTGTGTGTGTGCGTGCGTGCGCGTGCGTGCGTGTGTGTGTGTGTGCACGTGCGCGTGTGTGTAAACAATATATCTCAAGAACGGAACATCAAACGAATTTGAAACTTAAAACTTAAGTTAGGTACTATTAGAGGACCTGATGCTAACATTTTCATCAAAATCGGGCAACGGGAAGTAGTTTATTGGTGTCATTTGTCACTTTTTTGGAGTTCTCTCAAAAACTGCTTCTACTATTTTTTTTAAAAATCACTTTATTACATTTTTTTATGCTCTACATAGTAGGATAGGCGCCATGTCTGCTGAAATTCTTGGGGAGGCTGTGCTCCCATAGAAAAAAGGGTTTTTTAAGATTGCGGCTGTAATATGCATTTTAGGGCAAAAGTAAATATAATCGAAGTTGTAGAAAATGTAAAAACCTACAATTTTTATTTCAAACATTTCTGTGTATAACGCTTAAGTTATGGGTAATTAATGATTTTCTGTTTTTTTTTCATGAAAATCTCTAAAACAATGGATTTTTTAAGATTTCGGACGTGGTATGCATTTTATGACAGGTGTATATAATCAAATTTGTAGGAAATTAAAAGAACTACAACTTTTATTTTAAGCATTTTTCTCTACAGAGCCTAGTTTAGCGTCTGAGTGATTTTCCGAATTATTAAGCCAAACCAAGCATGGTTTTCATTTTGAATAATTGACTCATGATTAAAATAAGGTTACATTTTATGAAGTTAATTTTTTTTGTGTATTTTTTTAAGTTTTATTACTATTGGTAGTAGGTTATATTGTTCATTATTTGCATTGGCAAGAGAAAGTCATGTCAATGTTTACACCAGATTTTTAGTGTTATTTTTAAGTTATTTGTAAAATGAAAGTAATTTGTAATAATTGTAGCCTATTCTCCTAAAGAAGTGTCATAGGCTGAATAAATTTATATTGAAAAGGAAAGTATTGTTTTCATGTCGATTCTTTCAAAGTCAAGTTTTCACAGAAAATACATTGTTTCAGGGTCTCTGGACCCAAAAAAAACCTTGTTTTTTGGCGATGCGTCTGTGTGAAAAAATATCGCAAACCAAAATATAAATTAAACTAAGTTGAAACTTAGAACTTTTTCTAAAAAAATTTAGATACCACTAGGGTACCCGGCACAAACATTTTCATCAAAATTGGTCTATTGGAAGTAATAGTAAGTGTGATTTCTCACATTTTTGCATTATTTTCAAAATGGCTCCTATGATTTTTTAAAAATATCAGCTCATTTAGTACTACATGGTAGGGTGTGTTACATTTTCTATGTTCTACAAGGTAGAGTAAGTCTGTTAGAATTTGTGGGGTAGCTGTGCTGCTGTTGTGGTAAAAAGTGGTTTTTAAGATTGTGGCCTTAATATGTATTTTAGGGTGAAAGTATATTGTATTCAGAGTTGTGAAAAATTAACAGACCTTCAACTTTTATTTTAAAATTTTTCGACAATGCTTAGTTTGGCGTAGTGATTTTCTGTATTTTGCTCATCAAAATCTGTAAAACCACCGGATTTTAAAAAAAATTGCGGCCATAATATGCATTTAACAAAAAATATAATCAAAGTTATAGGAAATAAAAAAATCTAGAACTTTCAAACATTTTTTCTACAGAGAATAGTTTACCATCAATGTGTAAATTTCCATATTGCAAGTTCTACAGAGGTTGATTTTTATTTTGCACTATTCACTTATGATTAAAATTAGGTTATTATGGTTTATTATTTACATTGGCAAGATAAAGTCATGTGAATGTTTCAAACCATTTTTTCAGTTGTATACTAATTTCTAAATATAAAAATATTTTGACAAAGTTTTCTCACTATTAATACCACGTTTGTTTTATTTTCAGGAAAAATCCAAACTTTAGTTTTTATTATCTCAAACTTGAAAAAATAATGTACAACCCTTAAGTTTGTGCCATAAAATTAATTTTGTAACCTTTTCTATTTCTTTCATTATTCTGAATCGTCTCATTGTCTTTTCATAACTTGCAAAAAAATTGCAAATCATGTAATTTAGACTATTGTAATTTACATAATTTGTTTATTGGTTTTAAGAGGTTACTAACTGTATTTTTTTATTTTTCAACAGGTGTTCAAAAGAAATTATAAAGAAAACTTAATTGGGTAAATTGACCCGTATTGATTGTAACAAAATTAATATAATCTGAACTATGTATCGACAAGGTTCAGGGTTTACTGGTAGTGACGATAGTGGAGGTAGCAATTCAAATAATTGTGACAGTGGGGGAAATAATAAATCAAAAGGTTTCGGATTTAGTGGTTTCCAATTTAAAACAAGTAATAATGTAAATCTAAGTAGTAGTTCCATTAATAGTAATAGTAGTAACAGTAGTAGTTATCGCAATCATCACTACAGCAGTAGCCATCATAGTAGTGATAGAAATAGTTCTGGTGGTGGAAGTAGCAGTGGGGGAAGCAGCAGATCTGAAAGAGCTAACGCTTTACCACCACCACCTAACAGCGCTTTAAGTAAACAAGGTTATTCAACTATGACTGCTATCACACAAAATGCTTTATCTGCATCTTGGGGTATTCCGAAGAAACGTTCTAAAACAGAAGAAGAATATTTTGATGAAGATGATGAAGATAATGACCCAAATCCTCCTCCAAATACTTTGGAATATATTCCGGCACCGGGTAGTCCTTCATATAATCATGGAACAGGTGGTTCTGGAAATAAAAGTAATTCTGATGATGATGACGATGAAGATCCGTTGGATGCATTTATGGCTGGTATTGAAAAACAGGTACGTTGTATTTGCTTGTATTTTATTACGGTCAGACATTTATTGAATAAAGACCAAACTTTAATTTAACCCTTAGAAGCTGGGTAGTTCATATATGGTTGTTAGATGACGAGTGTGTAAGTACTCTACAGTTTGTGTAATAGTGAAGGTCAGTGTACGCGCACACCAGTAAACATTATAGTTAAATAATAGCTGAATGTATAAGGAAGAAAGTAAGCTATTTAGAAACTCAGTCAGGATAGTGCGAAATTTGCTATTGATTTGTGAATGTTGATATACCACTCAATTCCAGTTTTTTTTTAAGAAAACTGTGTAAAGGCCGGATCTCATTTAAAAATAGAGTTATAACCGCGTTGAAAAGCTTGAATGGTAAAGGTAGGTAAATTGTTCAATGTTGCTATTATAGTAAAACCAGTTGAATTGAATATGACCTGTAAAAGGGAATAAATGCTCCGAAATTCGTAGAATAGCCTATTTTGAGACATTCTTTACAATGGAACTAAAATGTTCTAATATTATCTTTTATAATATTTTTGTACATGGACTTATTCACAAAATTTCAACCTTTCATTTAATAACATAAATGTTAATAACTGTAGGAATGGGTCAATGCCATCAGCTTAAAGGGAGAAATTATTTCGTCCTGCATATTAGCACAGAATCCATTATACACTTGACTCTTACATACGCTTGAATAGTCTTATAGTGTGGTAAGCGAGGGCGTTTAATGTATTAACTTTTTGGTAGACATTTTTCTATAATACCAAACCAAAAAGAAATAAAAAATTTTTATAGTCAAATTTTGACAAAAAATAATAAACAAAACCTGTTTCAGGGCTGGATAATTTTGATTGTGAAATAATACGTATATTTGTAACTATAAATGTGTATAATTATTACAATATTATGTTATACTCAGGTACAATCATGCAAAATTTTAGCTAATATTTATGATAAGAATTATAAACGTAGCACAGTAATCCCCTGGTATCCGCGGGTTTTGGTTGTCCGTGGGCCTAAAACGTTAAAATACATACGTTTTCTTACCTTGTGTACACCGTACTTGGTGGGGAAGTCTACAATTCTGAAAACATGTGTTGAATAAATTTTTTAGCGTTCGTATAATGTTGAGTTGCACACTAGTATGGCAACGGCCGCCATGAGCCAAGTGTCATCGGGTACTGGGCCCCGCCAGTGTAACCCTACCCCCACCACCATATGTATGCCCAGCACCATACTGTAATTTCTCCGTGTGTTTTCCTCCATGTGTCAGTCTAACTTCTTCGTACATACGTACAGTTCTTTGTTTGTTTGACAATCCTGAAACGAAGCCTAGCATTTCTTCACAAACCATCAACGAGATCCTCAGCATGGCAACGCAGTTCGCTGATCTTGTGTTGGAGACAGATCCCATCATGAAAAGGGGGGGGCCCTTCAATTCAAAAGAGGACTCGGGAGCTGATGATACCGTATGAAGAAGTCCACAAGGAGTTTGCAAAGAAGAAGAAGCAAAGAGCCATAACTAACTATTTTAAAGCAACTTAAATTTTTTATGCGTACAGTACTGTATTTATTAAATATTCATAGATTGTAGTAATGGTAAAATGTTCCTAAAACTATTAAACACTTAAAACGACTACAGGACTTTACCTTCAGAACTTAACCCTCATCTTTCGTTCATATAAGGTATCATTATCTGCGGCTTTACGAACCGCGGTAACCCCACGGATAATGAGGGATTACTGTACTAAGTTCCGCCTAACCAATAAATCTAAATAACACATAAGGTTTAGTTTAGCACGAGCTATACTGTATTTGCACGCAGTGGTGTGACTTGCAATGTGTGTTTCGTAGCTCTGAGCAAAATGCATAAGCTATTTATTATACAAAAGATGTGCAAAGTGGAAAAAATCAGAGAGGGGGAGGTTCAAAACTTCTATAAAATTGGATCACTTGACCCATAGAATACTTTTGTGTTTTGCGTCTTACTGTTTTACAATTTGTGCTAATGCAGATGGTGAGAAAATGATATATGAAAATGTGTGATGAAAAGATGCCAGACCTGACTGGGAATTGAACCCATGACCCCAGCGTAGAAGCCATAAAATACTGGCAAGGTAAATTGAGCACTGACAGTGAGGGTACAAGAGTGGCTGTACAATCGCTTCTTGTTATAAGCGTGTGCTCTCGCTACTTTACGATTAGGCCTACATTTGTTGGCCTAATTTGTGTCTTGTACTTGATCACAACATAACGTCATTATTTTATAAACGCATCTTTTTTTGTAATGGCTAATTTATTATTATTATTAAAATTTTATAGCCTACAAAGGACCACTTTAGTCATTTTACATTTAAAGTCTTTCCTTCTTTCTTCCTTTTCTTTTCCGCCCAATATTTTTTCATCCTTTCCAAGCGCAATTTTCCTCCTCTGGAACCACTCTTCCCAATCGTAGCTTGTTCCTTCCCGGCTGTAGTATAATGCGTTCATCCTTCAATATCTTCAATGCATTTGTCTTGTGTTTTAAATCTTCTATTGTAATTTGTAACCTTCTAATATCTTCTTTTAATTCTGTGATCCATTTAATATCACTTTTACTATACCACAGTTTTTCTATTATTTTCCTGCTAGTTCTATTTTCAGGTGTCCTTAAAAGATGTTCCAGGAATGATATTCGTTTCTTTTTAATTATACTTGTAATAGGTTCTATGTTTTTGTAGACCATTTCGTTGGAAGCTAGTCTCCAAACTCCGTCTACTTGATAGTTTTTGTTCAAGCAAGTTCTGACTATTCTTCTCTCAATCCTGAGGACCTTATCTATTGCAATGGTATTTGTGGTTTTAAATATTGTTTCACTTGCGTATGTAATTTGTGGTAGGGCGACTTGTTTTGTAGTGTCTTAGTTTTAATGGTGTCTTGTTTTAATGGGTAATTTATTGTGTCTAAACTTCATTTAATTAATCAATCGTGCATTTCCTTTAATTTTGTGTTTAAAATGATTTCTACTTTAACCAGACACAACAAATATAAACTAGACATGTACAGTGACTGTATGATGTGAACTTTATGATTTGATATGTATTATACAGACTGTACTTTACAGGAGGTGCGGAGAATGTGTTCTGTGCATGCGTGAACCAGCGCTTAATTTATCTTGCCAGTATTCTACCTACTTTTAGTAGTATCACAAAAAATTTGTTACACATGATTGAAATTAGGTTATGTTTTTAATTTTGCATTGTTTTCTCCTGATTAATCATAGGTTATAGTTTTTATTATTTATATTGGCTAGAAAAAGTCGTGTGAGTTCACCCCAGATTTCTTTTTAAACTTATCCACTTTTCGTAGGCTCGTCATTTATTGTTTTCTTTTTTCTTTTTTTTTGTCGTTTATCATTTTGTTATTTTTGCAGGTAAGAAGAGAAACTCTTGGCGTTCCAGTAGCTGAAGATGTAAACAAGTCGAAGAATGACAAGAAAAAAGGTATTCGTGATGATATTGAAGAAGAAGATGATGAGGAATCTTATTACAGGTAAGTTGCTTATTGTCATCTCTTGATTATTTCTTTATTTCAAGAAATAAACTATTATTTTCTTATTACTTAATAAATAATAAGTAAAAATAAGAATAATGCAAATAAACCAGTATTATATTTCTGTATGTTTTTCTATTTAAGATTACAAATGAAAATAATTTTCATTTGTAAGTATTAATTTGTTAATTTCTAATTACTAAAAAATTAAAAATAGTGCTAGCACTAGTGGGTGACTGCATGGTTATACAATGGGGAAAGGGGAATAATATCGCTAAAGAAAAACTGTTCGTTAGTTTTAAGTAACCAGTTGCTGTAGACTTAAAATAAAAAAAATATTTATAAATTTCATAGAAACTAGACAAGAAACTCGTATAATACCGTACTATATTTAACTGCCGAATAGATGAACAAATCAGTAAGATTGTTCCCATGATACGGATGATGCCAATAGGTGTCATGGTATTTTTTCACTGCTATGGCGGATTGGTACAGCAAAGCATCCGTGATTCTAGCCTCCTGGCTCAATGTGTTAATGATGTTAATTCTTCTGTCCCTTCTCTTGCAAGAAAAGACCCAGGCCTTGCAACTGGCAGTATTAAAAACATCGCTGGCAGAGTTTTGTTCCTTAAAGAATTTAAATTGTAAGATCAATCATTTCAGTATAATAAATGGAGAACTCAAGAGAGCGCTCAAGAACAAAGTGTGAAGAGATAATTCCTAGAATTTAATCCTGGTGTGTGTTCCTAGTTGCCTGTTTATGAGTAAGACCAGGAAAATAATTGCTGCTCACAGACTGAGACTTCTGTGTACAGAGATGAGATTTTTGTGGTCTGTGGTGGGTTATTAAACATTGGATTGACAGTGGAATGCAGACGTTACGTAGCAATTGGATTACATTTCCCTAGTAGGAAGACTTGAGAACTTCAGGGGTTGGTACACATTGTAAAAATTAATGTGGACCAAATTCTGGTTGTGATTATGGGGGTAACAACCTAAAAAAGAAGCCCAAGGAAAAGATGGAAGGACCAATGTACTTGGAAGCTGAATGATGTAACAGGCCATGTGCCTATAATGGTTAAAAAAAGACTGTATAGGTTATGAAATCACTAGGTGCCCATCTTGGCTTCACCCAGGTGTAATTTTGTTTTATTCTAATTATTTTTAAATTAGGATTATAAATAAATAAAAAATAAGATTTTGTGGTAATAGAAATATTAGATTGAAGTTTATAAACGTTTATGGGTTGAATACCCTTTTTAATCCGTTAGGTATATACTGTAGTTTGGAAATTTTTGATGAATAATTTTTTAGGTGGCTGTCCGTGACACCTCCATCGAGTTTTAGCCATCTAGCTAATCTGTAACTGAATGAATTAAAACTATTGATTTTAGAGTTCAACAATCTTCAACCCTGTACAGATAAATTTTTGAAATTGTGAAGGTGCAATTTTTTTAGCACCACTATACGTATCACCTCCTCCTAGTTTCAGCTGTCTAACTCCTCTGGAACTTAGTAAATAAAAAATATAGGTTTAAGGGTTGGATACCCTTTTCAAACTTTTAAGGATACATTTTGGAAATTGTTAAGGGGTAATTTTTTTAGTTGCTTTATAAATAACATCACCAAAATTCAGCTATCAACTCGTCTAGAACTTAGTAAACAATAAATATTGGTTTAACCCAACGAGAACTGTGATTTTAACGATCACGTGGACTGTCATTTTATGCCTAACAAAAATCCTTTAATTTCATTCAGTTTCATTCCTAAGAATGTCAAAAAATTATCATTTATTTATAAAGAATTTGTTATTAGAACCACGTTTGAACCAATTTTTTCCGTTTTCATTTACGACCAGAATAAAAATTGAAATTAAAAAAAAATATTTTCTTTTAGAAATATCAATTTATGTACGAAAAAGTGTCACTAAATCACTAAAAAATACAAATAAATATGTTTAGCTATATTCATAATAAAGCAATTCATTGTAAAAATAACGTTAAGATATTGCAAATTGTTAGACGCGTTCAAAAGATATCACACTTTTTGTTCAACAAAGTAATATGCTGGATAAAAAAAATTGCCTCAAAATACTGTCTCTTTTCAATTTTTATTTACTCCTCTTTTATGAAAGTTTCTATCTCTTTTCCGCACGTTGTTTTGTGTATTATCCTTTTCTAAACATGACAGCAGAAATCAAAATATGTTATCGTTTATTTTGATTCTAATTGTGAGGTTTAACCGAGGGATAGGCGAGATGGGTAGTGTGAACCTTCTTTGTTCGGTTTTAGTAAAATTTGTCGCCGGCACTTCTAATTTATTGATTTTGACCATAACATTTAAAGCCAACTGATGATGCCATTTTCAAACAAATACATTTTTTTGTTGAAAAGTTATGGACAAAAACCCTCAAATTTTAGTACTGGTTCGTCAAAAAAAATCTCTTTTTTTCGCGTAACACCACACCGTCAATTTTCATGGTACAAATATGCAAGATACATCAAATGAAAGAGGAGAAAATTCTCTCTCCAATGAAACTAAATGCGTTTAAAATATAATAATGAAAATAATGAATAGTTGCAGAGAAAATTGAGTTTAACCCCTTAACGTTTCCTTTTTTTAGCCAAAAATGTTCATATCCTGCTCAATTTTTTTTTCATAATTTTGTATAATATGACTGAATAAAGACATATAAATCAATTTCCATGCTCAAAAACTTCATTTAAAAAAAAAAAGACGTACCAGCCATCACTTACGAATAAATACTAAACAATCCTACTACAATAAACTGAATTGAAATACCGGAATAAATACTATGTATGAAATGAAACCTACTACTAAAAAACTATAAACAATATCGAATAGCTTACGATTTCTTTTCGTAAACACTTATAACGAACTTATAACTTTACAACGAAACGCACCGAACTAACCGAAACATAACCTTTTACGCAACATTGAGAGTACGACGTAAACAAATAACATGAGTCATCTAACCTATAGAAAGGAACCTTTACTAGCGCTAATATTAAAGTTACGGATATAAGATAAACTACTTTTAATGTTACGGCGAGATATTTCGACAGAAAACAGAATAAATCGAGACAAATTCAGTTGCGAGTTATCTCGTCAGGGGCACTTTTCTACGACATTTACGTTGCGAGATATCTTGTCATAAACCGTTAAGGGGTTGAGAAAGGTGATGATACATGCGTGATTTTTGGCTTGCAGGTTAGGAAGGATTAAGGATTAAACACCATTTTTGGTTAATGGGTAATTTTTGTAGTTGAACTATAAGTAATATCTCCACTAAGTTTTAGCCATCTAGCTTGTCCAGAACGTAGTAAACTGAAAGTATCGGTTTAATGGTTCAACATCCTTTACAATCCTTTAATGGTGGAATGTCAAAATCATTTATATTTAACTTTTCTATTTACCCTATAGGGAATATTATCTCTAAATTTCAGGTTTGTAGCTATTGTGCAAGTAGGAGAATTGAAGGGGTCGGGAGAAGATAGTGCTAACCCACATCAACATAATTTTACGCTACGTCATTTTAAAAGTTTACTGAAATCTACAAATCATGTTTTTGAATTTTTTGTTAAACATTTGTTTTTTCTGTTAATCTAGGTTTTTAAGATCGTAAATATAGCATCCTGTTTAAAACGTGCTGCACATTTTATTTTTACAGAATATTTAAGAAAAATCATGCTGGAAATTTTGTGGGTTAGCACTTTTTTTTGCTTGGATGAGTGAACCAATCCGATTTATGTATATACAGATTATGAATTGTTTTAATTTGTTAAATTTTTGTGATCCTAACTAAGAATCGATCCTAGACTTTTTGATTTGTAGTCTGGCATGCTAACTGCTATACGACGAAGGTAGTTGGAAATTAGTTTTGCTTTTGCAATACTGTTTATATAAGATTGTACATATGAATCAGAATTTTGGTAATAAACAAATAACAAGTGTATTTGCGTTTGTGTTTCTGTAGATACATGGAAGAAAATCCAAGGGCTGGTTTACAAGACGATGAATCAGATGTTGAAATTGAATACGATGAGGATGGTAACCCAATAGCGCCAAAAAAATCTAAGGTAAATTTACATTTTATGTAGATAAATGCTGAATATTAAATTGAAAGACGGAGTGAGAAACAAGGACATCATTGGAAAACTAAATTAATTGATGTAAAACAACACGTGGCTAAAATGGTGATGAGTGTGAGGAATAATTTATTTTAAGTCAGATTGTCTGGCCTAATTCCTCACAATTTCAAGAGGTTTTTTTGAAATGTCATTGCAAGCTTTAGAAACATTAATTGGTAGCATCTTTAATTGTGTAGCTTTTCTAATAGGTGTCATGGAAGGATAATAAATTAAAGAGGTTTTAATATAATTAAGATTTATTTATAATTTTCTGGTCATTATTTTCAGTATATAGATCCTCTACCTGCCATAGATCATATGGAAGTCGGTTATGAGGATTTTGAGAAGAATTTTTACACTGTCCATGAAGAAATAGCTGGGTTAAATCAGACGCAAGTAAATGAGCTTAGGGAGACTTTAGGAATCAAAGTTAGCGGGCCTTCACCACCACATCCTGTGGCTAGCTTTGCACATTTTGGGTGAGTTTTTGAAATAAAATTTCTATTTATGATTGTTTGTATGACTGTAAAATGGTTGTCATTTGAGATTATTAAAAAAAAAAAAAAAAATTGGAATGATATTGTATATTGATCATCTGTGTGTATGATCAAAAAATACAGTGGATGAATTTTTTTTAGCAGCAACTGCTGACACTACATCCATTCGAAGTAATAAATAAGTCTATTCTTTGTGATTGTCAGTATCAAGTTTGAACAAGTCAGTTGGTTTCCAGAATGGGAAGGTGAGGTCGTGTTTACCATGTCTGTCGTGCATCATGGATTTCAAACAATTAAACATTTAAATAAATAGAGACAAGACGCATTTGGCTCTATTTATTTAAATTTACTGAATGAATTTTAATGAACTTTTTAATAAATTTAAAAATGATGAAATAATATTGACTGTTATGGCTTCTGCACTAGATAGGAAGATAATTTCTCCAACTACCTTTGTATTTGTACTGAAATTAAATCACAATAATTAACCCTCTGACTACAGTTGGCCACTTTTCAGTGCAATTCACGTAGACTGTATTTTAAATCTTTTATTTCTATGACAACATAAGTTACATGTAGGCAACAATACTTTATTTTATTTTATTTTATTTAGAAAAAAAACAGGTGTATTGATTGGTTTTATTTTAAATTTTGTAGGTCTAAAAATCAATATGCGGCAGGCAGGAGAAGAGTGAATAGAAATGTTCTCTCTTAACATAAAGTTCGTTTCTGTAGTAATTTTGTGTGTAGGGGCTTCTTTACTTTCCCATCTGTCACAATTTTTCTCAATGAACCTATTCTTCCCCAAAACTATTATGTAATTTATATGGAAGGAGGAGGGTAATGTTATGAAGTCAAAATTTATGTCGTTGACAGTTTTCATATTCTAGACTTCCCACACTCACAGATTTTTAACTGGAATACACTGGTATTTTATCCTTATTACTAATGCAACACATGCCTTTACTGTGAATTTCCATTTGCAGTGACAAATGTTTGTCACCGCTGATACTAACATCCATTTGAAGTAATAAGTCCTGATAGCCTGATTCTTTAAGATTGTCAGTATCAAGTTTGAACAAGATGAAACTTGTCAGGTGGTTTTCAAAACCTGAAGGTGAGGTCGTGTTTACCGTGTCTGTCATGCATCATGGATTTCAAACAATTAAACATTTAAATAAATAGAGACAAAAGACGCATTTGGCTCTATTTATTTAAATATCGTGAATGAATTTTAATGAACTGGGTAAATTTAAAAATGATGAAATAATATTGACTGTTATGACTTCTGCACTAGATAGGAAGATAATTTCTCCAACTACCTTTGTATTTGTAATGAAATTAAATCACTATAATTAACCCTCTGACTACAGTTGGCCACTTTTCGGAGCAATTCACGTAGACCGTATTTTAAATCTTTTATTTCTATGACAACATAAGTTACATGTAGGCAACAATACTTTATTTTATTTTATTTAGAAAAAAACAGGTGTATTGAATGGTTTTATTTAAAATTTTGTAGGTCTAAAATCAATATGTGGCAGGCAGGAGAAGAGTGAATAGAAATGTTCTCTCTTAACATAAAGTTCGTTTCTGTAGTAATTTTGTATGTAGGGGCTTCTTTACTTTCCCAAATGTCACAATTTTTCTCAATGAACCATTTATTCCCCAAAACTATTATGTGATTTATATGGCAGGAGGGTAATGTTATGAAGTCAAAATTTATGTCTACAGTTTTCATATTCTAGACTTCCCACACTCACAGATTTTTAACTGGAATACACTGGTATTTTATCCTTATTACTAATGCAACACATGCCTTTACTGTGAATTTCCATTTGCAGTGACAAATGTTTATCACCGCTGACGCTAACATCCATTTGAAGTAATAAGTCCTGATAGCCTGATTCTTTGAGATTGTCAGTATCAAGTTTGAACAAGTTGAAACTTGTCAGGTGGTTTTCAAAACCTGAAGGTGAGGTCGTGTTTACCGTGTCTGTCATGCATCATGGATTTCAAACAATTAAACATTTAAATAAATAGAGACAAAAGACGCATTTGGCTCTATTTATTTAAATTTACTAAATGAATTTTAGTGAACTGGGTAAATTTAAAAATGATGAAATAATATTGACTGCTATGGGTTCTGCACAAAATACAAAGATAATTTCTCCCAACTTTCTTCGTATTTGTACAGAAATTAAATTTGATAGTGGCCACTTTTCAGTGCAGTTCATGTAGATTGTATTTTAAATCATTTATTTCCATGACAACATAAATTACATGTAGGCAACAATATTTTATTTTATTTATAATTTGGTTTTATTTTAAATTTTGTATTTTTATTGTTAATTTTGGTCTAAAAATAAATATATGGCAGGGAGGAGAAGAATGAATAGAAATTTTCTCTCTAAACATGAAGTTTATTTCTGTAGTAATTTTGTGTGTAGGGGCTTTTTTACTTTCCCAACTATCAGAAGTTTTCTCTGAACTGTTTCTTCCCCAAAACTATTCAGTGATTTATATGGGAGGGGAGGGTAATGTTATGAAGTAAAAATTCATTTTGTTAATTGTTTACATATTCTAGACTTACCACACTCAGATTTTTAACTGGAATACACTGGTTTTTTATGCTTATTAATAATGCAACACTCATGCTTTTACTGTATGTATGTATGTATGCTTTGCCGTAACAAATCTTTGTTTATTGCTATATTACTAAAATAATATACTATAAATCCCTCTTCTAATTTCAATGAGAAACATCTAAGTACTTTTCTTGACTTTTTGGCGCGAAATATTCTGTTTTCGATATTTGGTACATACCATATTTATATCTTTTTTACAGGATCGTAATTATTTTCAAGTTTTTAGTTCATAAACATAAAAAAACCAGTGTATTGATTTGAAATTGATGCTTGGAAAAAGTTTAGTGTCAATTTTGTTGGTGGTTCCACTGAAACGTCAGTAACAAGTAGGATTATATAATAAAAAAGTTAAAAAGCAAGAATTATAGTAGCTGTTACAGGTTACTGGAAAAATGAAATATTTTGCAATAGGATTGAATGTAAGGTGCTTTGTTAAGATTTATCTGTTAATGAGTATTTTTTTTCTGTTTAAAACACAGGTTTGACGATGCTCTGATGAAAGCTATCAGAAAATCAGAATACACTCAGCCTACTCCTATTCAGGCACAAGCTATTCCTGCTGCACTAAGTGGAAGAGATTTAATTGGTATGCTTTTATTTTTTTTTAATTCAACATAGGACTAAGATAATCATGTACGAGTTTCTCCTTTAATTTTCTTGCTAGAGTTTCTATTTTGAAGCATTTTTCTCCATTAACACTTTAAGTCTGACTACTGTTGCTCACTTTAATGGTATTTTGTAGACTACTTTTCAGATAAATTTATCTCTATCAAAACATAAGTTATGGATAGGCAACAGTACTTTATTTAATTTAGAAATAACAGATGTATCGATAGGTTTTATTTTCATTTTTGTACATTTAAAAATAAATATATGGTAGACAGGAGGAATGAATAGAAATTTTCCCTTTTTCTCTAAACAGAAAGACTTGGTACTTTAGTAATCAGTGTCTTTTTCAACCTCAAATGAAAATGAGGGTTGATAAAGTGCTAGACCTGACTGGGAATTAAACCTGGGACCCCTAGCTTAGAAGCCAGTTCAATCATCCATCACTCTGGTTGATGGAGCTACCTTTCTGAAACAGAGGGTATTTTTACAATGTGTGGATGGATACTTAATAATTTTTACTATCTCTTGCCTTATATGAATAGGTAAGGGATATATGAATATAGGGAAGGAAAGTATTGTTTTCATGTCGATTTTTCACTGGGTAACACGTTTTCAAGCCCCCTGAAGTCACTACCGGACCAGATATGAACATTTTCATCAAAATCGTTCAATCAGAAGTAGTACTTTTATTCGTATGATTTTGTTTTTTTTTGCGATTTTTTTCAAAAATGCCTTCAATTTAAAAAAAAAATTGCTTAATGTACTGCAATTTTAAATCTCTACAAGATAAGGTAAGCACCATATCTGCTGAAATTCTTGGTGAGGCTGTGCCTTGTGAAAAAACATGGTTTTTTTAAAAAGCGGCCTTAATATGCATTTTAGAGCAAAAGTTTATAAACAAAGTTATAGAACATTAAAAAAAACCTACAAATTTTATTTCAAACATTCTTTGTACAACAGGTAGTTTAGCAGCAATTAGTAATTTTCTGTTTTTCTTCATCAAGAACCTATTTTAGAGACAGTTACTAATTTTCCATTTGTTAAAGTCGAACAAAGGTTGATTTTTATTTTGCATCATTCACTTATGATTAAAATTAGGTTATATTAGGTCAATTAGGTTATATAATTAGGTCATATTGTTTACTAAGATTAAACATAGGTTATATTTGTTTTATTATTTACATTGACAAGAGAAAGTCTTGTGAGTGTCACACCAGGTTTTTTGTACTTTACTCATTTTGATTCTGTGATTTGACTTCCTGTTTGACAAAATAAATAAAATGGTAGCCAACTACGGTGGCGTGCGGGCCGCACATGCGCAGTAAGTAGATCCCCCACCACGTTGCGTAGCCTGATACAGGCTCTCTCTAAAGTAGTACTCGCTGCTCATTGTGTTGTATTCGTGTGGTTATCATTTTGACATTTGTGTCGCTGTCGAAAGCCGATTTGTTGCGCGCGCACGAAATTCGGGGGAAAATGTCTGCGATTGAATTTGGGATAATAGGCAATTAGTTTTTTCTAAATGATGTACCATACGTTTTGACAGACTTGAAAGAGAGGGACGGCATACCCTCTTTCTCTTATATTTACTATGCGATTCTTTTTGCTAAATCATACAACTGATATTGTGTGTCTGTAGTTGATTTTTTAAAATTGATGTATGTTTGGTATAAGTTCACAACTGTACAAAATGATTCAGCTTTTTGAAATACTAACAAGAAGGAGAAACCAGACACGATCCATCTTTGACTTCCCTTCAAAGAGTAATTTTTCAAGCTTGTTTATTATTTCTGTTTCTGCCCAACATATGACTCAACATTTATATCAAATTAAACATAAAATTTTATATTTTATTACAAAATAATAAAACGCATATTATGTCATCCCGGAAAAAAGTTGTATTACGTGATACACAAAAAGTGTGATGCGATTTAAAAGTCTAACCTTGTATGAGTGTATCTTATTTAAGTATCAGAATATAATAATAAAATTTATAGCGTGATAAAATACGATTCATTAGGAAGTGAAAGTAATTTTTTCAGAATTTTTTGATGAAAAATGAGCTTGTTAGAGTGTAGTGAACGAAACTGGCTGGCAGAGTGCCCTACTGATCGCGTATTGTCACCATTCCGCTTGAACACCGTGCACTGATTGAAATGAGTTGAGGGGAATGGCGGATGCAAATCATTCTCTCTGTCTCGCTCTCTCCCTGCACACCACTGTAATTGGCGAACATTAAACCTAGAACTAATTTTTTAAAAAATTGCATCAACTGCTTTATTAATGCCTAAGGTGAGTTATGCATTGAGAACAGTGGGTTTGGGCTTGTGTAAATTTCCATACCCTGGGTGGGAATTGAACCCGGGACCTCTGCGTTGTAGGCTGGTTTGATAACCACTACGCTATGGAGGCGAGCAGAATTAATTGTAAGTTACATAAGGTAGCCTAGTGAAGATAATTTTTTTTACTTTTGATCAGTCTTGGACATGACAGAAGAAAACTGCGTTCAATTTTGTGATCAGATTCTGTTCTTTTTCATTCGATTATAATAAGCAGCTGATCACAACAAGAGGCGCTTACTGTAAATCATTTAACATTAATACAGCAAAAGTTTTGGAGAGGTGGTTTTGAAAAATTAAGTTATAACTACGTAAAGTTAAACGCTTAGTTTAAAGTGTTTAAAACATTTTATATTTGTAAGAATATCTTATTTTTGACTAATAAAATTGTTTATTTCCTTTGATTGTTAAATTTAGGCGTACATGGTTTTTCATTTGATAACGACATTTTTTTCCAGGTATTGCCAAAACTGGTAGTGGTAAAACTGCTGCATTTCTTTGGCCAATGTTGGTACATATAATGGATCAAAAAGAACTAAAGCCAGAAGATGGACCTATCGGTCTTATATTAGCTCCAACAAGAGAGTTGTCATTACAGGTTTGTTAAATTTTTTTTCATCTATAAAGTATTTAAAAGTATAAAGGATTTTTTCTAGTTTTGTTTCAGCTTATTGTAGCTCTACATTTGCAGGTTTGGTATCACCCATTGTTATTATTTATAAATTATTGATTCAAAATGTCTCCTGATTTCCAATTTTTTTTTTTTTTTTTGGAAGAGTTACTGCATTTTTACTGTTCTTAATCATATTGTGGCCTCCATAAACATTTTTTGGCTTGCTGTGGTGTCAGGTTGTCAGTATTGGCACAAATGATGCATTATACATAATTTTCTTACAATGTATAGGAATTTTATGATACCACACCTAGATTATCACACTTAGAACAAACAGCTTATCTTCTATGCCCTTTTACAGAACTCCTTTTCCAATTTTGTGGCTAATTAAAAAGCAGTTTCTGAAAATTTGTTAACTTCCTTTCAGCGCCTCATTGTTTATTCCATGATCCTGCCTTATCTCCTCATATCTCTTCTGTACCAGCACTTTTTCCTCACTGAATTCCAATCCTCACTTAACAATCTCTTTGTTTCATAACTCCAGTACTCTCTCAACCTGCTCGTATAACCAGATCATCTACAATCAGTAAGTTCCCAGTATCTTTGATTCTAATGTATATTACGTAAAATATTTAAACTAAAAACTTAAAATGTACATTTATTTATATTTATATACATTATTATTACATTGGTTAATATATAATCAAGACGGTAATACCTGATACTTGCCCCTCTACATAGAATTCTTTACAGTAGTCAGTTTGTAAAGGTGGGGATGCCCGCTGTGACATTTCTGCCACTGATGCTGTCGAAGTAACATCTGTGGTAAATGAAAACTGTAAACATAACGCGCTTTTATAGAATTGCTTTAAACAGAAAAATTTTTTTTTATTAACTTTATTAATGAAATTCACAACTGTTAGAAAATAAACAACCAGTGAATATGATGGGGGATTAAGGTGTATGGAGAGCACCATCCACTGACAGTTCTCAGACATGTTATAGGTCATTTGTTCTAGCTAGAAGCTCTCCCTCCAACGCTCTGTGCCGCTGAGCTGTTCTGTTTAGTGGTGGAGGAAGCACCTCGTAGTTGTAACAGTAGTATACAGTTAAAAAGAGAGGGAAAGATCATTAAGTGAGAAGGAGACAACACTTGCCCTTTGAAACTATCCCTACTCTACCTACTCGCCCTCCCCTTACAAGCGTCTTCCTAAAACAAATGTACTATATTTAATTACTTCTTTCTAATTAATTAATTAATAGCATATAACCATTTCTAAAACAGGAGATCCCTGCTCCACTTCCTCTATCTTTGAACTGACAGAATAAGTAAACAATGAATAGTAACAAATATACGAGTGTATGGTTCTGTATTTCGTTGTTAGTAGAGCGCGACTTGTTGACATTAAAAGAATAGAAAAACCAAGCCAACAGTTTATCACTTATTCAAGTTTAATACAATCATACACTAAGTCATGTAGCTACAATTTTGTTTATCCTTAAGATTCAACTATATAGCAGGCTTGTTTTGATCGTTTTATGAATCATCAGTTAGCAATAGTTGTGTGTTTACGTGTGCGTGTTTATGTGCGTCCGTACGTTCTAACACAGACCGTTTCCCCAACAAAACCATTCTCCCCACTACTTCGCAACTGGTTATCTGCATATACCTCGATCTCTCTTGTAGAGAGAGATCAAGGAAGTCCGAAAATACATATCCACCCACACTCCAAGCCTAAAATAGCGTAATACAGTATTCTGTTTTGTGTAAATGTAACCTAACGATTGATTTATAAACACATCAATAAATGATGTAACGAAATTTCTTACTCAGTTATACTTTTAGCTTGCGACTGATTAATTGTATTGTTTGGTAATGGAAGTACCTACAATTTTATTAGATACAGTAAAAGATTGATTTTATAGATAACCCAAATTCTAAACAATAGGCCTATAGGTAGTATTGTTTCAAGTGGCAAATATATTCAAATTTACAATATAAAGTCAATGATTACCTCACTGATATATTCTCAAAAAATCAAATATAACTAAATACGATAACATTCTGATTTACAGATGTATATGTGCCAAATTAGTTATGTCATAAATAAATAATTCATCCCCAATTAGGCTAAATTAGTTGGAAAAAAAATTGCAAACAAATTTACAAGTACGATACCTAAGGGTGGGAACAGAAAATATTGAACATTTTCACGTTTCCGGTTTTTTGCAAAATATTGAAATGAAGTGTTTTCTCCATCCAATGGTATACAATTTGTTGGGGATTTAGCAGTTTCTATCCAAAAAAAATATGTTGAACCCTTACATTATTTTCTAAACATTACCAGTTTCTATAAACATCTCAATAACAAAAGATATTCACAATATTTTTTATTTTGTACGATATTTTTATTTTCTCTTGCCTATATAAATATATAGGAAGGAAAGTATTCTTTTCATGACGATTTTTCGAAATCCAGTTTTCACCGGATCTACACGTTTTCAGACCCTTGAACCCAAAAAAACATAACTTCGCAATTCAACAGTTTTTAGCGATTGGTCTGAGTGTGTGTGTGCGCGTGCGTGTGCGTGTGTGAACAGAATATCTCAAGAACGGAACGTCGTACGAACTTGAAACTTAAACTAAGTTAGACACTACTACCGGACCCGACACGAACATTTTAATCAAAATCGGTCAACCGGAAGTAGTAATTTATTCGTGTAATTTTTCACTTTTTTGCGATTTTCTCAAAAACTGGTCCTACAATTTTTTTTTAAAAATCGCCTTGTTTACAAAAAATTTTATGCTCTACAAGATAGGGTAGGCGCCATGTTTGCTGAAATTCTTGGTGAGGCTGCCGAACGAAGAAGGACAGATCCGTTTTCTGCGCTCTTCAAGCTACTCGGCTTAGTGACACGGAAGTATCGTCCTTTCTGCAAGTTGCTATCGCTGAATTGTATCGATATTCAGACTAGTTAGAAAGCGGTTTCGTTCCTCTTCAAAGTGACCACCGATGACTAGTTAGGGCGCTGTAAATTACGGCCGTTATATTTATCAGTCTGCGACGTTTCAGCCGAAAATAAAACTTGGCAGGGTTTTTCTTTCCTTTTTCTTCTTTCCCTGTATTGATGTACATTCTTTTTTCTTTTCAAGAATATATTTTTTGAAAACATTCCAGGGTTGCAGCTCAGCAATGACTTATGTAATTTATAGTGTGTCATCACTGAATTGCGTGTCTATATCATTTAAAAGGCTGTAGGAATTCAAGCTGACAGCGAGTTGCTTCTTCAGTGAGTTGAAATAGCCCACAAGATTTCAGGTCGGGCAGCAAATTAGACTGGTTCCTTTTATACGAGTATGTTCGCAAAAGTAACCAAACCTAGGACAAATCTAGTGGTTCCCAAAAAATACAAGATTTGGGCCATTTAAGATATTGTCTTTGAGGAGGTCCACCCTGTTTTGGCAACTTTACGTTTCCAATGTTATCGCTTCAGTAATGGCATACCAAAGTCTGTGTAAGTTCCCCTATTTTTACTTTTTTTGCCCTATATAAATATAATTACATAGAAAGGGAAAGTATTGTTTTAATATCCATTTTTGAAATAGTCTTCAATGGATACACACGTTTTCAGGTCCCCGAACTCAAAAAACATGGTTTTAGCTATTGGTCCCCAATGTGTGCGCGCGCGCGCACGTGTGAACAAAATATCCCAAGAACGGAATTGCGAAGTTGAAATTTATCACTTAAGTTAGGTACCATAAGAAGACCCGACCCAAACATTTTCATCAAAATCAGTCAACCGGAAGAAGTAGTTAATTCGTGCAAGTTTTCACTTTTTGCGATTTCCTCGGAAACAGCTTCTACGATTTTTTTTTAAATCGCCTCATTTACTAAATTTTTGTGCTCTAAACGATAGAGTAAGACCCATGTTAGGTGAAATTATTGAGAGGCCTGTGCTCTCGTGGTGAATCATTTTTTAAAGTTTCCGCTCTTAATACGAGGTGTGGCTATTATAACGATACTGACGTAAGAAATTTAATTTTAATTTTATACTTAATCACTTATTGTCGCCTTCAATATACATTCTTTCTCTATCCCTGCAACAATCCAAGCGAATTTTCCATTGTTGGAAACAGTGCTGGAAGTCATCTTCTCTCAGCTCCTTCAGGACACGAGCCTGAAGTTCGGCTCTTCCAGTACATGGATTGGCGCTTCGTTTCCTGATCATAAGTAAAAAAGCACGTTTAATCACATGTTATTATCGTTTCAAAAAATTTGGGTCATTTTCAGTCGCGTACAAAGTGTCAGTACAAACATTTTTGCGAGCTTCATTTCAAACATTTTTGAGCGTTACGTGTCCTGAAGAAGCTGACAGAAGATGACTTCTAGCACTGTTTCCAACAATGGAAAATTCGCATGGAGCGTTGTAGGGATAGAGAAGGAGTGTATATTGAAGATGGCACCAAGTGATTATGTATAAAATAAAAATAATTTTTTGTAAGTCAGTCTCTTTTTTTAATAGCCACACCTCGTATGCATTATAGAGCAAAAGTGTAAAAAATTAAAGTTGTAGAACATTAAAAAACCTACAACTTTTCTTTCAAACATATTTTGTACAACGTTTAGCGTCAGTTAGTGATTTTCTGTATTTTTTTATCAAAATCGGTAGAAAATGGGATTTTTTAATATTACAGCCTTAGTAGCCTTAGAAGTTATGACAAAAATGTATAAAAGTTATCGGGAATAAAAAGATCAACAACTTTTATTTCAAACGGTTTTCTTTTCAGACTATTTTAGCGTAAATTGGTGATTTTCCGCAGTTTAACATAGATTGATTTTAATTTTGCTTCATTCACTCATGATTAAAATTAGATAATTTTCATTTACCGTTGTTTACTTATGATGAAATAAAGGTTATAAATATGGGTTTTTACATTGGCAAGAGAAAGTCGTGTCTTTCACACCAGATTTTTTTTTGTATAAATCCAACGATAGCGCCCAGGAAAGTAAATAAGTATTGTACTATTTGTACTATATTGTATTTTGGAAATTATTACTGAACTGTTTTTGGTGTCAAATGTAAGAAATAATTACCTAGTACTGAATAAATTATTAATATTTTATTAATTACTTTGAAACTAGCAATTTTGTCCAGACAAAGGAAATCGCGTTTATTTGATAACAAAGGGAGAGGGACATATCAAAATATTATGTATCACTGTCACCTACATTACTTCAGACTGCACACATTTTCATGATAAATGAAACGAGCGTAATAAATATTACGTAACAGTATAAAATTGTAGTATTTATAAAATATGTATGTTTATGTGAATAAAAGCAAATGTGTTTCTAAGTTATTATGAATGTCACTCAAAACCATAACGAATATAACAGAACATAATAGACTAACATAAATATCATTTTATTTAAAAAAATCCTATTAAACCCTCACACTCTTAAATTTTCCGATATCTGGCCGTAGGCACAATGCTAAAAATTTACAAGGATTGAACTTGTTTATTTGGTTGAAGGAGACATCGCGAAAAACTCATCTTTATGTATACTGCAAAATTAACTGAAAAATAACATAACAGAGTAGGTCTACTTAAGTGCACGTACTATGTGACATTTCTCGTTAACAAATGCCGTGAGGGGAAGGCTAGAGGAAGAAGTGGGAGTAGTAAAATCCGTTACCGCTCGCTGCGCTGTCTGATGAGTAACCAGTTCAACTAACTAACGCTGCATAACATAAGAAAAAATCGTGACGTCACACATTTTTCGTGCGCGTTTTCCATCAAAACGACTCGGAATTTAAAAAAAATAAAAACTAATTTAGAATTCTGTTATTAATTGAAAGCCAGCAAAATTTTCAAGTACTTTAATCGGTGTTTAATTAAAGAATTGGCATTTAATAGGAAATCCCATCATAAAAAGAAAACACAGTGGAAAATCGATTTTTTAAAAAGTAAGTCATTTTTTAAAAGGTCTAGGGCACATGCTGTTTAAAAGCCGTCGAGAGAAATGAGTCCGTATATAAGATTTGTGTGCAGCAACTTGACAGAAAATCGCGTTATTACAACCAGCGCTCAGCTGTATAGTTGAATCTTAAATCTTTATTTAGCTAGGTAGTAAACACAGTTGGCTCAGTTCATATAACTTTATTTTGTGCAGTTTAAGTTGGTGAGTGGGTTCGGTTAAGTATTATTTCAATTCAATTCAGTCGAAGAGTTATAGACTTGTGGAAGTAAAAATTTTTTCTGATTTGCTAGTAGCATGTTGTATTTGTTGCCAATTCAAAAGAGATAGCCAACTTCCCCTCGTTTATTAATTTTCCGCTACTGTGAAGTATTCCCTTTTGCAAGCCTCAGGTCCCAACAGACCTACCATATATACATTATTCGTTATTTATATACATTTATTTATATTTTACTTACAATATTTTAAACTATTTTACTGATATTTTGCATTTTGACATAAGTTGCGTTACTTAATAATATACACAGATTTCGGTGCATCCATCATCATCTGAGTGTATAAAAGATCAATTCAAAACTAATAATTAAAATTTGTAGAAGTAGTAATCTATACTAATATAATAAAGAAGAAACATCTGTTTGTTTGTTTGTATGAGATAATCTCAGAAACTACTTAACTAATTAAAAAAATCTTTCATTGTTGCATAGCTTAGAGCTTCCTGATCAATATAGGCTATTTTGCAACTGTAAGTAACTTTAATTAAGTGAGTTAAGCAACTTAAACTGTGACGATGTCGCTTGTTTTAGTTTATCGGGTGCATAGCACTTTTATTTTTTCTAAGTCCTCTGTATGGTGTATTTTTTGGGTTAGAAGCACAATTCAACTTTTATATTTCATAGAAAAACATGAAGAATAACATTAGATTCCAAAAACATTAAAAATTTGGAAATATTCAAAATTTTTATTTTTGTACTGTATTTCATATTACATTTGTTTTCATTCGACAGGTAGCGAATGAGTCATATATTTCCAATTACTCTGCTTACCGCACCCACATATTACTGTCTCTTATCTCAGCCATATATCTACCGTCTCTTTTCCATCGGTATTCTTCTATGCATGCTATTCAATTCTGTTAAATCACAGAGACAAACATTTAAAACGGTGGGCGTTGATTTGACACAAAAAAGTGCTTTCTTCACTCATGGACAACTTTATGTTGGACTTTCAAGAGCTGGAAGTGCAGAAAAACAATTTATTTTGCTGCCACAAGGCAACAAAACCACAAATATTGTATGTGGAGAGGGGTTTATTATAATTTAATGAGGCCTACATTAGCTGCTGTGAAGCGAAGCGAGGGGGTTGCTAGTTTACAATAAATACGAAAAAGGATTGGATTAGACTAATTAGATTTGTACAGATGAATGAAAAAAATACTTCTGTAAATTTTAACGATTAGTTTTGAATTGATGTTTTATACACTCTGATGATTGTAAATCCACTGTAACATGAGTTAGTTTTAAATAAAATTGTTAAGAAATAAAAATCAAGGCAACTGCTAAAGGTCAGTGAAATAGTTAAAAACATTTTATACATTGGAATTGATTACAAACAGCAGGGTGGATTGTAAAGATATTTTTATCCTCCCAATGAAAAAACAAAAAAAAATATTTTTTTAAAATAATTAAAAAAAATCTGGTGTGAAACACACATAACTTTTTCTTGCCAATGCTAGTAATGAACAATATAACCAAAAACTAGTAATAAAATATTAAAAATAAACAAAAAACTAACCTCATAAAACATAACCTTATTTTAATCTTGAGTGAATGATGATGCAAAATGAAAACCAACCTTAGTTGGCTTAATAATACGGAAAATCACTCTTTGACGCTAAACGAGGCTCTGTAGAGAAAAATGCTTAAATAAAAGTTGTAGATCTTTTAATTTCCTATAAATTTGATTATGTATACATTTTGCCGTTAAATGCATAGTAAGGCTGAAATTTTTGAAAATCCATTTTTTTTACAAATTTTCATGAAAAAAACTAGAAAATCAGTAAATACCGCTAAACAAAGTGTTGCACAAAGAAATGTTTGCAATAAAAGTTGTAGATTTTTTAATTGTCTACAACTTTTATTATATAGACTTTTGTGCTAAAATGCATATTAAGTCCGCAATTTTATAAAAACCATATGTTTCTATGATAGAACAGCCTTCCCAAGAATTCCAGCTGACATGGCGCCTACCCTATCTTGTAGAGCATAAAAAATGTAGTAATTGAGGCAATTTTTAAAAATTGCTAAAATTGCAAAAAGTGAAAACTGACGTGAATAAACTACTACTTCCGGTTGATCGATTTTGATGAAAATGTTTGTGTTAGGTCCTCTAGTGGTATCAAACTTATTTTCAAGTTTCAACTTGGTACGGTGTTCCGTTATTGAGATATTTTGTTCACACTTATGGACCAATCGCTAAAAACGTGTTTTTTGAGTTCAGGGGGTCTGAAAACATGTCTGTGTGGTGAAAAATCGACATGAAAACAATACTGTCCTTCCTATATATTCATATAGGCAAGAAAGTAAAAATCACTATATTTACTACATTTTTTATGCTCTACAAGATAGGGTAAGCCCCACACCTGCTGAAATTCTTGGGGAAGCTGTGCTCTCATAGTAAAAAATGATATTTTTTAAGATTGCAAGCTTAACATGCATTTCAGGGCAAAACTGTAAATTAAAGTTGTAGAACATTTAATAAAAACGTACAATTTTGTTATCAAATATTTTTTTGTACAACGGTTAGTTTAGCATTAATTAACAATTTTCTGTATTTCACTCATTAAAACATAAAAATTGGATATTTTAAGATAGAGGCCTTAGTATGAATTTTTTTAAATCATTTAAAGCTTTTTTAAAAGGTATAGGAAATAAAAAATCTAAAACTTTTAATTTCAAGCATTTTCTTCTATAGAGCCTAGTTTAGCATCAATTATTCATTTTCTGAATTTTTAAGTGAACAGAGGTTGATTTTCATTTTGCGCCATTCATGTATGGTTAAAATTAGGTTATGTTTTTTCATGTTATTGTTTACTAACGATATTCTGGAATTGATGGATGAACAAAGGAAATTTAAAAATGTAAAGAACGAAAGAGTTAAAATACAATTTTGCTACTTGATAAATACTATAAACAAAAGGTGTAATAAAGTGAAGGAAGATTGGATCTGGGCAAAATGTATGTAGATTGAAAGTAAAATGGTAGTTGGTCAAGAGAGCAGAAAGGTGGAAGTAATACATAGACCAACTCTACAGAGGAAACGAATTAGATCATGATGTGGTAGAAAAAGAAACTGATGTTGAAAAGGGTCAAAGAGGTGAATCTATACCAAGGGAACAATTCAATCGGGCACTTGAGGACATGAATATGAATAGAATGGCAGGAATAGATAACATACCATCAGAATTATTATTACATCGTGGAGAAGTTGCACAAAACAAATTTTACAAACTTCTGCAGAATGTATGAGTGAAGTACCATTGTACTTTAAAAAAAAATATTATGATTTCCATACCAAAAAAGTCAGGAGCGGAGAAGTGTGAACATTACAGAACTATCAGCCTAACGTGCCATGCATCCAAGATACTAACAAGAATTATATACAGGAGAATGGGAGCTCGGGGTGTAATATTGGCTTTGAGATTGATTATTGAGGAAAGGATAAAGAAAAATGAAACTACTTATATGGCATTTGTAGATTTAGAGAAAGCAGACAATCTGAACTGGAGGAAAATATTTAAAACCTTGAAAAGGCTAGGAATAAAATACAAAGAAAAGAAAGTTATGTACGGTCTGTGTAAGAATCAAACTGCCGTTTTAAGAATTGAGGAGTATGAAAAAAAGCTGCTGTAAGAAAAGGTGTTAGGAAAGTATGTTCATTGTCACCACTATTTTTTAACTTGTATATAGAACAGGCTAAAAATGAAGTAAAGGAAAAATTTGATGCAGGAATAAAAAGTCATTGTAGGAACAATAAAAATGCTGAGATTCGCCAATGATATCGTAGTATTAGCAGAGACAAAGAAGAACTAGAGGATGTCTTTTTTGGAATCGATGAGATTATGAGAAAGGAAAATCTCTATGAAAATTAATAAGAACAAAATGAAAGTGTTGTGCAGCAGCCAGAGTGGTTTAGAAGAGTTGGGAAATATAAAAGTAGGCAACGACAACATACAGGCAGTTGGAAAATTCTGGTATATAGGGAGTAAAATAAAGGATGGTTTAAGCACAAGTGACATCAAAAGTAGGATTGCAAGCTAGAAGGCCCTTTGAAATGAAAACAGCTCTTACCGACTACAAACATTGATTTAAAGATTAGGAAAAATTTCTTAAAACAATATGTTTGGAGTGTGAAATGTGGGTGATAGGGGCTGTAGAAAGGAAGAGGATAGAAGCTTTTGAAATGTGGTGTTGTAGGGGAATGTTAAAGATTAGGTTGGTGGACAAAATAAGTAATTTAGAGGTTCTTAGATGAAGTGGATGAAAGAAGTATATGGAAACATCTTACCAGAAGGAATAGGCTAGTGGGGCATATCTTAGGACATCCTGGTATTGTTCTTTCAAAAATGGAGGGTAATATTGAGGGAATGAATTGTAGTGGGAGGCAAAGGTTAGAATATTTGAAGCAAATTTCTAAAGATGTAGGGTGTTATAGGTACGTATGAAATGACTTGTGCAAGATAGAACAGCTTGGAGAATTGCATCAAACCATTCAAGAGACTGATGACAAAAAAATTGTTTACTCATGATTAAATGAAGGTTACTTCGTTCCCTATCTACATTGGCAAGAGAAAGTCGTGAGTTTTTCAAATCAGATTTTTTACAACTAGTAACTATGTCTGAGAGTCATATATTTACGTTTTGTAAATATTTATACTTTTTAATTGTTTTAAGCATTGATAGTAACCGAGGTGCTGATACCAATGTACTATTATATAATTTTTGTACAAATTTGTTTGCAGATATATACAGAAGCGAAGAAGTTTGGTAAAGTTTACAATATCAGTGTAGTCTGTTGTTATGGCGGTGGCTCCAAATGGGAACAGTCCAAAGCGCTTGAAATGGGTGCAGAAATTGTAGTCGCCACACCTGGAAGAATGATTGATCTTGTCAAAATGAAAGCGACTAACTTAACGAGAGTTACGTTTTTAGTTCTTGATGAAGCCGATAGAATGTTCGATATGGGTTTTGGTAAGTTTTTACTTTTTCTTGCATATATGAAGGAATCTATAAAGGAAGGAAAATATTGTTTTCATTTCAATTTTTCAAAATAGAGTTTTCACCGGTTATACATGTTTTCTGACTCCCTGAACCCAAAAAACATGTTTTTAGCAATTGGTTTGTGTGTGTGCGTGTGCGTGTGTGTGCGTGTGTGTGTGTGTGTGTGTGTATGCGTGCGTGCGAACAAAATATCTCAAGAACGGAACATCATACGAAGTTGAAATTTGAGACTTAAGTTAGGTGCTGCTATATGACTACATAAACATTTTCATAAAAATCAGTCAACCAGAAGTAATAGTTCCTGTGTCATTTTTCACTTTTTTGCAATTTTCTCAAAAACTGCGTCTACAATTTTTTTTAAAACATTCCTCATTTACTATACATTTTACGCTCAGTATGATTGAGTAGGTACCATGTCTGCTGAAATTCTTGAGGAGGCTGTGCTCTCGTAGAAAAATATAGTTTGTTTAAGATTGTGGCCTTAATATGCATTTTAGGGCAAAAGTGTACATAATCAAAGGTGTAGAAAATTTAAAAACCTACAACGTTTATTTCAAACATTGTTTTGTAAAACGCTTTGTTTAGCAGTAATTAGTGATTTTCTGTTTTTTTTCATGAACTGTAAAAAAATAAATTTTTTAAGATTTCGGAAATTTCAAATCAAATTTGTTGGAAATCAAATGATGCCAAAAAATCCTAAATGTCTACTGTGTCATCGGCAGTATGGCAAAATTTATTGTCTTGCTAGAACCAAAATTCTCATTTGTGTTAATCTAATATTGCAATAAATTGATTGATTAAGCCACAATAAACTACTCCATCCTCAGATTTGTCAAAAAATAGAGACTCTATTACACAATGCTGAGAGTTGTGCTTTTGAGATATTTTACACTTCCAGTCTCTTAAAATTGATTTAACAATCATAAGTGTAAGCACACAGTGAATGCTGGTGACAGGTTGGTTACTTACAAACAGGAACCTGGTAGCAGAAATATGTCACATTTTAATCAGACTTCTCACAGTAAACACTGGTGGAGAAACCTGCACATATCAGCTCGGGTTTGTTTTGTATAATTGTGCCTGCTGCTCTGCTGCCAGCAGAGCAGCAGGCACAAGTCAGGTTGCTAAGTGTATTTAGCATCATATCATAAGTAATGACAACTTGTTTATTAAAACGGCAACTTATTTTGTAGTGGATACAGAATTGTTAATAAATATTAATAAATTAATCTTAAATATCTAAATATTAAATATTTCCGAAGTCATTCTCTTGTATTTAAAAAAACCTGTGTCTATCTTTTTTTAATTGTGGAAAAAGATGATACTCGCCGTAGTTTTCTGTTCTTAAGAATGTCAGTAATGGCAGTGACGGATTTCCCACTAGGCACACTAGGCCAGTGCCTAGGGGCGGCACGCCTCAGGGGCGGCACGACCTGACAGGTGCCGCTAAAATAATAAGAGATAGATTGTTGGGCAACAGAAACAATGCTGTTGATGAATTGAAGCAGCTTTTTCTGTCTCTCGGTGTTTTTATGAACACCTGTATTTTTAGTTTGTTATAGTATAAACCTTTTAAAATGTGATTAAAATCTAATTAAGTATCTTTTGGTGATTTTATCAACACCCGTTTATGAACTCGTTAGATTTACTTTTTTTTTAAATTGAGTAATAACTTTGGCACAGATGTGGCATGTTTCAAAAGGGCGGCAGTCAGAATAGTGCCTAGGGGCAAAAAATTTATAAATCCGTCACTGAGTAATGGTATCATCTTTAAAAGATAACAATTTCATATAAACATTTTCCATAAAAAATAATTCATCATCACTGCTGCTACTGGAACTCATCTTGAAATACCGACAACTGAATGAAGGTTTAAGCACATAATTACATGCTTCCACTGTGCACACTCAGCAGCATCATCCAGCAACCTGAAAACAGCGACCTGCGACCAGCATTGACTGTGCGCTTACCCGAAGATTGTCAACTTGTTTGGAACAGTCGAAGTGGGAAATGTTAACTTAAACTCATGTTTACTCGTTCATAAGATTTGTATCTCAAGAATAAGTGCACGTTTGTCTCTGGAAAACAACATTCTTGACACAACAGAGACCAATGGATTATGGAATAGTACTGATGCACAAGAACACCATTTCAATTGTGGCAACTTTTAATACAGTATTGCCAATGGACATGTAAGAACTACATGAAATTTACCTATGCATTGCTTCTACCTTCTTAATGTTGTAACTTTTTTAAATGCCCGTTTTTCCAGTATTGTTGTACTGGCAGGTGCTGGACTATACTATCACGCAGAAATAAGATCAATAAACTCCCGCTGAAAGAATTGAAGAAGGCATGTAGACTATATAAGCAAGTACTATTGAATTAGAAGAGACACTGCTTCCAAGCTCCAACGTAGACATATTGATGACTCTTCAAAGAAGAGAAGATATACAGGGTTTTTTCTTATCTTTAGAAAGAAATCTATGTACAGTGTATGCAAAATAGTTAAAAAAATTATAGGTTAGGTAAATTATAGTGTGCCTAAGACATAAAAATTTTATTGGAATTTGTTATGAAGTATTTTATTAATTTCAGAACCACAAGTCCGGTCAATATGCAACCATGTTCGACCAGACCGTCAAGCGTTATTATTCAGTGCTACATTTAAAAAGCGGGTAGAAAAATTAGCAAGGGATGTTCTAACCGATCCAATTAGAATTGTCCAAGGAGATGTCGGGGAAGCAAATACTGACGTTACACAAATTGTACTTCTTATGCCTCAGACTTCAAAATTACAATGGTTATTAAAGCATCTTGTACAATTTTTGTCTACTGGAAGTGTTCTTATTTTTGTTACAAAAAAGGTAAATCTACTCATTTATTGTTTTAGATTAATTTACCATGATGTGCCATCCAAATTGGAGTAGAAAAAATAAACATTTTTAATGAAAAATTAGTGTGGCAAATCTTGGGTTGTGCGTTCATTGTGAGATAGTTCGTAAATCGATTGGGAGATTTTATACCACTGAAAGGTTGGTTTGCTCACCAAAATTCAGCCCAATTGACTTTTCAGTGTTGGGAATAATAAAAGAATGTTTATTTAAAAAAAAAAATGGAATCATATTTTATTGACAAAATGTTTACTTAATGCCCATAACAGGCAGGTGGAGTGTTTAATTATTTGCACTCGATCTGCTAGTTCCAGGGCTACAAAAAAAATAGTTCTGTTTCTTATCATATGATCAGCCAGTTGTATGACTGAAGCATATAGAACAGAAGAGGTAAAAGTGTCAAAATCACTAGTCATTATCTCTTCTGAGAGTAATGAATTTCATAATACAGCCAGACCTTGTGGTGAATGAAGTGAAGGTGTCATTTGCAGTGTGGAAAGAAGATGTTTTTCAGGAATGCTGATAAGCATACATTTCTACTGAGTGAAAAAGGCAGGGTAAACCACCTCACTCCATGTTTTACTAAGTAAAGCCTCTAGAGGTTCAAACCAGTCTTTCGGCTGATGACCTTAACAACATTTTTACTTCTCTTGTACTTTATGAATATAATAGGGAAGGAAAGTATTGTTTTCTCATGTAGATTTTTTAAAATTGAGTTCTCATTGGAAATACTAATTTTCAAGACCCTTGAACCCCAAAAAACATGTTTTTAGTGATATTGCTCTTTCTGTAAACTAAGTATCTTGAGAATGGAATAGCATATGAAGTTGAAACTTAGAACTTAAGTTAGGTGCTACGAGTGGACCTTAAACAAACATTTTTATCAAAATCAGTCAACCATGGTTTGGATGGCACAAATTGTACTTCTTATGCCTCAGACTTAACCCTTTGTTAGTATTTGTTTGTATAGGGTCAAAGGGTTTGTGTCAACCTTTGGTATTAGTAATTAATTTGTGTGATTTTTTACTTTTTTGACTTTCTCAAAAACAGGTACGATTTTTTTACAAGTTGGCACATTTACTACATTTTTCTGCTCTACAAGAAAAAGTAAGCATCATGTCTGCTGAAATTCTTGGTGGTCTTTGCTTTTAATGGCAAAAAATGTTTTTTTTTAAGATAGCGGCTTTAATATGCATTTTAGGAAAAAATTGTATTGGTTCAAAGTTTATTTGTAACATTTTTTTCTACAACCCTTGGTTTAGCATCAATCAGTGATTTTCTGTATTTTGCTCATTAAATTCGGTAAAAATGAATTTACTGAAAGGAATTTACATACTGTGAAAGAATGTTTAGAATATCAGCTTCAAAGAATTTTAGAATCGTAAAAATTATTGGACATTGATCCGTAAAAAAATATACGAACGTATAAATTTTTGTCAATTTATCAGTCTGTATAAATTAAAATATGTAATTAATTATGTTAATTAGGCTGATACTGAAGAACTGGCAAGTAATTTAACATTAAAGGAATTTGATGTGCTGTTACTACATGGTGATATGGAACAAGCTGAACGTAATAAAGTTATTACTATGTTCAAAAAACAAGAAGTCAATATTTTAGTCGCTACTGATGTTGCTGGTTAGTTTACATTAGTTTATTTATATTAGGGATGTGTTGATTCCAAATGTTAATTCTCGGTACAATCAGTACTTAAAAAAATAATCTGTATTGAGAATAAACGGTAAAAAGTTGATTCTTTGACTTTTTAAGATATTAACCCTTTGAATGCCAGGGTCCGATTTTTTTCGGATGTGAGGATCTTCTGGAAAGTGCCAATTCGGTCACATCGGATCTCAGTAAACTGTTGCGTAAATAGCTATAACTTACGTATGCACCGGTAGATTGCGTTAAATTTTCGCTTTATTATTAATGTAAATATGAACTTTCATTTTATGTCAATAGATGTCGCTATAATTTAGTTGCATCTGTTTTACAAAGAGTTTATAGTTTGTGTACGTTTTCGTAAACACACGCGTCAAATAGCAGCTTCGTTGTCTATCAGCTTCGTCAATCTAATCAGAACAAAATTGTCTATAAAATGAAATACCTCGTGACAGTAAAAATATTTTTAGTAATACCTACTGGAAGTAGAATGTTACATGAACATAAAATTCGGGCAAATGAAGAAAGATATTTTAGTAAATAAAAATAAATTATCAATGAATAAATTTTTTAAACTGTGGTATTTATAGAGTAAGGTTTTCTGCTAATTTCAGTAAAAGAATTAAGCTAATATCCGTATTATTTTTGATGAAATTAATTTTTAAAGGGAATAGTGTCATTAGCTTGACGTGGCATTTCTCACCAGTTCTCCACTACAAGGCGCGGCACTCAAAGGGTTAAGTATTAATACAGTTTGGTTATTTTGCTTGCGGGGGGGGGGAGTAAAAACTATTTTTTACATTTGAAAATGTTTCGTATTGTTGTCATTAAATAACTCAGTAGGTAGTCACTAGTCCGATCATCACTAATCCAAATCTATCAGTAATCTGAACAGCAGTACCAGTCCAAAAAGAAATACATTTAAACAGTTAAATACAACAGTAGTTTTGTACGAAATAAATTATTTGAATCTAACAATTAGCATTTAAATAAATTCAAACAGGAAATTAAATGATAATTTTACATAAAATTAGAAGGTCCTGTGCGCTTTGCTGCAAGAGCGGAAATAAAATTAAAGACTTTTAAAGCAACAGCTTTTAAAACTTATTCGCTATGCTGGGAATGACAGACTTAACAGGAACAATAATAATTTAACAAATTATTTTTAAAAAAAATGTAAAGATTAAAGACGTTTAACCCTTGTGCAACGAATGGGTTAACACTAATCATGAGATCGCGCCATATTCATCTTTATCCAAAAAATGTAAAATTCTTATGAGACGTTAAGAAAACTTTTAGAGATGTTTAAAAATCAAACATGGAACTCCATTTTTTTGTTGTGCCAGTTAGTGAATTTACAGAAAATCTGTTGTAATTTATGCAAAGTCATGTGTTTTTGTCAAAATTTGGCAATAAATAATGTTTATCATTTTAGCCTGGTTTTATCAAAAAATGTCTAGTGCATAATTTGATGTATCAAATTCTCTTAAATATTGGTTTTTATGGCATCTAAGAAATTTATAAAATCGCTATTTTTACTGGAAAAAATAATTGACTCTTATAACAAAGTGCAGCAATATGCTCTTCTTTATATTTATCTTCTATCCAAAAAGTTTGAAATTTTTGTGAGACATTAACAAAACTTTTAGAAATGTTTTTAAAAAAAAACATGAACCTCCGTTTTATTTTACTCCAGTTGAAGCGAATTTATGAAAAATGTGTTGTAATTTATGCAGTCACGTGATTTTCATCAGAATTTGGCCATAAATTATTTTTAGTCCGGTATTATTGAAAAACGTCAAGCGAAAAATTTGATGTATTAAACGACCTATTAAGGTACTTGCTAACCACATTCTACAGCTATACAAGCGTAAGTGAGAGTCATGTGAATATGATTTTCTGTGGTAAAAGGAAGGGAGAAAAACTGCACCCTTTAAGCTGATGTCATTGACCCATTCCTACAGTTATTTATGTGACATATGTTATATGAAAGCACAGAATTTTGTGAACACGTGCATATAAAAAAGTAAGAAAAGATATCATAGAACATAGTAATTGGAATGGGAACAAGTGTCTGAAAATTGCATATTCTACTAATCTCAGATGGTTTATAGCATTTTCAGGTAATTTTCAACTCAACCGTCATTGATAAAAGGAATATTATTGAACAAAATACTTCCCCTACCATTCAAGCTTTCATACGCATTTATAACTCTATTTTTAGATGAGCTACAACCCTTACATGGTTTTCTTCAAAAGCCTTGCAATTCAGTGGTACCATAATATTCACAAATCAATAGGAAAATTTCCACTAACAGTATAGTGTTTCTAAGTAGCTTATTTTTTTCTCGTACATTCAGCTACTATTTAACTATATAACGTTCACTGCTGTGCACATTCATTGACCTTCACTATTACACAAACTGTTGAGTACTTGCACACTCGTCATCTAACAACAATATATTTAGCTATCCGACGGATAAGGGTTAAAGTAAATATTTTTTAATATGATACAAAAACGAATAAGATAATTTAGAATTACTTTGATTATCGTTTTGTATGTATACTTATCTTTTTGCTAGACAAAGCTCTTGAAAGAACTAATTGTTATTTTGTTGAATTGTACGCTAATATAAAGATTTAAAATTACAACAACAACGAGCAATAAAAGTTGACACACCATTCACTAATCTGTAACTGTTGTGTGACCAGTGCACTATGTGAGAGTGGGGGAAATTGGCTAACCAGTGCTAACAAATAACGTGTAGGCATGAGTAGGATTCCACTATTATCCAAAGTTTTTAAAGTTTGTGACAAAGTTATTGGTATTACGTTACTAAAAGTCTCTTGTTTTCTGGGTTGAGAAATCAATTAAAAAAAGGTCTGAGCTCAATATTTTCAGTCGTTGAGGAGTTACAACACATTTTCAGATTTTTTAATCCTTGGGGTAGGGGGGGTTCGTACCTCAGATTTTGGATTTTTGTTGGGGGTTTCAAAGGGTGAGGAACAAAAAAAAAGTCTCATGTATTTTTTTGCTCTGAGACCTCCTTATGGGAATTGCCAGACATAGTTGGTTATTTTCAGCTTTATATATAAGAGAAATAAATTTATTGATTGTTAGTTCGGTTCGATATATGCATAATTCGGAAAAGGAATTGTGATTGTGAAGAGAATAGGTTCTGTGAACCCTAGTGACTACACAATCGATGCATAGTGAATTTCACAACCTACTGCCAGCTGCTGAAGTCAGCAAAAGCCACCCACAAAACCAAAAGACAAGGTATCCCTAATCAGAGATGTCATTCTTCATGAAATACACCAGGCCTTCCACGGCGACTTTGACAAAAGACAAATTGGTTGAAATGAACTGGGAAACCCTTGAACACCCTGATTTATTGATTAGTTAATATTTTTTATGAACATTAAGTATCAGATCAGTAAACTTTAACTACTACAGTCCTTGACCCTGTACAGTCTGACTACCATTTGCTCCTACACATAAATGCAAGCTTGGCGGTAAGCGCTTTAAATGTAATTACTAATAATAAACGCTGTAAAGTTATGTTTGTGTCACTGGCAGGATGTTTCTTTGAGAAAGGTTTAAATAAGCTGGTCGGTCACCCGCTACGACGAGTGCCTAAACATTGGTGGAAACTATGTAGAAAAGTAATTTTAGATATGATATTTCATGTAAAAATAAAATTGTCTTGAAAAAAAGTCAAGTATTTTTTTTTTCAAAACTGTCAATATTTTCTGGACATACTTTGTAGATCATGAAAGATACTGGCAGCTCAAAAGGTTAGTGAATTATTTATACAATAGAATTAATTGCTAACTGCAGGCTGCATTATAAAGATCTAATTTTTAAATGTTATAAATTTGCGTAAGATCTTTATGAATTGTTTCTTAATTTTTTCTTTTTTACTTTCAGCTCGTGGTTTAGATATACCTCATATACGGACTGTGGTAAATTATGATATCGCAAGAGATATTGATACACATACTCATCGAATTGGCCGAACTGGTATGTAACAATTTTGCACTGTAAAACTTGTGTATTAATCAAATTGTTCAATTATTACTAATTACTTTTATGTGTCCTTTGTATAGCATGTCTCAAAAGTTGGTTGTTTACTGGTTTATCTATGATTTTTGACGATCTGTTAATGTTTTTTATGTACTTGTAGGGTACTCGAATCCACATTTCACTTGCCTGCTGCATAGAAGAACAGAGGTGGAAGTATAAGTGGCACAGTGAAAGAGAGAGTACCCCCTCCAAGAGTCACTGATGTCTGCTGTGTAATGGCTACACAAAAAATTTTATATAAATTTAATGACTAAATGAATTAACAATCTTCCTGCTCTTGATTATCCATAAGTTTTCATAGTTAGTATTGAAGAAGGTACTGACCTTATTCGTTACTTTACTATGAAAATAGTGTACTATTACGAGGACCCGCAAGAAACACGATAATTAAAATAAGTATTATTCCTTATAAAAATGCGGCCTGCCCGTTAAGATAAATTATATTACATGCACTTTCATTATTAGGTTTTTTTTTTAATTTCTGTGCATACCTTTTTGAAATATCCCAGTTTTATAACTCCTCAATACCGGACATATTTAAGTCAAATTTAATTTCTGAACTAACAAACTTCCTGCTCAGAGAATGCAGTATCTTATTCGATACCTTTCTATGAAAACTCATAATTACGAGAAACCCCATAAAAACATAATAACTAAAAATGTACTATTACAATAATATAGCAAAACAAAAATGCAAAACTGTCCACGCACAAAACAACAAGAAAACACACTAACCAAATGTAATCCATGATAAAACTCAACTTACTGATAGTAATAATAGCACTACTAGCATGGTCCGAACTGAATCGTACCTGAATATTGACTGGACGTGACGCACGGCAAAAAATACATGTGAATCATGTACCGTTATAAAGTACAAACAGCCAAACAATGGAAGTTATGGTGATTCCTAATTACTGTAACTTCCAGAAACAAGGTAAAACCCATCAACTGGTGAATGGGAAGAAGCCTCCTTCTGTAGTGACTTTTCAAACTTTTGATCACACTTGGATTCATTGTTGAAGAAGGACATTTGTTGTGTTGGTAGGTAAGAAGTAAAGCTCTGTGTTTTGAAGATCAGAGATTACAGGGTGTGCAAGGCAGCTGTAAACTAGAAGCAGGGTCTTCTTTCCCTTGAGCTCAGCATCCCATTTTCTCTCTTCTTCAAAAATCTGTGAAGTCGTCGTCTAAGCACACTTGTTTGCTTTGTAATCGACCGGCAGATGTTTGACGCTTTTAAAACAACACGGATATTTGGACTTGTCGATCACTAGCAATTTCCTTTTTACTGAGCCTGTCATGTTAGCTGCCACCAAAACCATAATTCATTCTTTTGATAACTTTTCACGGATAAACTTTTCTGATTTAAATTTTAAAGTTCTGTTTGGCATCATCTTGTAAAACAATCCAGTTTTGTCATCATTGAAAAAATCTTCCAGTGAATATCAGGCCTTCAGCTCAGGCCACGCTTTCTCCAGCCAACCATTTGTGATGTTCCTGTTAAAATTACAGACCTCTCTACTGATCTGCTCATAATTTATATTGAGACACAGCTTCCACTTGCTCAGCCAACCCTCAGATGCAAAAAGTTCTGTTTTTAATTTGACAAGAGGCCCAGAGTGGTTATGGTTTATACACTACCGTTGAAACCACTGCAGCATGACCCGATCATAATCTTCATGCTGAGGTTTCCGCAGTTTCTACCTGGTGCTTCCCTTTACTTCCGCAACAATCCATGTTTTCTATTCTTCCAGATGGTAGCGCCACAGTTGGCTGGAAGGCCTCATTTACCGAACAACATCCATTTGTTGCTCACCTTTCTCTATTGCCTGAATCAACAATAACTTTTCTTAAATGGTGAGCACTTTATGTTGTTTAGAAACTTGTTTACGAACAATTAAGACTGTATAGTACCGGCCAACATATCTATCTGAAGGTAGACAATAAGACGCCGAACGATAACAGAGGAGTTGTGCGGTGGCATTCCTTAACCGGGAAACAAAACATGTCCAGTAGACCTTGCTACTCAGAAGTACTGTGCTCCTGTGTAAAAAATGTGTTTAGTGAGTTTGTATCCTTAATATGCATTTTAAGGGAGGAGTGTTTTGAATTTAAGTTGTAGAAAATTTTGAAACCTACAACTTTCATTTGTAAAATTTTTTTTCTACAATGCTTAGTTTAGCATCAATTAGTGAGTTTCTGTATTTTGCTCATTAAAATAGGAAAAAAAAGGATTTTTTATGATTGCGACCTTATTGCATTGTACGACAAAAGTTTGTATAATCAAAGTTATAAAAAATTAAAAACCTACAACTTTTTTCCAAGCATTTTTCTCTACAGAGCGTAGTTTAGTGTCAGTATATTAATGATTTTTTTAAGCCCTATAGAGGATAAACCTTATTTTTTATTTTTTTCTCAATTAATTTTCAGCGACTGCCTAAAATTAAATTAAACTTCAGATTCGTAGACCTTGTATTTTTAGAGATTTCATATTGAGTAATAGAAGTCATTGACTGGATTACATAAATATTTCTTTTATTATTTTATTAAACATCCTATGTAGTAAACAATAAAGAAGAAATAAACAAAAATGGTAATAAATACATTACATATAATTACATAAATCATAGAATACATAAAATTACCAATATATACGATAAAAATAAATACAAAATAGCATATAAACCCCAGTTTCCTATAAAATTTATTTTACAAAAACATAATATTAAGGCAAATGTAAATGATAAAGGAAAAGAAAATAATCAATTTAATTCATGTGGAATTTATAAAATTAAATGTAATGAATGTAATGAAATATATATAGGTAAAACCACCAGATCTTTTAAAAAACGGTTTACAGAACACTATTCTAACTATAAAAAAGGAAATCGAAAATTCTCCAATGTAACTGAACACATGATTAAAAATAAACATAATATGTCGAATATAAAAAATAATCTAGAAATATTGGAAATAAATAACAAACAAAATGAAATTGAAATTTTGGAAAAATATTATATTTATAAATACAATAACGGGGAAAAATTAATGAACACACGGATTGAATACGACAATCAACTGATTAAGTTGGCAAGACTGTTTTAAATATAAGAATCGACTATTCCTTATCTACCATGGTAGGAGCAGGAAGTTTTAAATTGTGACTTGTAATAAATTTTAATTTACTGAAGATGTGTACAAGATACGCGAAAGCGCTATAAACATTGGTAAGTGTTTTATGTTACCGTATTCTGGTGGTTAGAAAATATATATTTCAAATATTTCTTTCTCTTTTTATTTAGGTCGTGCTGGTGAAAAGGGGACAGCATATACTTTAGTAACTGACAAAGATAAAGAATTCGCTGGCCATCTCGTCAGAAATTTAGAAGGTGCCAATCAAGAAGTACCTAAATCTTTACTGGATCTTGCAAATCAGGTCTGTATATTCAAGAATTTAGTATAATTTTTACTTAACTTACTTGTTCATTGAATTCTATCATCATTCCTTTACAGAAAAACTGCTGAAGTGATGGTGATTACAGGACTCCACTTTGTATTCAGCAGGTTGACTCATGGGTACCTCATGCCTTCTGGTGACGCCCCAGTTAGTGGCAGATGAAATTCGCCAATAACCCTTTTACTGTTAATCTTGAGTACTTAAGTTACCAGTTTTAATTACCTGCTGCTTTTCCCATATATTTACGTTTTGCACTTTTATTTTCACTTGTGGTTCGTGTATGTTGACTGATGTACACTCTCTTTTAGCTGTTTATAACATGGTGCCATCTATTGGCTAATGATTGAAGTAAAATTTGGGTACTCTTCCATTATGTGGATGGCACTCCTCTATTTCAGATTTCTTTCCGTTTAATTGTTGTGTTATTATGTGGAAGTGAATGGAAAATGGATACCTGTTATGTATAAATGGAAAACAACATTTATATTTATGTAAAAATTTTGAATTGTGTTAATTTATTATGGTAAAATTATGCGTTGACGTAACCACAAAAGACCCTTGCCATTTCTCTGTTATCTGGGCGCCATGTTATTAGGGTGCAGCTTTCCTATCGTGTTAGCTTTTTCCGTGTATATTTCGTTGTTATCTAATTGCTTTCATAATTTTATATATGATATAAATAATGGTATAGTACTAGTTTATGTACGATAGCAGTATTGGAGTACAAGCAGTATTGTCTGTAGTGTATTAATTATTTTCTGAGCATTAACTTTTTTTTTGATAGCGAGATGAAACTGTGAATGATAATTTGGAATCTTCCCTCGTGTGGAGATAATGCGGTGATTTTTTCCATGAACTGCGAACTATGTACTGCTACAACAATGAGTCTTTGAGAAAGCTTACGAAATGACTTTTACCTGACTGACAGGGTTCAGCATTAGTTCCTAAGATCTACCGTAACCTCACTGGTTAATTCATGTTAGGTTATTGGCTTATTAACTATAACTTAATCAAGACTAAGAGCGAAGGTGACCTTATAATAGAAGAGTTTAAGGGCATCAAATTTATTATGCAGACAGACACCTTTATTACAGTCAATAACTAATCAGTTTTCAACTTCAACATATACATTACTTACCATGTTCAAACATAAAATAATCAAACTATTTGTAACCTAATGGTTCCATTCGTTTGTGTAAGGTAGAAGTGAAAAAAATCAGTGGAAATGGAATGGCATCAACCAACCAATGGATGAAAACCAAAGAGTTTCATTAATGCACTTATTGTCCACAAAAAAAACATAGTAAATTAATTTTTTTTTATAAAAATGCCCATAAATGTTATAAAACATAACAATTTAAATTTTCATGCTGTTGTAACTACAATTCGTTACAATTTAGGCTAGGTGTAAAAGCCCATCTTTCAGCAAAATTTATTCCTTAGTTTTTTATGCTCTATTATGTAACTAATTTTAGTATATTTACTCTTCATTTTTTTAGAGTGCATGGTTCCGTAAGTCAAGGTTTAAGAGTGGAAAAGGAAAATCATTAAATATTGGTGGATCTGGATTAGGTTTTCGAGAACGACCAGGACTTGGTTCAACTGATTCTCTGGTAAATATTATTTATATCATTTCTTTTTTCATAAACTTGTTGTTGATCTTGTATTTTTTTCACAATTTGTATTTAAAATTGCATTAATCTATTGGCCTTAACAAATGATATTGCAATAGTAATTTTGCAAATAATATAACTAAGACAAAAACTAAAATTGGAAAAGTGTGCAAATTAAGTAGTACAGTAGATCCTCAAAAATGTGACCATTTGTGAACTTTGAGGTTGTCAAGTTTTTGAAATCTGGAGTTATCCAAAATGAGGAGTAGAAGAAAGAATGCAATTACAGTATTTGCTGCAAATTATTACATTTTCTGTATTATAATGAATTATAGAACTATATTTTTTTAATTTGTGTATTTAAATAATATTTAAACAAAAGAAAAGTGAAAAAAAACCTTATTTACCTGTATGCAGTAGTACTAGAAAACTGTTTGAGGCTCGTTCAGAAAGTAACTGCCGTTGTTGCTTAGCAAGAAATAGTGGGGGGGAGCACAGTGGTTCAGTGCGGTTTTAGCTGTTTACAGCAAAGCATCATACTGCAGTACATCTGCTAGTTATAACCTTAAAATCATGAGTGCCACAATAGAAAAATCTCACCAAATGTAATTGCTAAAGGCATCTTGCTTGTTTTTTTTTTATGGAGCGTGGTACGACTATCACTTCTGAAGCTTACTGAAAAATTTTAAAAAACTAAGAAGAGCAGTTCAAATAAGTGTCGAGGTCTTCTTACATCTGGTATTCAGTTTGTGCGTGACAACACTCGTCCTCACTTAGCTTGATGAACAAATGAACTTTTGGCTAAGTTCAAATGGGACATTTTTGACCATCCCCCATATATAGCCCAGACTTGGCTCCTAGTGATTTTCATTTGTTCACATTCATGAAGAAGTGGCTTATATCCCAGTGCTTTGCCAATGATGAGTCTTGAAAAAATGTGACAGGTTGACTTTGTTCCTAAGCAGTAGATATTTATGTAGAAGGTACTACAAAAATGGTGAAACGGTATGACAGGTACTCGAATTTGTTTGGAAATTTATGTTTCCATTTATTATTTTCTTCCAAAATTACAATGATTAGTTTGGTAGTTGTACATAATAAAACTTGCAATCTACACTACTTGAATTTTTATTTCAAAATGGGGTTACTTTCTGCAAGACCGTTTAATAACTAACAATTCACTAATGCTGTTGACACAATAACACGTTTGACCATTGAAAGTTTTAGCGCAGAACTGGAGTTTCACAACACGCATTCTATTGTAGAACATCAGAAACCTGTCAATTTATGATTTTTGTTGAAAAAAATTTATGTGGAATTAAAAAATAAATTTAATAATTTCAGAGTTCTTCATCAAGTTTATCAGATGCAATTACAAGTAGTAGAATGAATTATGGTAATAAAACTGGGCCTGGTACAGACAGATTGTCTGCTATGAAAGCTGCGTTTAGAGCTCAGTATCAGTCACAGGTATGTTATGTTTTCTTCTCTCTCATCTGTGTGTAGTAGCATAAAAGTGAAAGTGTTAATTGATCTTCATATAACAAGCACTCCTGAAGCCCAAAAAAGTGGTTTTCAGATGGAGTTTTTCTGTATTTGTTTCCATGTGTTGTGAAAACAAAACTTTTGTCTTTGTTCAATTTTAGTCATAAAATTTGTCGCCAGCACTTCTAATTTATCGATTTCGATTGTTACATTTAAAGCTAATTGATGTCATTCCCAAACAAATGCCTTATTTTGTTGAAAAGTTATGGATGAAAACGTTCAAATTTTAGTACTGGCTCGTCAAAAAAATCTCTTTCTTTCGCGTAACACCACGTCAAGTTTCATCGTACAAATATGCAAGATACATCAAATGAAAGAAGAGAAAATTCTCTAACTAATAAAACTAAATCCGTTAGAAAATAATGAATAAGTGCAGAGATAATTGAATTTAAAGAAAGATAAAGACGAATGAGTGATATTGGGCCTCCTTGTTAGCAAGGGTTAAGAGAACAACAATAGAGTAACAGCTCCTTCTTCTTCTGAGGAAGAACTCATCGTGACTGACCGACAAACTGAACGCATTCTGCATGACCAGGATGATCACACTTGAAATCAGAGTGCATTCATTCTGTGTGAACTACCCTTAAATCATTATTAATAGACATAACATTAACTTACAGTCACATGCCGTATGTTGATAGGAGGTGAATGACGAGCAGTACTGTCCTCCCACTTCACTATACTTCTGTTCGCGGTTATAATCAGAATTATCTTCAGTAAAAGTATTAGCTTGTTTTAGCATTACTTCCGTATATAAATTTTTACATTTGATAAGGTTGGTCTAAGTAGAAAGTTGGCCAGACCATGGCAGTCTCATTAAAATTTTAAACGGACCTTGATAAAATTTAGTTGACGTTAGTTTAATTGACGATGATGTAGTATGTAGTTTAGTTTAGTTGATCATGTTTTAGCTGAAGACCACAGCTGTAGCTGAGGGTAATATTTATTAACCAGTCAACTGCATTATTGGTCCAACAAGATACAAATTTTTAAGCATTTAGAAAAATAGTGCATTAAGATTTGTATTACTAAGATTAATGTTTGTGTTTCAGTTCACAGCATCCGAAGATCATACGTGGGAACAAACGCGTGACCAACCCAATGCCGGTTCAATAATACAACCGTTACAACAAACTCCGAAACCATCATCAAATATTATGGCACCTCCACCAACAATACCATCTGCTCCACTACCTCCGCAATCCATCCCTGTTCCTCCGCCACCAACATCTACGAGTTCAACGACTCCCAATACTGCACCAGTCAGGGAACGACGTGCTAAACGAAGCAGATGGGATTCATAAAACTTTTGACAATGAATTTTCTATTTTTAAATAATTATATTTATTTCGTAGCTGTATTATATATTTAAAATTATAAATAATGTAATTATAATGTAGAAATTTGTCAGGTTCTAGGTGTGCCAAAGTGTAGTTAAAATTTATAAAGTTAATTTAATACTCATTTTTAAAATGCAGAAACTGGATTCAGTTTGTTTTTGTATGGTTTTACATAATAATTTGTATATAAATTGGGTGTTTTACAATATATTGCAAATACTTTAGGATCTCATTCTACATGTGAAAATTGACAATATTACAATTAGTCTGAACATCAGAAACCCTCTAAATCCATTTAAATTGTAAACCCCTCAAAAGTGTTTGATTTTTTTATAAAAAAAGTTTTTGTGGAATTCAAGTTTATCGGATAAAATTCTAATGTGCAATTAATTCTAAGCTGTATGCATTCTAATATAATAAATTATATTAATAGCATTTTTAATTAAATTAATTAATAATTTATTAAAATAAATAATGGTAATAAAACTGGGCCTGGTACAGATTGCCATGACAGCTGCATTCAGAGCTCAGTATCAATCACAGGTATGTTTAATGTCCTAAAAATTTGTTTTGTGAACACCGATTGTCATCAATTTTTTATAGGTGTTTATAAAATTTTAGTTTACTTATTATGTATATAGTTTTTATAATTTGAATTAATATTTTTATTTATTTATTCATATGTTGAAAAATCTATTATCAATTTTATACAAAATGAATTTTTTATCAGTCACAGGTGTAATCAAAGTTGAGTTACTTTTTCTAATTGTACAATTATGTGGTTTACTTATGTATATAGTTTTTATAATTTACATTAATATTTTTTAAATTATATATTATTAAACATTTATTCACATGTTGAAAAATCAATTATAAATTTTATACAAAAAGAATATTTTTATTTTGAGAATATGTAATAATATATTTTGGCACACCTATTTATCAATATAAATATATAAAATTAACAATTCATGTTTGTTTTTTCGTTTTAAGTTTTTAATAGTACAATTTTTGTTTTGTTTTATATTTATTAATAGAAATAAATTGTGTAAGATATGAAATTATTCTTCAATCTTGTGTTAAATTTTAATTTTTTAAACTATTTAATTTAATTTCCGGTTCCACAGTAAGTTCTGTGTATTAGCATCATATTTTATGCTGGAAACGTTATAATTCAAATGTTTAGTAAATTTATCTGCAGGCAGTACTCACACTGTTAAAGTATGTTCAGTGCCGGAACTGCTGTCCGCCTCATGTGATTACTTTACATAGTTATTATAAAATCATGGTTTGTTTATGGAAAAAGTGCTTGTAATAAATTTTCATTACGTTATCATAATGCCAAAACTAAATAACTGTTGTAAACATTGACCACTTAACACAACAATTACCATTTTTCATCAATTTTATACGTGCCCGTAAAAGTTTTGTCTTGTTTTTTTAATTGCTTCCATTAATTAATCATTTTTCTTGCACAGTTCTTGTCCTCATAACCTAAATTGCCTGACTTTTTACCCATTGTCTTACGAAGGATCTGTTCTTAAATTTTTCTGCTTTTTAGACCATGTCATTCGTCCCAGTCATTCTAAATCACTCACTTGCATAAAGACACTCAGCTTTTATCACAGTATGTCTAATCTTGGCTTATACAAGTGGTGAGTTCCTTGGAATGCACCGGCCATATTTTCTCATCTGCCGTTGTGTGCTCCCTTTTCGCTGGTCTTTGGTGGTATTATCTGTCCTGAGGTACTTGAAGCTTTTCCAATTTTTCTGTTTTGTGTCTTAGTTATTTAACATTTTCCAATAAAAAATTGAAAATTTTCCCAATTTTTCTGTGTTTTTCTTAACCCTTAAGGCTCTGGTTGTTCCATACTGTTTAGCTTGTAATACACAGTGGCTTTATTACAGTCCTTTCCCATGACGTCACACACACTCATGTAGTTAATAATTTTATTACACATACGAATGTAGAAATGTAGATAATTGTATAAAATGTAAAGGTACATATATGTATGCATGTAGTTAATTTTATCTACACTTTTATCGTATATTTCACAATTCTGTAGGTTGCAATATGAGGGTGACTTGTTTGTGAACGCTGCAGGTAGTATTTTATCATGCACCACTCCCTTCCTCCTTTGCTACAACATACATTAGACCCAAAAATTTGTAGCAAAAAAAATTCCTGTAGAAAAACATCACAGCTTTCACACAACTAAGAAACTTGTTTGTATATTGACTTGTGGACGGCCTGCATGCGATGTCTGTTTTCATAAAAAAATGTTCAACACTCTAGCCTACCCTTCACGCTAAAACAATAATAAAATATTTATTTTTCAATGTGTTCTATTTCTGTAAACGCTATTAGTGGCGTTGAAGAATTCTCTACAAAATAAATACAATAATGACCAGTTTCAGACGTATATTGACCTCACTGCAACAAGTTTTACTGCGTACTGCAGTACCCATTTCTATAGCCACTGAAGTTGGCTTCACATAGATACATTGGTCAATTGTGTTATTAGTAAAATGTTAGTTACATTGTCAGAAATTGATGTACAAACAAAAAGAGAAACTGGTCAAAATGTCATATGTTGTCTTTTAGCAATACTCAGTTCAATTATAAGCTTTCTTAAAATCAACAAACCCTACATCTCTTAAAATATAACTTTCTAGAACTCGTTTTAGGTTTTTTTTTTTAATTCATTTATTTAACGTCGCATCATTAGCGACGACATTGGGGTGTAACTATTGTACAATGGAGGATGAAATGATTTTTTGTAACTTATGAAAATATGCCATGCCTGAGTGGGATTCGAACCCAGGGCCACATGATGAGAGGCGAGCACGTTACCAACTGCGCCAATGCGGCCGGCGTTTTTTAGGTTTTGTTCTTTTTGTATAGAGTTCAAAAAACTTAAAATTATACACAAAAAAGGATTTAAAAAATTAACAAAGATGGTGATAATACATTAAATACATTTATTTATTTAGAAGCAAAACAATTCAAAGAAATAAAATAATAAATATATAAAGACCGAGGCCATTACCTAACTGTCATGTCAAAGTTTAAAAAATCACAACACATTTTTAGATTTTGTACTAAAACAAAAAACATTAATAAAAATTAAAAAAGAACAACCTTTAAATTGACACAAAAAACCTTTATAATATAATAATTTTAAAAAAAACATACAAAAATTGTAGCAGCATTCCCTGATTTTTTTCTTTATTTCTTCAGACTGATCGATATTTTTTTTGGTTTTCATTGTTATACATTAAACAAGTTCTCCTTATTTATTTGTCACTCACTTTACACCATACTTGCCTATTAATTCTTGAACTTTTTCGATGTACTTCTTCTTAGCATCGTCTTTGCTTAAACCTTTCACATTGTTCCAAGCGTCCCATTTTGATTTACCTTTGAAATCTAACATTCCTGGTTTCGCTGTAACAGTAAAGAAAACATAATATTAAATAAGTAAAATTACAGTCCAAAGAAAACACCAGGTTTGTATAAAACAAAGTTTGAGACTAAACTGTGTTAATGCACAATTAAATCTGTACAATTGACAATAAATACAAATATTTCTAACTGCATTTTTAAACTGTACAACAGATGTGTTTATCTGTAGTACTAATACTATTATCAGCAGTACTGTAGTAGTAGTAGTAGTAGTAGTAGTACATTACTACTAGAATAGTAGTACTATTCCAATATAATAATAATATAATTATTATTATTATATTATAATGATAATTATATTATTATAATATATAATATTACTTACCACTAGTACAGTAGTAGTACTACTGCTAGTAGTAGTGCTACTACTACTACTACTAGTAGTGCTACTACTACTACTACTAGTAGTAGTACTAAATAATAGTAAGCAGTACATTTAATACTGCTAGTACTACTAACTACTACTAGCTAGTAGCTACTACTACTACTACTACTAGCACTAATACTATTAGTACTAATACTGCTGCTACATCAGCAGGTACTACTACTACTAGTAGTAGAATTAGACGTAGTCCTATTACTTTTCTATTATTTACTTTAGTACTAATGCTACTACTACTAGAACTAGTAGTAGTATTACTACTAGTACTACTTCTGTTTGCAGTTAGTACTACTTAGTACTGATAGTAGTAGTATACAGTGAAAAGTCCAGTGAAAGTACTTTTATTGTTATTTTTATGCTAATATAAAAGTTACAGTACTAATATTAGAAGTAGTAGTAGTAGTGCTAGTACCACCAATTAAGTACAAGTACTAGAAGAAGTACTAGAAGTAGTACGGTATACTACTACGAATATTAGATGTAGTACCAGTAGTTTATTGGTATTAGTAGTATTGTTTACACACATACACACACACACACTCCCACCCACAGGCCCAATTGCTATAAATATGATTTTTGGGTTCAGGGGGTCTGATGGATTTCAGATGGTCGATGGATTTTCGGCGAAAATGGATTTTCCACCAGAAACTGGATTTTGATAAATTGACATGAAAATAATAGTTTCCTTCCTATTTATTCATTAAAGAAAGAGAAAGAAAAAATAAATAAACAATTACAAATATACTACTGCATATGAGAAACCAAGTTTCTTTTTATTTTATTTAAATGACTGGTGTAAAATGTTAAGTCAAAGCAGTTCCGAACAATAGTAAAAAAGATTTGTCATAATGACAACATGATCAAGTCATCAGGTGTAAACATTTGTAGCTCCTGTTAGCTGTCACTTTTGACAGAAACCTGTTGACAGTTTTGACCTTTAACCCCTAACCTTTAACTTGAAGACACCATCAATCATTGTTTGATCATTTATTTGACTAGCTTAGTGTACAGATTTCTTTTCTATTCACTTGTTTTTTAATTGATTATTATACAGTATAAAGATGCAAGGATGAAATAATTGTGTAAGAACATAAAAATACTTATTTAAACTTAAAACCCCAAATTAGAGGGGAGGGGGTACTGTTTTCATGTTGATTTTAACAAATCCAGTTTTCACCAGAAATACAAGTTTTCAGGCCCTCTGAACAAAAAAACACATGTTTTCAGCTGTTGATCTGTGTGTGTGTGTGAACAAAATATCGTACGAAGTTGAAACTCACAAGTGGACCCAGCATAAATATTGTCATAAAAATCAGCTCCTACAATGTTTTTTTAAAAAATTGCCTCATATACTAAATTTTTTGTGCTCCACAAGATTGAGAAAGTGCCATGTGTGCTGAAACTTTTTGGGAAGCTTGTGCTCTTATGGTAAAAAGTTTTTCTTTTAATTGCAGCCGTAATGTGCATTTCAGGTGAAGTGTACATGATTAAAGTTTGTAGAAAATAAAAAATCTACAAATTTTTAATTTAAACATTTTTTTCTACAATGCTTAATTTAGTGTCAATCAGTGATTTCGGAATTTTTCTCATCAAATTCGGTAAAAAGCAGGATTATTTAAGATGTGGTCTTAGAATGAATTTAATGACAAAAGTGTATATAGAAGTTATAGTACACTAAAAAATTTCTATAACATATATTTCAAGCATTGTTTTTAAGAGGAATTTCATTTTATGTCATTCATTCATGACTAAACGTGGATTATACAAGGTGTGGCTATTAAGTAACGAGACTGACGTAAAAAAATTTAATGTTTATTTTATAAATAATCACTTAATGTCACCTGCATTATACACTCCTCTATCCCTACAACGCTCCATTCGAATTTCCCATTATTGGAAACAGTGCTGGAAGTCATCTTCCGTCAGCTCCTTCAGGACACTTGCTGCTTTCTTAATTACAGACTCAAATCTAGTCCCTTTTAATGCAGATTTCACCTTAGGGAACAGGTAGAAGTCACACGGTGCAAGATCTGGTGAATAAGGTGGATGTTCTAACACTGAGATGTTGTACTTGGCTAGGAACCTCTTGACAGATAATGCGGAATGAGCTGGCGCACTGTCTTGGTGGAGATCCCATTATTTGTCTTTCCACATTTCGAGGTGTTTTTTCCTTAATCTTTGACGTAGATTAGAAAGTACCTCAAGGTACATATAGGTATATTGATCAATTGTTTGACCTTCAAGAACCCAGTGAAGGTACACAATCCCATGGATATAAAAAAAACAACAATCATTACTTTAAATGTTGACTTACTCATTCGAGCTTTTTTGGCTCTCGGTGAAGTTCAGCTCTTCCAGTGAATGGATTGGCGCTTCGTTTCCGGATCATAAGTAAAAAACCACGTTTCATCACATGTTATTATCGTTTCCAAAAAATTTGGGTCATTTTCAATTGCGTACAAAGTGTCTGTACAAACATTTTTGAGCAGCACAAGTCCTGAAGGAGCTGACAGAACATGACTTCCAGCACTGTTTCCAACAATAAAATTCGCATGGAGCGTTGTAGAGATAGAGAAGGAGTGTATACTGAAGGTGACAATAAGTGATAATGTATAAAATAAAAATAAATTTTTTTACGTTAGTCTCGTTATTTAATAGCCACACCTCGTATTTTTCATTACTTACGATGCACAAAAACGTCTTGCAAATGTTTCACACCAGATTTTTTTATTATGTGTAACACTCACACGACTTTCTTGTGCCAATGTAAATTATACACCATAAACCCAAGTTTAATCATGAGTAAACAATGTTAAATGAAAAACAACCTGTTGTAGGATTTGAAAATATGGATGATCACTAATTGACACTAATAACTAGGCTCTCTACAAAAAATTCTTGAAGTAAAAGTTGTTGATTTTTTTAATTTCCTGTAATTTTGATTATGATACACGTTTGCTGTAAAATGGATACTAAGGCCGTAATTTACAACCGGAAAATAGGACATCAATATCTTTTACGTAAAGTTCCAAAGTCCGGATAACCGAACGTTTACAAAAATAATTCATTTTAAACACAAATTAATGGAATAATGTATTCTGAGACCACCTCCTTGGTGTAGTAACTAGCGTGCTAGTGCACAAAGCGAAATCTCCTGGATTCGATTTCCAGGGTGGGGGCTAGAAATTTTAACACGTTAAAACCACCGTTACAGTACCAAGACCCACAGTAGCTGCTAATTTTACCAGGCTGTCAATGGGACTTAAATAAACTAAGAAAAAAATACATTTGAAAATTGTTAGTATTATCGGAATGATTTATTTTTTTTATGAAAACAATAAAAATTAATTTTTAACAAAAAATTTTATTTTTATGTAACATTAAAATTTTGCTTGCCAATGGCAGTCTTGCGCCTGCAAGTTGTCAATATAAGGGCTGGCACTTTCTATAGATTCTTATACAAATTATATGGCAGTTTAGGAACAAACTTTTACATATTGTTTGGGGACTGAAAGGATTAATGAGCAAAATACAGAAAATTACTAATTGATGCTAAACTAACCACTGTAGAAAAATGTTTGAAATAAAAGTTGTGGGTTTTTTAAGTTTCTACAACATTAATTAGATATGACACTTATCTTATATAGCATTTAAAAAAACGCCAAAGCTATTTTTGAGAATACCGTAAAAAGGTGAAAACTGCACAAAACTACTATTCTTATTAGTGTCAGGTCCCCTTGTGGTACATAACTTTAGTTTCAACTTTATATACTATTCCCATACTAGAGATATTTTGAATGCACAGATTGATTGGTAAATACGCGGGAGGCAGGAGGCAGACTTGTGATAAGCAGAAGGCAGTATGTTGTGAAGGAAAGACGGTGGCTTTGTTGGTGAATGAAATACAGTCGGAGCTGAGGTGCATGAAGCACGGAGTCCCCCAAGGATCAGGGACCACTGTTGTGTATGCTATACATTGGAGATATGGGAAAGGGGTTTGCTAAGAATCTAATTAATCATGCAGACCATACATACAACAATGATCAGTGCTAAGGACCCAATGAACTTGGAAATAAACATTAATGCAACGCTAAATAATCTTGCTGAGTATTTTAATGAGATTACTCAACATTAAGAAAACTTATATGATACATTTCATTTTAAGAAATAAGATATGGCCTCATCTCCCAGTAATAAATGTCAGTAATGATATGATAATTGGAACAACATCAACAAAATTCTTGGGAGTTCAAATAGATAGTCAATTAAGCTGGAATAAACATCTTAAGGATCTTTAACTTACTTTTTCAAAGGGAATTTTCATTGTCAGGAAGGTCAGCAAATTAAACTCATTGAAACTGACAATGCATATTATGGTTTCTTTTATACACAAATTGTGTATTCCATAATATTTTGGGCGTCATGTAATAGTAAGCTTGAGATCTTTATTATGCAGAAAAGAGTAGTGAGGTACATATGTGGGATATGTCAGGAGAAGTCTTGTAAAGAGAATTTTAAGCAAAATAAAACTCTTAATGTACCTTGGTTATTTATTATGGAATCTGTTCTGTGGGCAAAGTCAGTAAAACATGATGGTTTGATAGTAAAGCCTCATGGCTATCACACGAGAAGCCACCATTCTGATTTTGCTGAGTTTCAGAGATTGTCTCTATGAAAAAAAACCATCATATATTGGATCAAAACTAATGCCCCATCTTCCACAAATGTTGTTTGTGATTGAATGTGAGAAAAGATATAAAAAAGCGTTAAAGTCTTATCTGATTGATAAGTCGTATTATGCAATCCAGGAATTTATTAACGATGGAGTCAAAATTTGTGTTTTATATTGTATGTGACTGATGTAGACAATTTGTTTTAAGTGATGTTTTTCTTTAATGCTTTTTAAGAGATTAAATGTTTTGATACTGACTTATCCTATACTCTTTTTGAAATTTGTATGGATTAACATTTAAAAAAAATGTTTTTTGGGTTCTGGGTGCCTGAAAACATGTATTTCCAGTGTAAAATCAACATGAAAACAAACTTTCTAACCCTATTTATTCATACAGGGGAATAGAAAGTAATAATATTACAAACTTACGTGTGCTGTTGTCCCCTTCATTTCCTTGTTTGTAAAGTGCGTAGATTTCCAATAACTCATCATTGCTTGGCGTACTGACTAAATTCTTGACATCTTCAGCAGCCTTAGTGAAATCCTGAAACAACATGATAAGACATATTATTATGTAATGTGAATAATTTATAAGAAAGAAAATATTTGAAAGAATTCTAACAAGGATGTGTGCATGGTGCAGTAGTAGAGCTTTAGATTTTACAAAATGTTAAAAGAAGTTATTGGGTTTGATTACCCGATAGTTTAGGTAACCCATTGTAGTTACTAATGAACACATTGTTGACTTCAAAAAAATTCCCGCTCAATTTCGTGTAACGTTATTGTCATTAATTGTATAATCCTATTTTGGTTTGTATATACCACGTACCCATCAGTACATGTGTAAATTACCATGTTCATCGTTAACCCAGACTGCAGTGCACTTAAATCTCTTGTGCACTAAACGGAAACCCAAACTGAACTGGTGAATTTATTTGTACTATAATTTAAACAGCCTTATACGAGGTGTGGCTATTAAATAATGAGACTAACGTAAAAAAATTTATTTTTATTTTATACATAATCACTTCAATATATTCAATTTTATATTGTCACCTTCAATATACACTCCTTCTCTATCTCTACAACACTCCATGCGAATTTTTCATTGTTGGAAACAGTGCTGAAAGTCATGTTCTGTCAGCTCCTTCAGGACTTGTGCTGCTCAAAAATGTTTGTACTGACACTTTGCACGCAATTGAAAATGACCCAAATTTTTTGGAAACGATAATAAAATGTGATGAAACGTGGTTTTTTACTTATGATCCGGAAACGAAGCACCAATCCATTCACTGGAAGAGCTGAACTTCACCGAGAGCCAAAAAAGCTCGAATGAGTAAGTTAACATTTAAAGCAATGATTGTTTTTTTTTTATATCCATGGGATTGTGTACCTTCGCTGGGTTCTTGAAGGTCAAACAATTAATCAATATTACTACCTTGAGGTACTTTCTAATCTACGTCAAAGGGTAAGGGGAAAACGCCTCGAAATGTGGAAGGACAAATCATGGGTTCTCCTCCAAGACAATGCGCCAGCTCAAAAAAAAACTGTTTAGTAAAAACTGAATTCTAGTATTTTCACAATGAGTTAAGTGCCTTCAATTTCAGAACTAACACCAAAAACCACCATGGGGTTGGTTGAGAACACCTTATTTTCACTTTCTCTTGCCCTAGATAAACATATAGAGAAAAGGAAAGTATTGTTTTCCATGTCGATTTTTCGAAATCGAGTTTTCACTGATTGATGTGTTAGTTTGTGAACAAAATATTGTACCAAGTTAAAACTTGGAAATTAAGTTAGGTATCACTAGAGGACACAACATCAACATTTTCATCAAAGTTGATCCACTGGAAGTGTAGCAGTTTGTTCATGCAATTTTTTGAAATTTTCTCAAAAACAGCTCCTATGATTATGTTTATAATTGCTTAATTTAATAAATTGTTCATGCTTTACAAGATAGGGTAACTGCCATGCCTGCTGAAATTCTTGGGGAGCTGTACTCTTGTGGTAAAACATGGTTTTCTTAAGATTGCAGCCTTTATATATTTTTACTTTCTCTTGCTCTATATGAATACATAGGAAGGAAAGTATTGTTTTCATGCTGAATTTTTGAAATCGAGTTTTCACCAGATATACACATTTTCACACCCCCTGAACCCAAAAAAAACATGTTTCCAGCCAGCGATTGGTCTGTGTTTTTGAACACAATATCTCAAGAACAGAATATTGTACAACGTTAAAACTTGAAACTTAAGCTAGGTACCACTAGAGGACCCGACATGAACTTTTTCATCAAAATCGGTCACCTGGAAGTAATAGTTTATTCCTGGCATTTTCCCCGGTATTCCAATTTTCTCAAAAACGGCTCCTACAATTTTTTTTAAATCACCTAATATACTAAATTTTTTATGATCTACATGATAAGAGTAGGTGCCATGTTACTAAAATTTTTGGGGAGGCTGTTCTCACGTAGAAAAATTTTTTTTTTAAGATTGCGGCCTTAATATGAATTTTAGGGCAAAAGTGTATTTAATAAAGGTTGTAAAAAATTTAAAAAAAACTTAAAACTTTTTTACAAAAATTTCTTTGAATAACTCTTAGTTTAGCGGTAATTAGTGATTTACAAAAATTAGTGATAGCTAGTGTAAAAAACAATTGGATTTTTTAAGATTTCGGCCTTAGTATGCATTTCACAACGAAAGTGTATATAACAAATTTATAGGAAATTAAAATATCTACAACTTTAATTAAGCTTTTTTTTCTTCAGAGCCTAGTTTAGCGTGAAAGAGTGATTATCCATATTATTGCCAAACTAAAGTTGGTTTTCATTTTGCATCGTTCACTAAAATAGGTAGGTTATGTTTCTTGAGGTTAGTTTCTTGTTTATTTCTGATGTTTTATTACTAATATCAGGTTACATTGTTCATTATTTGCATTAACAAGAGAAAGTAGTGTGAGGTTTCACACCAGACTTTTTTTTTAATTTTTAAATTTCAAGAATATTTTTCTACAATGCTTCGTTTAGCGTTAACTAATGTTTTTCTGTACTTTACTCATTAAATCAGTAAAAAAAAATGGGAATTTTAAGATTTATGCAGCCCTTAGTTTTATGACAAAAGTGTAGGTACATAATTAAAGTTATAGAAAATTAAAAAACATACAACTTGATCTCAAGCACAATTTTATGCAAAGCCTAATTTAGCGTCATTCATTCATGATAACTTCATATGTTTCAATAGTTACATTGGTTAGAATACGTCGTGTGAGTGTTTCACACAGATTTTTCAAATTTTAACCCAAATAAATAATGTAGTTGTTTTAGTTCCAAGTTGTTATTTTTTTGGGATCATGGGGGTCATTAACCACAAAGATCAATTCAAATTTGCTTATCAAAAGTTTTTTACTATCACAATTACTTTCTCTTTAAATATACTTTAGATAATAAAGTAAAAAAAATAAACATTTCCATCAAGAACTTAAGTCGGTATCTTATATTTAACAAAATAAGTCTTTTACTTAAAAGATTAGATTCCATAGGTGTGTTGGATTCATAACAATCATATATCAAGAATAAGGAAGTATTTCAATTGAGTCAATATTTGTCAAATAGGTGTGTACATTTGCTTTTGAAAACACCTGCACTTTGTAACTGACATTAATAATGACAAATAAAAGTTTATTTGTCTCAACACTTAGGAAAGACAAACTGAAAGTATTATTTGAGGTAAAAAAGTGAAATCTAAGAAAACAGATATTTGTCATTTGATATTATAAAAATAAATATCAATATTACAAACAAAAGAAATTCATAAAAAATATATTTTTAAAAAACTACTTAAAATGTATGCATACACTCGTTACTTTGACAATTCATGAATATATAGCGTGAAATACTCACACGACTTTCACTTGCCAATGTAAAATAATAAACATACGCTAAATCAAGAATGAATGACGCAAAATAAGGATCTGTAGAAGAAAATGCTTGAAATAAAATTGTAGTTTTTATCGCCTTTAATTTTGATAATATACACTTTCGCCCTAAAATGCATATTAAAGCAGCAATCTTAAAACAAATTTACCACGAGAACCGATTTGAACAGTTTATTTATAACAGCTTTACCACGAGCTGATTTATAACAGCTGATTTTCGGAGACGAAGGTTCCTGGTTCAAATCCTAGTAAAGGTAGTTAGTAACTTTTATACGGATTTGAACACTAGACTGTGGTTACCGGTGTACTTTGATGGTTGGGGTTCAATTAACCATACTAGTATCTTAAGAATGGTCTGCCTGGCCCTGTGAAAGACTACACCTCATTTACATGTCATACATATCATCCTCATCTCATTAGCTATCTCTACACTCGTGCGCTTTCGCTTACGCTAATTGCATGCCACAGCGCATATCTCGACGCAAGGGACGCATGCCCGATATGAGTCAGAAGTAGCTAATTTTCATAGCGCACGGCGTAGCGCAAGAAGTTCCACCAGCCTTGGATTTCTGTGGGTTTCGATTAGTAGTGGTACATGAAAGAAGTCCGTTCTGTTTGAAGAGCTCTATCTCAAAAACAACCAAAAGTGTGTTCTTTTCTGCGTTGATTGGTTTGACTTAAGATAATTTATTTAGAAATTAATCGGAGATGCAGCAATTAACGCATAAAAAGTACTCAGTTTTTAGCCGGTTTTCCGCTAATGTACTTTTTAAACGTTTATTATTCCGTTAAGGCTTTATATAAAAAAATCGGCGTTTAAGTATGTTGAAGATCAGACTTTTCTCTGTAGTATGAATATTTTAAAAGTGAAATCTGATGTTCCGTTTTAATAACTCGGCCATTTTAAAAAAAGCTATTTTGGCTCCACGTAAAGATACGGAAATGATTTCTGAACTGAACCATGCATTTTTACAACAGTAGGTAAACCTTGATTTCCCATGTTTATTTACTTGGCACGGGGCATGCGGCACCGCATGCTTTATTGCATGTTGAATTGAAAGTTGAAAATGAAAGCGCACGATAGTGGACATAGATATTGGGTCATGCGGTACTGTTCTGAATTAAACAGATTGCAACGTACACACATTAGGGATTTTTTTATCCCTTTTATAACGTTTTATAACGTTTATTATTCCGTTAAGGCTTTATATAAAAAAATCGGCGTTTAAGTATGTTGAAGATCAGACTTTTCTCTGTAGTATGAATATTTTAAAAGTGAAATCTGATGTTCCGTTTTAATAACTCGGCCATTTTAAAAAAAGCTATTTTGGCTCCACGTAAAGATACGGAAATGATTTCTGAACTGAACCATGCATTTTTACAACAGTAGGTAAACCTTGATTTCCCATGTTTATTTACTGTAAATGTAATGTAATGTAACTGTATTTACTGTGATGTATCTACATATTTATACATATAGAGCAAGAGAAAGTAAAAACGCACATATACTTTTCGGGAAGGTTTATAAAAATATGTAATGCTTGAGGATTGTCAACCCATTTTTATTTCTTAGACCGAAGTTATCGAAATGTAAATACGTAAGTTTTTATTTTCAATACGAAAGGAACAAATATGCCAAATAGCAGCTCTTCAGGTAATCGGAACTTTGAGAATATGTTCAGATTCACACCTAGAAATCGACGGCACACTTTTTAAACATTCTACAATCATTAAGTATAAATCAGAACCCTGGACAGACAAAACTACATTGTGTGTTCTATACCTACTTTGTAGACAAATCCTATACAAGTTGTGTCTTGGTTAACCGGTACTCGGAGAAGATGACCCTGAATTAACAACTGTGGACACATATTGCTTGCACGTTAACACGTAAATACCAAAGAAAAAAACCGGTAAATGCACTACCCAATTACCTACATTTATAAATTGTAATTGTATCCAACTAGAAATTCTACAGCATAATAGATATTAATCGATATTAGAGGAAGATAATATCTATGGATGTTTTCAATACTGAAGTTAGTCTTTAGGCCTAATTAATAAATGATAAATTAAAAATCTTACTAAACATATAAGGGATCTAGTTCAACGTCATTCACTCAAGATTAAACATAAGTTATATATGCATGTAATTATTTACATTGGCAAGAGAAGATCTATCGAAACAGAATGTAGAATTTATAGGCTTACATATATTATTTTACCCTGTCGCAATACTTTTTCGTAAATCGAAGATAGCACACAAGATTACAAATACATTTTTGGTTCTCTTATTGGAAAAAAGGCGGGAAACTTATTTTAAAAAGACCCGCCAAACAATAATACTTCGCATTTTATCCGAGAATAGGTGAAATCATTTATTAAAAGTTAAATTTTTTGTAGTACAATAGTTTTCTAATGGAGTTATCTTAATGGTATATTAAAATGTAAACTGTACAGTGTGAGCTGTACAGTATTGTTATATGTAGCGTGAAAGAAAGCCTACGGTCAACAGTTATCGCGGGTTGTTGTCCTTGAACTTGGTTCAAGACATCATCCGAGATGTCGATATATCTCAGCTGAGTATTTCTTTCATACAGTACGCTATGAAAGCCTAAATATTTCTCTATTATATTTTCGTATATTAACCTCTTTTGTGTAGAATTTTAACCGTAGTATCACAACATACCTTTGTTATTCTTTAAAATATACTATGGTCATTGCACTCGTTTTCCTGCGCACGCCTTGAGTTTCTCTGTTAAATTTAGTACGGTATTATTCTTTTCTTTAATAGTATGGATCTAGGCTCCTAGAATTTTATTAAACCTTCAAATATTCTACATGGAGTTCTTGATTCCAAAAGCTAAGTTTTTGAGATTTGATTTTCTCTTGCCCTATATGAAGTAGTATAATGAACAAAGAAGCACCAAATTAATCTACCCTTGAAAATCGGAAACCATAGTTGGGTGGATTAATTTTCCCACCACCAATTAATCTGCCCATAACAGACAGGTGGAGTGTCAAATTATTTACACTCAATTTGTTCGTTGCAGGGCTAAAATAAATAGTTCTGTTTCTTATCACATGGTCAACCAATTAAATGACAATCATTTAAAAACAGAAGAGGTAGAGGTGGTAAAAGACACTAATCAGAGTTATCTCCTCTGAAAGTAATGAATTTCATTGTACAGCCAGACCCTGTGGTGAATGAAGTGAAGGTGTCATTTACAGAGTGGAAAATATGTGCTTTTCAGAGGGCCCGGCATGCTGATAAGCGTACTTTTCCACTCAGTGAGGAAGGCAATGGTAAACCACCTCACTCCTCGTTTTACTTAGTAAAACCTCTAGAGGTTCAAACCAACCTTTCGGCTGTTGACCTAAACAACAAACAACCAATTAATATAAATAGTTTTAGATTTTCAAAGTATAATTATGGAAATTAACATTATTGTAATATTATTTTTTGTAAGTACAGGGAAAATAAATAATTATACGTATAACTCCACCAACAAAGTTTTTTGATATCACCGGATGCATGCGATGTGGAAGGAGAAAGTAATAACAACCTCGTTAAAATACCAATTTTTATGTGGCTCCGGATGGTAGCACTTTGTCAGGGCCCCTACCTAAGGAATTTCAAGGTACTAGACGAAGGGCTACGTCGAAGTCTAGGGCTACTAGACGAAAATGATCAACGACCTTGAAGGTGGAAGAGGAGGAAATTCCCAACGACAGGAAGGGCGGAAGAACCTAGAGACACTCAAATAAAAAAGGTTCTGCAGGCTTAAAAGGAGTGAAGCAGCGGCCCTGCAATCAAGTTCAACCTGCCCCGCGTTAGTGCCGCGACCAAGAAATTTATTAACTTGCTGGCAAACAGACTCAGATTCATGACAGGAAATAAAAATAACAACAGGAATGTCAAAAAGAAGAAACGATTTGAAATTGTAGATATATTAAAATTAGCTGAATGGAATGTTAGGGATTGTCCAGCAAGGAACATGAGTTAAATACTGGCCGGAGCGGAGGAGAGATGTTGGGAGGCCATGAAAAGATAACAATGATTCAATAAAGTTTTGTCGCTGTTGTGAATCGGAATTTAAATTACGAGGCGTATTTTTAAAGTAAGGGCCATTTGAAAATAAAAAAAAATAAAAGAAAATTTGCAAAAACTAATTTTATTTTCGGAATTTACATACTTTTATTTATTTTTCTACATAGTTTCCAAGTTTTTGTAAACACTTATCATATCGCACAACTAAATTTTGGAAACCTTCTTCATAAAAACTTGCCGCCTGCTGTGATAACCAAGAATTCACGGCCGTTTTCAATTCGTCGTCATCGTCATAACGGCTGCCGCCCAAGTGATGTTTCAGATGACGGAAGATATGAAAGTCGCTCGGCGCAAGGTCAGGGCTGTAGGGTGGGTGGTCCAAAACTTCCCAGCCAAAAGAGTCCAATGCAGCTCGGGTCTGAGCGGCAGTGTGAGGCCTTGCATTAGAGTTCCTTCAATTTTCTGACACGTTAGAGAGTTCCTTCAATTTTCTGACACGTTATGACGAAAATGGGGACGACATGCTGCGTCGGATCGTAACTGGAGACGAAACGTGGATTTCGAATTTCACTCCTGAATCGAAACAACAAAGCATGGAATGGAGACACACGCACTCTCCCGTAAAGGTCAAAGCCAAACAGACTTTGTCACAGCGCAAGATCATGGCGTCCGTGTTTTGGGACAGGCATGGTGTTTTGCTGGTCGACTTTATGGAACGAGGAACAACAATAAATGCAGAAGCCTACTGCCAAACCCTGAGGAAGCTGCGCAGAGCAATTCAAAACAAGAGACGTGGCATGCTCACAAAAGGAATTTTGTTTCTGCACGATAATGCAAGGCCTCACACTGCCGCTCAGACCCGAGCTGCATTGGACTCTTTTGGCTGGGAAGTTTTGGACCACCCACCCTACAGCCCTGACCTTGCGCCGAGCGACTTTCATCTCTTCCATCATCTAAAACATCACTTGGGCGGCAGCCGTTATGACGATGACGACGAATTTAAAACGGCCGTGAATTCTTGGTTATCACAGCAGGCGGCAAGTTTTTATGAAGAAGGTTTCCAAAATTTAGTTGTGCGATATGATAAGTGTTTACAAAAACTTGGAAACTATGTAGAAAAATAGATAAAAGTATGTAGATTCCGAAAATAAAATTAGTTTTTGCAAATTTCCTTTTATTTTTTTTAATTTTCAAACGGCCCTTACTTTAAAAATACGCCTCGTATTTATTTTACTTTCATTTTTACTTTTTCTTAATATTTTCAAGATATAAATAAAATATCAACTCTAAAAGTCCTTACGACTAATCACATTTAAATAATAATCAGGTGTGAAACACTCACACGACTTTCTCTTGCCAGTGCAAATAATGAACAATATAACCTCAGATTGGTAATAAAACGTTAGAAAAATACTAACCTCAAAAAACATGACCTAATTTTAATCATGAATGAAGGATGCAAAATGAAAACCAACCTTAGTTGGCTTAATAATACGGAAAATCACCTTTTGATGCTAAACACGGCTCTGTGGAGAAAAATGCTTAAAATAAACGTAGTAGATCTTTTAATTTCCAATAAATTTTATTGTACATTTTTTGTAGTAAATGGCATACTGAGGCCGAAATCTTAAAATCCAATTCTTTGCAGTTCTTCATGAAAAAAAGAAAAACAGAAAGAAAGTACACCAGAAAATCACTAATTACCGCTAAACTAAGCGTTACACAAACAAATGTTAGAAATAAAAGTTGTAGATTTTTAAATTGTCTACAACTTTGATTACATACACTTTGCACTAAATGGATATTAAGGCAGCAATCTTAAGAAAACAATTTTTTCTACGAGAGATCAGCCTCCCCAAGAATTTCAGCAGACATGGCGCCTACTCTATCGTGTAAAGCATAAAAAATGTAGTAAATGAGGCGATTTGAAGAAAAACCGTAGCAGCCGTTTTTGAGAAAATCGCAAAAAAGTGAAAAAAATGACAGGAATAAACTACTACTTCCGGTTGGCCGATTTTGATGAAAATGTTTATGTCGGGTCCTCTAGTGGTACCTAACTTAAGTTTCAAATTCGTTCGATGTTTCGTTCTTGAGATATTTTGTTCACACACATGCGCACGCGCACACACACAGACCAATCGCTAAAAACATGTTTTTTGGGTTCAGGGGGTCTGAAAACGTGTAGGCTTATATCCGATGAAAACTCGATTTCGAAAAATCGACATGAAAACAATACTTTCTTTCCTATATATTCATATAGGCAAGAGAAAATAAAGAAAGATGGAAACCAACCTGGCTCACGCCGGTCTGAACTCGATCATGTAAATTTTTAACGGTCAACAGAGCAAACATGAAACCAACAACTACGCCAAAATTTTAACAAAAAAAAGCCTAACCTTTGATTGTGAGAAGAATAAAAATATCAGTGGTAAATTATAAAATTTCAAGAACACATTATTAAATTAAAAACGAAACAAAATAACTTATCATTACATCTGATTTTCCCAGAACAAGTCATGCGTAAATGACATTTAGTTATTACAGTAAATTTAAATATATGTAGCTTCAATAATTGGTTAATTACACAATACTTCTATAAACTTGTTAAGTTGTTTCACTATTTCCTGCCATTCTATTATTAACAAATACTGAGAAAGTATAGAGAAGTGGCAAAATTTTCCACACCCGAACTTCACTAATCTTTACGTTCTCTGACCTCCATGAAGCAAAACAGTATTTTTAGAAAGTTGCCCATCTAAATTTGAGTATAAAGGCCTATTACTTACAGTAAATAATAAATTAATAAGAAGGGATCGACAAAAATAATATACATTATTAAATCTAGTCACTAAAGGAATATAAAAAAAAATCTGGTGCGAAACACTCCTACGACTTTCACTTGCCAACGAAAATAATGAAATATATATAATCCACCTTTAACCATTAATAATAATGTAAAATTGTTCGCAACTTGTAATTGTAATATTGTAAAATTTTAATCTGCAATTTGTTTGTTGCAGGGCTAAAATAAATAGTTCAGTTTCTTATCACATGGTCAGCCAATTAAATGACAGAATCATTTAAGAACAGAAGAGGTAGAGGTGTAAAAGACACTAATCAGAGTTATCTCCTCTGAAATTAATGAATTTCATTGTACAGCCAGACCCTGTGGTGAATGAAGTGAAGGTGTCATTTGCAGAGTGGAAAATATGTGCTTTTCAGAGGGCCCGGCATGCTGATAAGCGTATTTTTCCACTCAGTGAGGAAGGCAATTGTAAACCACCTCACTCCTCGTTTTACTTAGTAAAACCTCTAGAGCAGTCATGTCAAAGATACGGCCCGCGGGCCACAACTGGCCCCCGGGCTGTATCAGTACGGCCCGCGATCGCAATGTGTCACAGAAAGAAGAATCATGTTTTTTTGGAGCTTTAAGACTTCACTCGATTCCTCTACGGAAGTTTTAAAATGCGCACACTGCATTTATAAGTAATTTTAAGGGCAGCGCGTTCCTAGACAAGCGAGAGATAGACAGTAACGCCATCTCTACCTGACATCAATGAGCTTGTCAAAAACAAGAGAAGTCAGGTATCTGGATCCTCGAGCTTAAAATAATTACCATCTTTTATAACTTTGATATGATTTTTAACAACCGTATATTATATACTATACAATTAAATGAATAAAATGTTATAATAATTCAGTAATTTTTTTGTTATTTGAATCTGGCCCGCCTACATATTCTAAATTTAATATATGGCCCTCTGCAAAATTGAGTTTGACACCACTGCTCTAGAGGTTCAAACCAGCCTTTCGGCTGTTGACCAAAACAACAACAACACTAATGTAAAATGAAAAACATAACCTAATTTGTGAATGACGCAAAATGAAAATCAACCATCCTGTTCCACTTAAAAATACAGATAATCGCTAATTCACGAAGCTCTACATAAAAAATTACTTAAAATAAAAGTTGTATGTTTTTACTTTCTCTTGCCTATATGAATACATTATATAGGAAGGAAAGTATTGTTTACATGTCGATTTTTCAAAATCGAGTTTTCACCGGATATACACGTTTACAGACCCCTGAACCCAAAAAAACATGTTTTTAGTGATTGGTCTGTGTGTAAACAAAATATCTCAAGAACGAAACATCGTACGAAGTTGAAACTTGGAACTTACGTTAGGTACCACTAGAGGACTTGACATGAACATTTTCATCAAAATCGGTCAACTGGTAGTTAATTCGTGTAATTTTTCACTTATTTGCAATTTTTTAAAAACGGCGTCACAATTTTTTTTAAAATCGCATTTACTACATTTTGTATGCTGTACAAGATACAGTAAGCGCCATATCTGCTGAAATTCTTGCTGTGCTCTCGCAGAAAATTATTTTTTTTACTTTCTCTTGTCCATATGAATATATAGGAAGGAAAGTATTGTTTTCACGCCGATTTTTCGAAATCGAGTTTTCATATTATAACCAAATTTTTAGGAAATTAAAAGATCTACAACTTTTATTTAGAGAATTTTTCTCTACAGAGCCTAGTTTAGCGTGAAAGAGTGATTTTCCGTATTTTAAAGCCAAACTGAGGTTGATTTTAATTTTTGCGTCTTTCACTCATGATTAAAATTACGGTTATGTTTATTGAGGTTAGTTTTTTGTTTATTTCTAATGTTTTATTACTAGTGGTAGGTTTATTGTTAATTATTTGCATTGGCAAGAGAAAGTTGTGGGTGTTTCACACTAGATTTTTAAGATTGCGACCTTAATATTATGTCTTTTAGCGCAAAAGTGTATACAATCGAAGTTTTATTCCAAACATTTTTTTGTATTACGCTAAGTTCAGCAGTAAAATTAGTGATTTTCTGTTTTTTCATGAAAATTTGTAAAAATGGATTTTTTTAAGATTTCAGCATTTTACAACAAAAGTGTATATCATCAAATTTATAGGAAATTTACAGATCTACAACTTTTATTTCAGGAATTTTTCTATAGAGAGCCTAGTTTAGCGTCAGAGTGTTTTTCCGTATTATAAAGCGAAACTAAAGTGTTTTCATTTTGCATCATTCACTTATGATTAAAATGAGTTTATGTTTTTTGAGGTTAGTTTTTGTTATTTATTTTTAATGTTTTGTTACTAATGTTAGGTTATATTGTTCATTATTTGTATTGGCAAGAGAAAGTCGTGTGAGTGTTTCAAACCAGATTTTTTTAATATCCTATAACTTTGACTACATGCACTTTTGTCGTAAAATCCATACAATTCTTTAAAAAAAATCCATTTTTACCGACTCTATTGAGCAAAACACAAAAAAATCACTAACTGAGACTAGAAGCCGTTTTTGAGAAAATCGCACTAATAAACTACTACTTCCGGTAGACCGATTTTAATGAAATGTACGTGTTGGACTCCGTTGTGATATCTAACTAAGTTCTAAGTTTCAACTTCGTACGATATTCCGTTCTTGAGATACTTTATCACATACACACACTTAGATATCAATTCTAAAAACACGATTTTTGGGTTTAGGGGCCTGAAAGCGTGTATTAATACGGAATATATTTATATAGGGCTAGAGAAAGTGAAAAACCCACAGCCCAGATAAATACAAATATTTACATCACCTTTAAAAGCATTTACCACAAAAAACGGTAAGTAAACAAATATAGTCACAGTTAACTTTGCGATCCTTCTGGTAAACAGAAGGAAAATCGCCTCGTGCCACATCTCGATATTGATCCGCCAGTTCTGACGGATCCGCTTTACTCTCCGGATTTCGCACCATCCGATTCCTGGCTCTTCCCAAAAATAAAAACCGTGCTGAAAGGAAAACGTTTTGACACCCTTCCCGACTTGAGAGTGCCACCACAGAACAGCTAAAAATCCTTTCAAAAGAACTTTTCCAGAAATTCTTCCAATCATGGAATCAAAGTTGGCATAAGTGAATTGCTAACCAAGGAAAGTACTTTGATGTAAGATTATTACTTAGTTCGTAATAAAATTGTTCACCGTATATTTTTATCACAACTGTACTTTTGATTGTAAGATAGGTGAAAAAGAAAGCGAAGACTGAGGCACCAGAAGATAGAAGAATATAAAATTCTTGTATATTTTTCATAGACATGAAAAGAATGGTTACTAACAGGAACTCAAAGTTGCACCGAAAAGATAAAGCTTTTAAAATTAATTAAAGGCCTTTAATTAGCTAATAATAAATAAAAAATTTAATTAAAAGATGAAGCGTTTAAAATTAAAGGTTTTCAAATTTAAATAAAGTCTTTCGTAATACTAGACAAAGATTCACGAGAAAGTTTATGAAGCTTGCCGAATATTTATTTAAATATGTTATACAATGTACTGGTTTACATAATTATTATTTACTTGTACATCTTGACTATTTTAGTGAGCCGTGTATTATAATCGTAGTTTAAGGAACCTCTCTTGAAAACTAGTTCTAGTTTTACCAGTTCTCTAAAATTAACTGCATCATTGTTTACCTCTGTTTTCCTATTTGATTTCTATTTATAAAATTTAAATTATTACTTATTTACGTAACTAAATGAAAGCTTACAAAGTAATTATTAACGCTTTTTACGCCTGATTATAAACGTATAGGTAACCCGCAATAACTTTCTGGCTTCAATGAGGTTTATAATTAATTATACACTAATAATATAAAAATGAACGTTTGTATGTTTGTACGAGGTAATCTCAGAAACTACCCAACCGATTTTAAAAATTATTTTACAGTTGGAAAGCTTTACAGCTTCTTGAGTAAGATGCAATTTATGACATTACGTAATTTTTAATTTAAGACAAAATCATATGATTGTTAAAATGAAGTAATCTTTCATTTATTTGGTGTAAGGCCGTTTGGGAGGTATAGTTTTTATATATCAATATAACTATTTTGCCAAAGTTTTAATCCTGGTGAACTGTTGTAGTGTCAAAGATACTGTTACCAGACAGTGAGAATGAGTGGCGTGGCGAAACCTTAAAATATGTTTGGAGGCCCCTGAAAAGAGTCGTTTAATTTTGTGTGTGTAGGTGGGGAAGGTCCGGTAGGTGGGCTCACGACGTCTTTGACGGGACCCGTTGGGCGTAACGCTCGGTTGCCGACGATCCTCTGTCAGCAATACAATGTCGGAAGCTTTGTCGGCCAGGAGCACAGTACCTAATCATAAGGGGCAACGGTGACAATACCAAACAATGATCTCTCGTTTTTGGAACTTAACGAAAATTCAGTGAGTACGGACCTCAGTTTAAAACTAAAAAAAATCTGGTGTGAAACACTCACACGGCTTTCTCTTGCCAATGCAAATAATTAACAATAAACCTTACAATAGTAATGAAACATTAGAAATAAATAAAAAACTAACCTCAAAATCATAACCTTATTTCAATCATGAGAGAAACACGCAAAATGAAAATCAACCTCAGTTTGGCCTAAAAATACGGAAAATAAATCTTTCACGCTCAACTAGGCTCTGTAGAGAAAAATGCTTTAAATAAAAGTTGTAGATCTTTTAATTTCTCATAAATTTTATTATAAACACTTTTGTCGTAAAATGCATTCTAAGGCCGAAATCTTAAAAAAATCGATTTTTCACACGTTTTCGTGAGAAAAAAACAGAAAATCGCAAATTACCGCTAAACTAAGTGTTATACAAAAAAATGTTTGCAATAAAAGTTGTAGGACTTTAAATTCTCTACAACTTTTATTATATACATTTTTGCTCTAAAATTAATATTAAAGCCGTAATCTTAAAAAAAACCCCTTTTTACGTAAAAACACCCTCACCAAGAATTTCAGCAAACATGGCGCCTACCCTATCTTTTAGAGAATAAAAAATTGAGTAAATGAGGCGATTTTTAAAAAAATCGTAGGACCAGTTTTTGAGAAAATCGCAAAAAAGTGAAAAATTATACGAATAAACTACTTCCGGTTGACCGATTTTGATGAAAATGTTCGTGTCGGTTCCGGTAGTGGTATGTAACTTAAGTTTCAAGTTTCAAGTTCGTACGATGTTCCGTTCTTGAGATATTTTGTACACACACACACACGCGCGCGCGCACATACACACACACACACCAATCGCTAAAAACATGTTTTTTGGGTTCAGGGGGTCTGAAAACGTATAGATCCGGTGAAAACTCGATTTCTTAAAATCGACATGAAAACAATACTTTCCTTCCTATATATTCATATAGGCAAGAGAAAGTAATAATGGGCTCAACAAGTCCATCTCTCCTAAGCCACCCATCCATTCAGTCCTGAAAAACAGAGGCAAAGCTTGAGCTCGTCAGTAGGGTACATTATTCTAACTTTCTAAATTACAAATCTTAACAAATGTACAGAAACAATATTAGACTATGCCTTCCCGTTCAACTTTCTTTGACAAAGAATTAACTGTGTGTATTTGTGTGTGTATAACTATGCGCGCGAGTGGTTTGAGTACAGGTAATATTTGAAGTTGTTCTTTTACCTCGATGAACAATTAATCAAAGACAAAGTGAGTAAAGGTGTTTAATACAGCGACTAACTTTATTAAGTCAACATTATATTGATGCATTCACTATCACGTTTTAACCTACATGATTATCTTATTTTTATTATTCCTGAACCGTCTGAAATTACTCAACCATATATAATAAATAAACAAAACAAAGAGATCCAGCAAATGAAAATAACACTATAAATAATTGTGAGTAAATGAAATGTAGTCTTATACAGACCCAGGCCGACCATTCTTGAGAAAGTATGGTTAATTGAACCCCAACCATCAAAGTACACCGGTAACCACTGTTTAGTATTCAACTCCGTATAAAAGTAAATCCTCGTAAAGGTAGTTACTTTTGAACGGAGTTGAATAGTAAACAGTGGTTACCGGTGTACTTTGAGTTGGGGTTCAAGTAACCATACTTTCTCAAGAATGGTCGGCCATGGTCTGTACAAGACTACACCTCATTTACACGTCATACACATCATTTCATCACATTGGGTCATGGGGTTGCTTATTGTTCTGAATTGAACAGATTGCAACGTACACACATTACGGATTTTAAAAAAATAAAAATAAATAATTACCTTTGTAACAAATAAATATTTAACTCATTTTTCCGCCGATTTTAATAAGACAATCATGGACGTTGTAAATTGTTAAAAAACGATTGAACCGATGTAAAAAAACTCATTAAATTTTACTTTCTCTTGCTCTATATAAATATATAGGGAAGAAAAGTTTATTTTTTAACCGAAAGTAATAGTTTATTCGTGCGAATTTCTCGATAACGGCTCTGACACGATTTTTAAAAATAATCCTCATTTACATTTTTATGCTCATCAAAATTACATTTTTTAAACGCTCACTGTAAGCAAAACTCAGCCGACTTTCACTTGCAACACTCACACGACTTTCACTTGCCAATGTAAATATTGAACAATATAACCTAACATTATTAATTAAACATTAGAAATAAACAAAAAACTAACCTTATTTTAATCATTAGTGAAAGACGTTAATGAAAATCAACCTCAGTTTGGCTTAAAAATACCAAAAATTACTCTTTTACGCTAAACTATGCTCTGCAGAGAAAAATGCTCTACATAAAAAAATGTAGATCTTTTAATTTCCTATAAATTTGATTTTACACATTTGTCGTAAAATGCATAGTCTACTAAGCCCCCAATCGTAACAAACAAAATCCATTTTTTACACGTTTTCGTGAGTAAAAAAACAAAAAATTGCTAATTACCGCTAAACTAAGCGTTATAATTTCCTATAAATTTGATTATACACATTTGCCGTAAAATGCATACTAAGCCCGCAATCGTAAAAAATTGATTTTTTACACGTTTTCGTGAGAAAAAATAGAAAATTGCTAATTACCGCTAAACTAAGCTTTGTAAAAAAACTGTTTGAAATGAAAGTTATAGAATTTTATATTCTCTACAACTTTTATTATATACACTTTTGCGCTAAAATGAATATTAGCGCATAAGTCGCAATCTTAAAAAAACAATTTTTTTACAAAAAAAAATAGCCTTCCCACGAATTTCAGCAGACATGGCGCCTACCCTATCTAGTAGAACATAAAAAATGTAGAAAATTGAGGCGATTTTTAAAAAAAATCGTAGGAGCCGTTTTTGATAAAATCGCCAAAAAGTGAAAAATGACACGAATATACTACTTCCGGTTGACCGATTTTGATGAAAATAGTTGTGTCGGCTCCGGTAGTGGTATCTAACTTAAGTTTCAAGTTTCAAAATCGTCTGATGTTCCGTTCTTGAGATATTCTGTTTACACATACACATACGCACGCACGCACGCACGCACACACACACACACACACACACAGACCAATCGCTAACTAAAATCATGTTCTTTGGGTTCAGGTGATCTGAAAACGTGTAGATCCGGTGAAAACTCGATTTCGAAAAATCGACATGAAAACAATAAAGTAGTCCCTCGTTATCCGCGGGGGTTACGTTCCGGAGGGTTACCGCGGTTCGTAAAACCGCGGATAACGATACCTTATATGAACGAAAAGATGAGGGTTAAGTTCTAAAGGTAAAGTCTTGTAGTCGTTTTAAGTGTTTAATAGTTTTAGGAACATTTTACCATCATTATAATCTATGAATATTTAATAAATACAGTAATGTACGCATAAAAAATTATTTAAGTTGCTTTAAAATAGTTAGTTATGGGTCTTTGCTTCTTCTTCTTTTCAAACTCCTTGTGGACTTCTTTGTTTGGTATCATGACGGGATCCATCTCCAACACGTAGTCAGTGAACTGCGTTGCCATACCGAGGATCTCGTTGATGGTTTGTGAAGAAATGCTTTGCTTCATTTCAGGATCGTCAAACAAACAAAGAACTGTACGTACGAACGAAGAAGTTAGATTAACACATGGAGGAAAACGTACGGAGAAATTACAATATGGTGCCCGGGAGTACGTATGGCGGTGGGGATGGGGTTGTACTGGCGGAGCCCAGTATCCGGTGACGCGCTCATTACGTACAGTACGCGGAAATCTAGCTTGCCTCATGGCAGCCGTCGCCATACTAGTGTGTGGCTCAACATGATACGGACGCCAAATTTTATTCAAACACATGTTTTCAGAACTGGATGCTTCCCCAAGTACGGTGTACACAAGGTGAGAAAACGTAGGTATTTTAAGGTTTTAGGCCCACGGACAAAGTCCGCGGATGCTAAACCCGCGGATAACCAAGGAATTACTGTACTTTCCTTCTTATATAGGCAAGAGAAAGTAAAAGTATACACTACGTTCAATCGTGAGTGAACAATCTACAATTGAAAATATAACCTAGTTTTAGTCATAAGTGAATGACGCAAAAAAAAAAAACAACCCCTGTTCGACTTAATACCTAATACGGACAATCACCGACGCTAAGCTTAAAATACAATTCCAGGTTTTTCAATTTTCTATAACTTTTGTTGTATATATGTATACACAGTTGTCATTGAAATGTTATACATAATTTTATATCGCATGTGAATTCGGTTCTTGAGAAGAGGTCAGAGGTGTAGTTTGATGAATCGCATTAAGAATGAGGAAATCCGGACCCATTAAATTGTCTGTTCTCTCAGACACCGTTGGCAAATACAGAGAGGAATGGGAGGAACATATAATACGAATGAGAGAAGATAGATGGGTGAAACGGGTAACTTGATCGACGAAGTCCAGGATGTAGGTAGGCTGCGAAAAGATGGGCAAAGAAGTCAGAACAGATCAGAAGGCCAAATGCATGACGGAATAAAAATTTTGTCGTAAAATCCAAAAGGTTATCTTTAAAAAAACATGTTTTCCCATTTTCAAAAATAAAATACCGAAAAAATAAGATAACGGAATGGTACAGGAGGAAAACAGGATGATCTTCAAAAACCATGAAGGAACCAAATAAACGAGGCCATGCAGGAGAGAAAATTGAGTGATGAAGATTGGAAAAATAGGGATGAATAGGGTATCTAGTTAAGGGAAAACAGGCAGCAATAGTTGTAGATGACTTGTAAAAATAATAAAAATCTCAGGTGTGAAACAACTCACACACTTTTCTCTTCCCAATGTAAATAATGCATATAACATATATTCAATCATTACTAACTAATATAAAATGAAAAACATAAAATAATTTTAATCTTGAGTGAATGTGCCCGCAAAAGAAAATCCATCTCTTTTGGACTTAAAAATACGGAAAATCACTAATAGACGCTAAACTAGGCTCTGTAAAAGGAAATGCTTAAAATAAAAGTTGTAGGTTTTTCATTTTCTACAACTTTGATTATAGTACACTTTAGTCGTAATATTCATACTAAGACTGGTCGTTATATTAAAAAATTAAATTTTTTTACTGATTTTGACGAGCAAAATACAAAGACACTAAACTAAGCGTAGTAGAAAGAAAAATTGAAATAAATATTATCATTTTTTTACAACCTTAATTTTAAATTTTGCCCTAAAATGCATATCAAGCCCCTAACCTTAATGACACCAATTTTTTTTACCACGAGAGCACAGCCTCCACAAGAATTTAAGCCGACATGGCCCTTACCCAATTTTGTAGAGATTAAAATATGTAGTTAATGACGCAATTTTTAAAAAATCGCAAAAAGTGAAAATTCTCACGAATAAACTACCTACTACTCCGTCGTTAAGATATTTTGTACGCACACAGACCAATCGCTGAAAACATTTTTTTTTTTTTTAGTTTAAACAGGCCTGAAAACGACTATTTCCGTTGAAAACTTCATTTAGAAAATCCACATGAAAACAACACATAAAACCCTTTCCTATATACTTGCCCATAACAGGCAGGTGGTGTGTTAAATTATTTGCATTCGATCTGCTAGTTCAGGGCTACAAAAAAAAGTTCTGTTTCTTATCACATGGTCAGCCAATTATATGACTGAAAGTATTTTAAAACAGAAGAGGTGTAAAAGACACTATTCACAGTTATTTCTACAGAGTAATGAATTACATTATACAGCCAGACCATGTGGTGACTGACGTTAAGGTTTTGCAGGGTGTGAAGTAGATGGTGTGTAGAGAGCCTGGCATGCTCATAAGCATACTTTTCAACTCCGTAAGGAAGGCAAGGGTAATTAAACCACCTCACTTCTCGTTTTACTTAGTAAAGCTTCTAGAGGTTTAAACCAGCCTTTCAGCTGATGACCTAAACAACGTATTTATACAGGGCAAGATAAAGTAATAATAAAAAAATTAATAACCTATTATAGTTGCTAATAACCAAAACAGTTGCTTTTATTTGGAAAAAAAATTAAAAATGTAATTAGGAATACAATGATAATAGTTATCAACTGATTATAAAGGAAACAGCTACACAGCACAATTGTACGTATTACATGACCTTGGAAAAACCGGAGATTATGCATTTGTGTTTAATGATTATTTGGTAATAAATACATAAATTTTAATTATAAAATTCATAAAAAATTAACTTAGATAAATTAACATTTTATAATTGTACTCCAAGGTCAGGATACACGAATTAATTCATAAAAAAAATTTAATTTAATTTCATTAAATGCTAACGAAATCTTTCCCGTTTTGCCGAGTAACTTATTAACTCATTATTAGCTTATTAGCTCATTTCACTTTGCATTCCCTTTTTTACTTTTTCTTTTCGATTTTTCCAAATCGAGTTTTCACTGGAAAACACATTTTCAGCCTCCGTGAATTCAAAAAACATGATTTTACCGATCGGTCTTTGTGTGTGAACAAACTCAAGAACAAAATATCGTACGAATTAAAACTTGGAACTAAGGAGCCCCGACACGAACATTTTCATTAAAATCGGTCAACGGAAATTTATTCGTACAATAATGGGCGTACCTAGGATCAAAACTACGATGGGGGGAGGCAAGCCATGGTCGTTCAGGTTGTAACATTTTATTGGATGGCACATCACAAAAAAAATGTTTTTTACGTATTAATTTGAAATTTCGGACACGCTGTAAGAATATAATTCGCTATGTTGTGTTAAAATTTCAAACTTGCCGGTTAAATAGTTTTCGAGTTATACGCCTCTAACCGCATGAAATTCTGTGCGGTAGCAAAAATCCGAGTCTTTTTGTCTTCCAACCTAGATATGGCAATTTTCAAACATTAAAAATATAGGACTATTATAGGTCAACGCAGAATAAAATGAGCTAAATTTTGATGAAAAGTATGTTGAAATCCGACTCATCGTTTTGTAAATGCAAGGGTTCAAACTCGGGTGTATAAAATTACGATACCGATAGTAACTCTTAACGTCTAACCCATGGCCTGACCCACAAAGGTTTTTTCTTCCTATCAATTTGCCATTTCTTTAACAAGAAACAAATTGTTACAATTGAAGTTAAAGTATTACCAACATCACAAAATAGCTGATCATCCATTTTGTATGCCATAAAATATGATCAAATATTTTTTGTAGTATATTATAATCTATAATATCTATTATATCTTTCCATAATACAGTAAAATCTCTCTATAGCGGAATTGAAGGGACCATGAGGTACCGCCGCTATAAAGAGAGTTCCGTTATAGAGAGAGCGAGTAATTAACGGGGGGGGGGGGAAGTTGGAGTACTAATTTTGCTGTACAAAATAACTTATATGCGTATGTAAATGATGCATGGAATAAGTTTTTGAAAAACTACTGAATGGATAACTTTATCTTCTTCTTCTTTAGGTGCCGTCTTCGTTCCGAAGTTTGGCTATCATCAAAGCTATGCGTATTCTTGATACTGCAGATCTAAACAGTTGGCAATTGTTGCAATTGAACCATTCTCTTAAGTTCTTCAACCATGAATTCCTTCTTCTGCCTATGGATCTTGTGCCAATTATTTTTCCCTGGATAATAAGTTGCAACAACTGGTATTTATCTCCCCTCACAACATGTCCCAAATACTGCAATTTGCGCTTCTTAATCGTTAGTATCAATTCTTTCTCCTTTTGCATCCTTCTCAAAACCTCCACGTTAGTCACTCTCTCTGTCCACGATACTCTCAGTATCCTACGATACATCCACATTTCGAATGCCTCTACCCTCTTGGTATCGATCTTTTTCAATGTCCACGCCTCCATTCCATAGAAAAGAACTGAGAGCACGTAGCATCTCACAAGGCGAATTTTAAGCTCAAGGCTTAGATCTCTTCCACAGAACACCTTTTTCATTTTAGTAAATGTGACTCTAGCTTTTTCCACTCTGATCCTGATTTCTTCAGAACTATCATTATGTTCGTTGATAACAGTTCCTAGGTAGTTATACTTTCTCACCCTTTCATAAATTTATGACGAATGTTTAATACAGTAGATTACTTCAATACAGTGAGATATTTAAATTAATTACATAAAGTGTAGGTTATTAACATAACAAGAAATTTGGGTACAAACTAGTTTTATTAGATATTGTGTTACTAATATTTAACAATAGAATTTCACTTTTCGTATTGAACTTTTTTCAATAATCATTTATACAGTACATACCGTAATAGATAGCCTAAAATTAATTAGCACTGAAACTCGTTTTTCACTGAACAGTAATAGACATACATACATACAATTAAAATCTAATAAAACATAGGCTACACAAACACAAAAAAATACACAGTACAGTATATTTTTTTTGTTATTAAGGAAACAATAACTGTGAAGTACATTTCATTTCGTAAAATAAGTTGTAAATTTTCGTTTCGTTTTCAATTCATAAAACATGTCTTCAATCTCATTTTCAATGTTTAAAACTTGTAAATTTTCATTTACATATTGGCAATGACAGTACTGGAAACAACAAGAATAGCGTCTAGTGCCTGTTTACTTGAAGGGACAACATTTCTGTTTCCATTTCATCGTCATCTTCACTTTCTTGCTCGTTGTTTTGGGCTGAGACATTTTCGATTATTGCGTCATCGCCAACATCTGCTGAAGTGGCTAAGTCATTATCTGCAACTACATAGGCGTGTAAATCCATATCCTGAAGATATTGTTTTGCCGCTATAGAGAGATTTTTGTGCCGCTATAACGAGAGTTAAATACATTATCGTAGTATACGAAAGGGTCGGGGTCGGCAAATAATGCCGCTAAAGAGAGATTTCCGCTATATAGAGTTCCGCAATAGAGAGATTTTACTGTATATGTTATATATGATCATAAATCGATATCATATATATATGATAATGTGATTCAGGCCCTGGTTTAGCGTCAATTAGTGATTTTCTGTATTTTTAGATCGAACAAATGTTAATTTTCTTCTTGCTTCAATCACTCATGATTAAAATTAGCTTATGTTTTTCATTTTACATTGTTTGCTCATGATTAAACATAAGTTGCATTGTTCATAATGTACATTGCCAAGAAAAAGTCATGTGAGTGTTTCACACCACTTGTTTTTTTTTTAATTTTAAGTCACATCAACATTTTAGTTATTAGACACTACAATGGGTTGAGAAAAGGTGGGTTTGAACTTTTAATGTAATTTTCCAAACCTGAAACCTCCCCTTTGCAGCGTAGCACTCTAACCATTGGGCCAAGGATGCGGCCTCCTTATTAAAAATATTAAGTTATTAAATTAAAAATTTAAGTTATAAAATATCAACAATATTCAATTACGTAAGTAAAAACTTGCTGAATTTTACAATATTGTGTACTAAAATATTTTACGACAAGTAAACTTTTTTTTTAATCTCGATACAGCAAACTTCGATTTTACGAATTTTATAACTGCATTGTGACATTTTAACTGCAACAAATAAATTTTCCCCTACTTAACGAATCCGTACTTCGATTTAACGAAATAGTGACATACTGCACATAGCAAAAATCAGTAAATTTTACTATTACTGTAAGTATTGTAAAATCTGGTGCGAAACACTTACACGGCTTTCTCGTACCAATATAAATATGTATAATCATTATTAATCAATGTAATACGTAACATAACTAATTTTAATCATAAGTGAATGACGCAAAACGGAGATAAACCTCTGTAAAACTTAAAAATATGAAAAATCAGTAATTGCCGCTGAACTACGCTCTGTACAGAACAATGCTTAAAATAAAAGTTGCAAGATTTTTTTATTTCCTTTTAACTTTTATTATAAACATGTTTGCCGTAATATACATACTAAGGCTGAAATAAATTTTTTTACCGATTTCGATGAACAAAATACAGAAATCACTAATTCAGGCTAAACAATTCAGGCGTTGTAGAAAAAAATGGCTGATAAAAAAGTTGTAGGTTTATTAATTTCCTACAATTTCAGCTATACACACTTTCTCCCTTTCTTCATACTAAGGTCGCAATATTAAATAAACAATTTTTTACCACGAGAGCACAGCCACCCCAAGAATTTATATTCTAGGTTTTCTTGGATTTTATATTTATACATCCAACAGATGCATGTTTTTCAGTACTGTTTTTATTTAATTGTTTTTAACCAAAATACAATTATCATTTAAGTATAGTGCGTAGCCTTATACAATAAAACAAACTTTATTGTAAACAAATAGGTACTGTTTTTTAGGCAATATGATTACGGTCGAGTAAGCTCACGACCAAAGAAATGTGTGTTAGTGGATGTGTGAATGTGTCTTAGTGGATACGTAGCAGTTTTAATGAGAATAAAAACAGCGTTTCTCTTTATCGAAGTTTCTATATAGGTATCAAATTGTTTATAAGGAACCTACAATTTCGATACGAGGGGGTCCGACTGTAGTTTAAAATTTGTCTCATCGTTTTTGTAAAAACTTAAAAGGCGGCCTTTATATCACTATACCGAGCTTCCCAACAACTCTGACGTATAGGTTAGGTTATTAATGAACATTGAACAATGTACTGTCAACATTAATCTCATTAAAAGGGTGTAATCTTACTTTTATTGCTACACTCGTTTAAAAACCGAATAAAAATCAGTCTCCAAACGAATTTAATAGTTAATAACTTAATTAGCCTATTAATAAAATGAAGATAAAATAATATTTAATTTCAATACAGCGCGGTACTTACATAAGAAAAAATTTCGCGTCGATTGTTGTGTGAGTAGCTGATCCTTTTAAGTGGTCAGTTACTATTTTACTTTTGATATTATCGTAGGAGAGGGAGTAAGTTCGAATCCCACATACTAAATTATTATAAATTATTTTGCTAAATAATTAATTTATATATCACAGTATATCAGAGTAATAAAAGCAAGTGTAAAATATTATATTAATATTGTTTTCTTTATTGGTGTTTTATCAGCTTTCAAGTTTGATTTTATTATTTTTCCATTTTACCTTGTCCCCTATTTCATTCAATAAAACATTATTCACATTTATACATTATGGTTTTTATTTAATTAATATATTTTCATAATTACAATCACAAGTTTCATTGTTTAAGTGCAATTCTAAAATAATACTCCTGTTCTTACTACTGTTAAATCAACTCACTGGTTTCATTTGATTTGAATGTTAAAAAATCTAGTGACATCAATTTTTATATATTATTTATTTTGAATGAATATATATTTATAATTTTATTAACAAACGAATAAATTGAGTTTAATGTATGAATGGGACGGACGTTTTAATAAAGCATGTTGTTAGGTTGAGCCTCTTCGTCCCATTAAAATAATTTACAATAATATTTCTTCTTCTTAATTGCTTAGTAACCATATTTTGTTTATGAGAATTAAATAATTTTTAAATATTTTATTTTAATCAGCTGGAGTTATTTATATTTATTTCAATACTCAAATATAAACAAGTCCAGATGTCCATTAAATTTGTCTTATTACACAAGATTACACCCATACAGGGTGATTCACGAAGATATGCAGAAACTTTGGGAGCCCATTATACATGTAAAAATAATGAAAAAAGTTTATATAAACATGGGTCCGGAAATGCTTCGTTACCGAGTTACGGCTAGCGAAAGATTTCCCCCGGATTTCAGCTCACCAGGTGAAATGAGGTCTTCCTGAAATTCTGGTAAGGTAGATTAAGGGGCGAATTCAATCGTTTCTAATGGTTTTTGACCTGATAAATTGAATAAAACAGGTCCAAGAACTGTAAGTTAAATAGTTTTTGAGAAAAACAGTGTCAAATGCAAAAAAATGGAGTGAAAAAAACACATTTTTTCATCTTTGTTTTTCCGGTTAATTTTACTTTGTACTGTTATGAATAAAAATTCATTTTATCAAACGTCTATTCGCTTTTCGTGTACTTTATTTACACCGGTTTGTTCAGAACAAAATTTTCTACATGTTTTATTCAAAAATTTTAACTGTTTCTTGGTAAAATAACAAAGTTATTCTTGCCCAAAGATGAAAAAATGTGTTTTCACTCCATTTTTTGCATTTGTCACTGGTTTTCTTAAAAACTATTTAAGTTACAGTTCTGGGACCTGTTTTATTCAATTTATCAGATCAAAAACCATGAGAAATGATTAAATTCGCCCCTTAATCATCTTACCAGAATTTCAGGAAGACCTCTGAAATCCGGGCGAAACTTTCGCTAGCCGTAACTCGGAAACAAAGCATTTCCGGACCCATGTTTATATAAACTTTTTTCATTATTTTTACATGTATAATGGGCTCCCAAAGTTTCTGCATATCTTCGTGAATCACCCTGTATAATAAGACTAATGTTGACTGTACATTGTCCTATCTTAATTTCCCTATAGGTTAAATTTGTTGGGAAGCACGGTATAAATACAGCTTTACTACCAACGTTAAAATCACATAAGAATATGTTAAGAAACCCAAACATGATTCTTATATTTTCTTATACTAACTGACGGACTGAAAGAAAACCGAAGTCGCTGCATCTAACCTCGGTTTGTAATCGCCGAGGATACCCTGAATTTATACAGTTAATTTGAATCAGGGACGCAATGTAGCTTAATAGATATCTATTACACTAAGAAATCACAGGGAGTGGCTAGGCAGACAAAAGACGACGGGTTCCACGATACGGGAAGAGGAAAAATCAGTAAGAACACAGCCAAAAAATTAAGTAAAAAACATGCAATTAAATAGGTAAAGTACTCACATCGTCTAAACCCATTTTATATTTCTTAAAAATCAGCACCAAAACTTGGCCAAAACTGTGAACAGAAGAAACAAAGTACATAAAAATTTTAATTTACAATAAAAGGTAAGAAAATTCAAGTACAGCACTATCAATTTATCCGGATAAATAGGGACTGAAAACGATCCGGAAAATCCAAAATAAATCGGAAACAACACGAAATCGATACAATCAAAATGTAATCGGAAAACTTACCGTTTATTTATACGAGGGACGTTAAAAAATTAATGTAGAGAAAAAACGGTTAACTCAATAACAATGAATTTTTTTTAAGGGTCAAGTCGGCAACCTTGGGAACACTGTAATTCATCTGTTAAATCATAATTAATATAAACATAATCTTGTTTGCTCATTTCAAAATGTCAGCTCCACTTAAAACGAGCAAGTTCAGCGGTAAGATTTTACCTACACGAAATTGTAAAATTGGCGGAAATTTACTTAAGAATATTGAAAAAATAAGATGAAACGGCATTTACTTGTAAAAATGGGTGGAAACATCCGGATTCACCCACCAAAAAAAAAGAAACACTAAAAAGTTATACTTCAGCCGGGTAATTGATTTTGATAGATTTTTAGGACTTGCAAGGGAAAATTTTTTGTAACTGTTTAGAAGAACAGCGAGTACAATTCTAACAAGCTCCAAAAGAATGTGAGACCCGCGATACGGCGAAAACTTAAACGCGCTTTATCAAAAGGTGTGGTTCTTTTGCATGACACCGCTCAGAGAATTAGTTCAGTCAAAGAAAGCATTTAGCTGAAACTAATCAGGGGAAAGCAGAACTTTGGTAGGCATTAAGTACATATATTAAAAGGTACTTCATCCTGAAAATTTCCCACTCGTACCCACGCGAGCATAAGACAAACGATTATACCCCAACTAACTAAAGACTGCAGATGAGATTTAGTCAATAACAGCCAAGGTCGGATGTGAGGTTGCCCCTTCGGTAAGTCACACTCTGTTCCACCGAACTCCAGCTGACTTTTTGTTAGGTTGCCATCCACAGCGGAACTACGACGTGACAACGCAGGATACGATTATCGGAAGTCAATTGGCTCTGTGCTGTGATCTAGGTCACTACGCTCCGCCTTCATCTGCAGTCTCTACTTCGTTAAGGTATAATCGGAAAATTTCAAGTTACCTATTCATTTTATTTATTTATTTATGTTTGCTTCGTAAACACCAAAATATAAGTTATCTTTCGATCACTCTGTACTTAAATATTTTAGACACATCAATTTAGGATAATTATTTTTTAGCATAAAATATAGTGGAAAGAACTGAAACAAGTAATTAAGTAAAAAGTATAAATAATTGCGTAAATAATATAATTATTGTACATGTGAGTGCTGCTTAGCGCCTTGTCGTGCGTTCCCTCTTTCTTTGTTGTAGATATGAATACATAGGGAAAAAACTACTGTTTTCAACACTCGAAATCGAATTTTCTTCGGAAATCCACGTTTTAAGGCTCCCTGAACGCAAAAAAAACTATTTTTTTACCGATTGGTCTCTGTAAGTGAACAAAATACAGGGTATCAGTTTAAAAGTACACCGTTACTTTCTTTGCAAATATTTACATCTGAATTTTTTGAAGCGGGAATATTTCATTTGAATGAGAGTAATTAAGTGTTGTATGTAAGACAAAGACTTTTAGACTGGAACGTTATTGTCTCGGTAGCTGGTTACATCTATCGGTGCAAGGTTAGTTGTTTGAACAGTTTTGGGTCAATATGCGTTTTCCAACAGAAGAATGGGTGTTTGTTGTCGAACGGTATTTAGTTAATACCAACAAGAACAATACGCCGTGTACAAACAATTACGCCTGGGATGTCAGTCGGTCAATGGTTAAACGCATGGATAAGTGTCAGCAACAAAATGGTAACCTCTTTCAGCATTTTCTGTAGGTGAGTTGATATAAAGTCAGTACAAAAATAACAAATATGATTAAAAGTAATTTTATGAAACAACGCTGTACTTTTAAACTGATCACCTGTATCTCAAGAACGTAATAGCGTACGAAGTTCAAACTTGGAACTTAATTTTCGTACCGTGAGATGACCAACACCAAAATTATAATAAAAATGTATTTCTACAATTTTATTGAAAATTGCCTCATTTACTAGATTTTTGTTCTCTACAGGGCGTCTGCTGAAATTCGTGAGGGCTTTTATTTCATAGTAAGGAAATTGTTTGTAAAAGATTGCGGTCTTAACCCTTTCACAACCAACGTTCGGAAAACAGGACGTGTATATATTTTACGTAGCGACAACATCCAGTTAACCAGACGTCCCTAAGTTATGCATAACGTGCCAACGTCCGGGTAACCAAACATTTCCAAGAAAATCTTTTATAGAAAAATTAACGGAATAATGTATTTTGAAACCGTCTCACTGGCGTAGTGACTAGTGCGCTAGCCTACAAAGCGACAGGTCCCGGGTTCGATTCCTGGCTAGAGTCTGAAAATTTTAACACGTTAAAACCACCGTTACGTTACCAAAACCCACAGTAGTTGTTAATGACTAAGCTGTCGATGCGGCTTTAAATAAACTAAAAAAACAATTTTGAATATATTTAGTGTTAGAACGAATTTCTTTTTTACGAACACAATAAAATTTAATTTTTAAAAGGAAATTTTATTTTTCTGTAACGTTGAAATGTTAGTCGGCAATGGCAGGCTTACGCCTGAAAGTTTTCGAAATAAGGGCTGGCACTTTTTGTATACCCTTATTCAAATTAAATAGCACTTTACATCAAACTTTTAAATATTGTTTCGGCACTGAAAGGGTTAATATGCATTTTAAGACAAAGCGTATATAATCGAAGTTGAAGAAAAACTCAAAAACGTACTTTTATTTTTATCATTTATATTAGAGAGTTTAGTTTTGCGTCAATTGGTGATTTTCCGTATTTTGAAGACAAACAGAAATAGATTTTCATTTAATGTCATTTACTCACGAATAAAGATAGATTACATTATATTAATTATTTCAAACTGGCAAGATAAAGTCGTGTGAGTGTTACACATTATATTTTAAATATAAATTTCAAGTTTTCTTGTTTTAACGTAATCCGAACAACCTCAAGAAGTAATTTTTCCGGATTAAAGAAGTTTTACTGTACGACAACGTACGCTTAATAATTCTGAACACCTGTTTATAAATTAATAATTAATGTAAAATAGTTTATTATTATTACTATTATTTCCTGAGTTCACATGATTACAATAGCGCACACAAAATACGATTGTTTCGTGCAGGTTAAGTTAACTATACTTTATTACAACGTAATTAAATGCAGGTCGTAAATGACGAGCCTAAATTCAGTGAAGAATGTAACTTGTTTGTAATGTTTGCCTAACCTACTACCACAAATTTCTAGTGTATAATGCACAAACAACCTTGAGTGAAAATGCAGTTACTGCATATATGGGGTTACGTTTTATAAAGCTCATAATATTTTTTGATAACCTTCAATTACCATACAACATTAAGGCACTTTAGCCTTATTTTCAAGCTGTATTCACAAACACGTCGAGACACTGTAACTTCTTGACAACTCAAACCTTAAAGGTCAGATGCCAGAAATTGACCAAAAATTAGATTTTTATATTAAGTTTATGAAAAATCGCATCGGTCATTAGCGACTACGGTGGAATATGTAACGGAGGGTTTTAACTCGTGAAAATTTCCAGACCCTGGCCGGGATCAAACCCAGGACATCTGAGAGGTAGGCTAGCGCGCTACCACTACGTTACGGAGGCGGCCTTCCCGTAATTTATATCTTTGGAATTTACGTGCAGTATTTTTCGAGCTACGGGCAAATAATAGGCTATACTATTTTTTTTTGTCATCAGTCTCTCGACTGGTTTGATGCAGTTCTCCAAGCTGTTCTATCTTGCGCAATTCGTTTCATATCTACATACCTGTAACACCCTACATCTTTCGTAATTTGCTTTATATATTCTAATCTTTGCCTCCCTCTACAACTTACTCCCTCAATATTACCCTCCATTATTGATAGCCCAATACCTGGATGTCTTAGGATATGCCCCACTAGCCTATCCCTTCTTTTGGTAAGATGCTTCCATATACTTCTTTTTTCATCCACTCGCCTAAGAACCTCTAAATTACTTATTTTGTCCACCCACCTAATCTTTAACATTTTCCTACAACACCACATTTCAAAAGCTTCTATCCTCTTCCGTTCTACAGCCCCTATCACCCACGTTTCACTTCCGTATAATGCTACACTCCAAACATAATGTTTTAAGAAATTTTTCCTAATCTGTAAATCAATGTTTGTAGTCAGTAAGCTGTTTTTCATTTCAAAGGCTTTTCTAGCTTGAGCAATTCTACTCTTGATATCACTCGTGCTTCTACCATCCTTTGTTATTTTACTCCCTAGATAGCAGAATTCCCCAACTTCCTGTATGTTTTCGTTGCCTACTTTTAAATTTCCCATCTCTTCTAAACCACTCTTACTGCTGCACAACACTTTCGTTTTGTTCTTATTAATTTTCATGAAGTAGGCTATACAATATCTACGCGAAATAGGTATCTACAATTTTTTTTTAAATTTTTTGAGCGCAATAAATCTCATACTCTTTTCAGTTTATATTTACGCCATGTTTTCTTTTGTCATTTGAAATTATTTTAATTTACTGTGAACAGTCAATGTTTACCAGATTGCTACTTTCGACCAGCTGCTCCGTAGGTGTTTACATGGCTGTACGCAAAATGAAAATTAGTCACTAAATAACCTTATTTGGTCGAGAATACCAAAATCTATTTCCGTTTTAAATAAATATACAGTAATCCCTCAGTATCCGCGGGGGTTACGTTCCGGAGGGTTACTGCGGTTCGTAAAACCGCGGATAATGATACCTTATATAAACGAAAAGATGGGGGTTAGGTTCTGAAGGAAAAGTCCTGCAGTCGTTTTAAGTGTTTAATAGTTTTAGGAACATTTCGCCATTATTATAACCTATGAATATTCAATAAATACAGTACTGTACGCTTAAAAAATAGTTAATTATGGCTGTTTGCTTCTTCTTTTCAAACTCCTTGTGGACTTCTTCGTGCGGTATCAGCTCCAGAGTACTCTTTTAAATTGAAGGGCCCTTTCCTCCATGATGGGATCCGTCTCCAACACATGGTCACTGCGTTACCATGCTGATAATCTCGTTGATGGTTTGTGAAGAAATGCTTGGCTTCGTTTCAGGATCGTCAAACAAACAAAGAACTGTACGTACGTACGAATGAGTTAGACTGACTCATGGAGGAACACTTACGGAGAAATTACAGTATGGCGTCTGAGCGTACGTATGATGGTTAGGGTGAGGGTTGTACAGGCGGGGCCCGGTACCCGGTGACGCGTTTACTATGTACAGTACGTGGAAATCTAGCTTGGCTCATGGCGGCCGTCGCCATAGTGTGTGACTCAACATAATACGAACGCCAAAACATTTATTTAAACACGTAGGGTGACACATGTTTTCGGAATTGTATGACTTCCCCACCTCACACCAAGTACGGTATACACAAGGTGAGATTACGTACGTATTTTAAGGTTTTAGGCCCACGGACAAAGTTCGCGGTTAACCGAAACCCGCGGATGCTAAACCTGCGGATACCAAGGGATTACTGTATTAGAAACTGGTGTTTATGAAGCTATAACACAACCTACAATGGTTGACTTTAAAATAGTAAAAAAGCTAGGGATATCTCCAGGCAAAAATTGCATTGAAAAGTTCAAACTTGTCGACAAAAACTTAGGCCGGCCACACACGTACGCCTACACTTTCAACTGAACAGTTTAACCTCCACGTGTGCGGCTATTTTAGTCTCAGTTCAACTCAACTGTACTGTTTTCAGTTCAATTTGTCTCAGGAGCAAGTGCGTTTGGTATTTTGAGTTCTTTTTACTTTCTCTTGCCTATATAAACATGTAAAAAAGGAAAGTATTGTTTTTATGTCGATTTGCACCGGATCTACACGTTTTCAGACTACCCGAACCCAAAAAAAAACATGTTTTTAGCGATTGGTCTGAGTGTGTGTGAACGGATTATCTCAAGAACGGAACATCGTACGAACTTGAAACTTAAGTTAGGTACCACTAGAGGACCCGACACGAATATTTTCATCAAAATCGGTCAACCGGAAATAGTAGTTTATTCGTCATTTTTAACTTTTTGCGATTTTCTCAAAAAATGGTCCTACGATTTTGTTTAAAATCGCCACGTTTACTAAATTTTTGTATGCTTTACACTATACGGTAGGCGTCATGTCTGCTGAAATTCTTCTTCCGTTTTCTGTATACCACTATCAAATCGGAATTCCCTGAAGGGTTGCACAAGTGTTCATTCCTCCCAATCCCTGCCTTACTGAATACTTTACTGAGACAGACACATTCACGCACGCGTACACACGTCCTTCCCATTCCCAGTATATAAATTACTACTATATTCACGTTCTGTTGTTTGATTTCTAATTTTAATTGTTTGTTTTATTTTGCAATTACTACATTACTATTACGTTATATTTTTTAATTATTTACATTGGGAAGAGAAATTCGTGTGAGTGTTTCATACAGAGTTGTTTTAGTTGTCAAATCTTCCGGGATTATGCAATAACCTCCTTTCCTGAAGGAACTTTGCAATATCTTCCTCTGCCCGAATAATATTAAGTAATTCTACAAAATTCATAGTAGAATCGGTAGTAACTAATTGTGAAATGGGAGTGAAGTTGACATTACGCAGGAGTATTGCTAGTCAGGTTGGCACGCTAGACGCAGGAGTGGGATAATTGTGTACCTTCAGGGAATTCGGATTTGATAGTGGCATACAGAAAACGGAAAAGACCTACCATAAGTTATAGAAAATCAAATAATTTACAACTTTTATTTCAAGTATATTCTTCTACAGAGCCTAATTTACAGTCAAATTAGTGAATTTGTTTTAATCGAATAGAGGTTGACGACTTTCATTATGCGTCATTCACTCATGATTAAAACATTACATTGTTCATTATCTACATTGGCAAGAGAAAGTCGTGTGAGTGTTTCACATTAATTTTTTCTTCTTCTTATATTGATGGATACAATCCGAATAAATTGAAACCGACGTTTTTTTTGTTACACCCTATAGTTTTTGCACGTTCAAATAGACAGGGTCGAATATAATAAAAACACTGTTAGCATTAATAAAAGTAGTTTACACTCAGTTTGCATAAAAAGTCATCTAACATTAAGTAAAACTATAGGAGCTCAAGGCAAGGAAGTCTAGTTTCAAACAGAACTGATTACACTTGATCCCAATAACAACTAGTCAATAATATCAATAATTATGTAATGGAAATAAAACTAGTGACTGTACATCAATACTTATATTACAAAGAAATAACGATTGTTTTTACGAGGTAGGCCTAATCTTAGAAACAACCCAACCGATTTCAAAAATCTGGTGTGAAACACTCACACAACTTTCTCTTGCCAATGAAAATAATTAACAATATAACCTACCATTAGTAATAAAACATTAGAAATAAACAAAAAAAGCTAACCTCAAAAAACATAACCTTATTTTAATCATGAGTGAATGATGCAAAATGAAAATCAAATCTGAGATTGCGGCTTTAATATGCATTTTGTGGCAAAACTGTATATCACTGAAGTTGTACAAAATTTCAAAACCTACAACTTTTATTCCAAACATTTCTTTGTAAAACGCTTAATTTAGCGGTGATAAGTGATTTTCTGGATTTTTACATGAAAATCTGTAAAATGGATTTTTTAATAATTTCGGTCTTAGTATGCATTTTAGCCTACGGCATAAGTGTATATACTGAAATTTATAGGAAATTAAAAAATCTACAACTTTTATTTTAAACATTTTTTCAACAGAGCCTAGTTTAGCGTCAAAGAGTGATTTTCCATAATATTAAGCCAAACTAAGGTTGATTTTCATTTTGCATCATTCACACTCATGATTAAAATTAGGTTATGTTTTTTGAGGTTAGATTTTTTGTTCATTTTTAATGTTTTATTACTAATGTAGGTTATATTGTTCATTATTTGCATTTGCAGGAGAAAGTTGAGTGAGTGTTTCACACCAGATTTTTAAAAATGAATTACGGAACAGATTTTACAAAAAATTAATGTCACATCTGATGTCTGCGTAAAGGTAATGTAAGCCTTCCATAATTCAAAGAGATCGTACATTTTTTTAACAGTAGAAAACTTTTGCAATCAGTTGTTTTTAAATAATAAACTTTAAACTTAAATGATCCGAGTAAAAATATTCTGAGATATAAACCACACTCAGTAGTGTGGTTCAATAAATACTAAACTATGAACAAAAAATAAAACTGTACTTGACTGCAATGTACATTAATATCTTAAAACATGGAAGTTGTTGAGGCTGAAGATGACGATGACCATGATAATATACCAATGATTAGTAGTGAAGTAAAAAAAAGATTAAATAAGTTAAAAAATCATTAAGGTAAGTTCATGTTTTAAAACTTTTCAGTCTGTGAGTACATTTGCTGTTGTCAACAAACAACTTGAAACTGAAGTGGTTGAAAACAACTTGGGTTGAAGTTACATCAATTGTTCTGACTCTTAGGCAGTGGAAATAAATTGGTTTTTGTAATCAGTCTCTCGACTAGTTTGATACAGTTCTCCAAGCTGTTTTATCTTGCGCAAGTCGTTTTATATCTAAATACCTGTAACACCCTATATCTTTTGTAATTTGCTTTATATATTCTAATCTTTGCCTCCCGCTACAATTAACTCCCTCAATATTACCCTCCATTATTGATAGCCCAATTCCTGGATGTCTTAAGATATGCCCCACTAACCTATTCCTTCTTCTGGTAAGATGCTTCCATATATTTCTTTTTTCATCCACTCGCCTTAAGTTCTCTTATACAAAGTAATACTCAAACCAGTTTGGACTTACGGGTTAGTTATGGGGAGCATGCAGCCAGTTAAAAATTTATATAGAAATACTGCAGTGCTTTCAATAAAAATGCCTGCAACTAATCATTGCAGTTCCATGGCACATAAACAATGAAATATTGCAAATCTAAACCAGCCTTTCATAAAAGAAGAAATCAAATAATGTAGGGAAATACATTTTTTGTAATAGATATTTTTCTACATCTGTTAATACACAAATGGGAAAGCCCTAACTGACTGATCACTAATTTTCCTACTTGCTCAGTAGTTAGAAAGCTGAAATTTAGATTTTTTTTTTTGTTTAACGTCCGACTGTTCTGCAATTACTGCTAATGCAGACGGTGAATGATGAAATGATTTTTTGTAACGTATGAAAAAATGCCGTGCCTGAATGGGATTCGAACCCAAGACCACATGATAAGAGGCGAGCACGTTACTAACTTCGCCAATGCGGCCGGCATTGGATGGAATATTAAATTTAGGGTAAATAGAAAATTGAAAATGTAAATGATTTTGACATTCCACTGTAAAGGGGTTGAAAAGGGTGTTCAACCCTTAAACCAATATTTTCCATTCACTAAGTTTCGAACTTCATCAAATAAATGCCAAAAACTATCGTACTTGGGTCACATTATGAGAAACGAAAAAACTTGGTTGAAACTCTCAGACGACTTTTTCTTGCCCATGCAAATGATGAACAATACAACTTAACATTAATAATATAACAGAAATAAACAAAAATACTACCTTAAAAAAACATAACCTTATTTAATCATGAGTGAATGGCAAAATGAAAACCAACCTACCTTAGTTCGGCTTAATAATACAGAGAATCAATCTTTGATGCTAAACTAAGCTCTGTAGAGAAAATTTTTGAAATAAATGTAGTGGATCTTTTAATTTCCTACATACACTATTATTGATTATACACACTTTTGTTGTACAATGTAAACTACGGCCGAAATCTTAAAAAAATCCATTTTTTTTACAGTTTTTCATGGAAAAAAACCCGAAAAAAATCACTAATTACCACTAAATTAAGCGTTATACAAAGAAATGTTTGGAATTGAAGCTGTAGGTTTTTAAATTTTCTACAGCTTCGATGATATACAGTTTTGCCATAAAATGCATATTAAGGCCACAATCTTAAAAAAACATTTTTTTTCTACAAGAGCACAGCCTCCCCAAGAATTTCAGCAGATATGGCGCCTACACTATCTTAAAGAGCATAAAAAATGTAGTAAATGATTTTTTTTTTAAATTGTAGGAGCCGTTTTTGAGAAAATCACAAAAAAGTGAAAGATTACACAAATTAACTACTACTTCCGGTAGACCGATTTTAATGAAAATGTTTGTGTCAAGTCCTCTAGTAGTACCCAACTTAAGTTTCAAGTTTCAACTTCATACGATGTTCCGTTGATGAGATATTTTGTTACCACATAGACCAATCGCTAAAAACTTTTTTTTTGGGTTCACAAGTTAGAAAACATGTATATCTGGTGAAAACTCGATTTCGAAAAATCGACATGAAACCATACTTTCCGTCCTGTATATTCATATAGGCAAGAGAAAGTAAAAAGATACATTTTGCTTCAGCAAATACTCCAGGGTAAGGTCACAGGACAGAGAGCACCAGGACAAAGAATATCCTGGGTGGCAAACCTTAGGACTTTATTTGACAAGAGTTCAGCGGAACTGTTCAGATTTGCAACGACTAAGGTACAGATAGTGATGATGTTTGCCAACATTTGAAATTTAGATTGGCACCTAAAGAAGAAGAAGTTCCAGACAAGCTAGATGACTGAAACTCGGTGGAGATGTTACTTGTTCAACTAGAAATTCTCTAAATTTTTTCCAAAATGTACCCATAAAGGGATGAAAATGATGTTCAACCCTTAAACTAATATTGTTTACTAAATTGCAGACGAGTTATTTGGCTGAATTTTGATGATGTTATTTATAATGTAATTAAAAATTTAGCCTCATGCTTAAAAGTTTCCAAAATGTACCCCCTAAAAGATTGAAAACTTAAATCAATACATTTTATTTACTAAGTTACAAATGAGTTAAATGGCTAAAACTCAGTAGAGATGTTAACGTTTAGCGACGCTAAAAAAATTACACCTAAATGATTTCAAAAATTCACCCATAAGGGGTTGTAAAGGGTGTTTAATCTTTAAATCGATATTTTCAGATGAGTTAGATGTTTGAAACTTGGTGGAGGTGTCTAAATATATATAGGTGTATCAGATTTTTCCAAATCAGAGAATCATAATTTGATTTATTTGCAATCCTAATTATGAAATACAACAAAAATTATACTCAGGATTGTTTATAAAGAAGTTTTAAATTTAAAATTGTTAATTTCTGGGACACCTTGTATTATTTTTAAACAGTTGAATTTTGTCTTTGTGCGTCACTAGATAAGGAGTTAATTGTTTAGTCATATGAATAAGAGAGTTTATACAAATTATAGCTAGGACAACTCGTATTTCTAATGAGACAACTTCTGCAGCCTGTATGGCTGAAGGTCGGATTTCAAATTACACACACACTTGCAATTAAAGATTTAGATATTAGACAAATTAGGTTTAGGTGAATGTATAAATTTGAATATATATAAATTTATTTTTAACATTGTAATTCTTTTGTAATCAGTTTTTACCTTCTCTCGCCCTATATGAAAATGGAGGGAAGGAAAGTATTGTTTTCACGATGAATTTTGATCGAACATACACATTTTCAGGCTCCCTAAACCCAAAAAACATGTTTATAGCAATTGGTTTATGTGTGAACAAAATATCTCAAGAATGCAATAGTGTACAAAATTGAACTTAGAACTTAGTTTAGGTACCATAAAGGGACCCAACATAAACATTTTCATCAAAATCGGTCAACCGGAAGTAGTTTATCAGTGCAGATTTTTACTTATTAGTGATTTTCTCAAAAACAGCTCCTACAAATTTTTTTTAAATCGCTTCATTTACTACATTTTCTATGCCCTACGACAATGGTTTTCAACCTTTTAGGCACTGTGCCCCCTTTGAACACTGATGTGAGGTCCACGCCCTCCCCATCACCAAGAAATAAATGGTCAAAACAAGTAATAGCCTACAATCGGAATATGAAACACAAGCTGGTTATTACATTAAACTTCAGATAATTTTATAGATAACATATAACTTTATTTTGAACATGTATTATCACTATTAGTATAGCTATAGAATTTGATTAATTTTTTAAATGAAAGAATTATAGAATTAAATACAAATTTATTTTAGGTAACCTATTCCAGGTACTTATGCATATCATATCAGTCAACATTAATAAGAAGGCCTGGCACTGTTTGTCCATGACGCGTTTTTGAATATTTGGTTGTAACTGTGACAAAGCACACCTCAAGTCACTTTCGACATCCAGCCTTGCTCGATATTTTGACTTTATGTATGCTAACATCAAAAATTCAGATTAACAGAGATATGTTGATAAAAACTGTACCAACAACTTTGCAGCTTCCAAAGCAACTTGTGGGTAAACATGAAAATAACATGACCAAAAATTTTCAACATTCATGTTAGAAAAGCCCGCGTTTGCTTGAGAATCAAATTTTAGGTCATTTGCTTGTTTCTGAATGTAAACACTCAAATATATATGTGATCATGTAAAAATATATATGCAACTAAAAAACTGAGAAAATTATAGTTTTACTTTTTTAAATACACTCACACCTCCCTTGAAATTCTTCTAGCCTCCGAGGTTAATAACCACTGCTCAACGAGATAGGATAAGCACCATGACAGCTGAAAATTGTGGAGAGGCTATGCTGTCATAGATAACAAGAAATTATGTCAATTGTTCTGGTTCTTAAGCAATAAGTCTCAAATTTTTCATGGAAATAAAGTTCTATTATACAAAGAAACACTGAAGCCAAAGACTTACGGGTAAGAGCTATGGGGTACAGCTAGTTTATCAAATATAGAAATACTACAGCAATTTTGATCAAAATAACCAAGTTTGATCACTAAAGCCACAAAGTATGTAACCAATGAAATATTGCCCAACAATCTAAACCTGCCCTTCATAAAAGAAGAAATTAAACAATGTATTGAGAAACATTTAAAAAAGTTAGAGCAAATTAATCTCCTCAAAAACAACGAATATACTCAAAGACTGAACCGTTTTAAAACACAAAACTTACCTTTACGATTTCATTGATAATTGAATTGTTTTTCTATTACAACTATTAATCAATGTCATCTCATAATGGTCATCATCATCTTTAACTACTTCATGTTTCAAGATATTAATCCACAGTTCAGTCAAGTTTAGTTTTATTTTTTGTTCGGCACTTAAGGGGGTAGTCAACTCAACAAGATGATTTTTTTTAAATCTTGATGTTTTTTGCATTTATTTGAAGTTTAAAATTATGTGAATCACAACATTTGTTTACTTTGTATGTTGACAAAAAGTTATAAAAACATCTGTTTAAAATAAGGCTCACTAGCAAGGCGAGTGAAATTATTCCTTCAACTTTTAAGTTTTCCGGGAATATGGTTTTTACATGATTGTACATTTTTGGGAATTAAATATTTTGGTTAGTATTGGAGATAATTGGATGACGTTTTTTTTTAAATTTTCATAATTTCTTGCTCTATTATCTATGGAATGATTATTACAAAAACTTTAATAGGGATTTAATTAAAAAATAATTTGTGAATACATAAAATAAATGTTTTTCAAAATATGGGTTTTCTTCAATAAATTTCTTGTAAGAAAAAATACATACAAGCGCATACAACAGATAATAGAGAGCAATTTTTTGTAGCATAAGAATTATATTGATATCTTTCTTGGTTCCTGAGATATTTGATTCCCCGTAAAAGCCCGCTTTTCCAACCTCACCCTTATATTAGGGGCTGTAATTAATTTTTTTGGCTTGGTTCAAACGGTAGATCATTACTAGTAAATTACTCTTTCATTTAAAATGAATAATGATAAATTATAGCCAGTAGTTTTGATTTTCATTTTCTGGGTTGACTACCCCCCTTAAGTCTTTTTTTTGAAACACACTACTGAGCATGTTTTATATTTTTATTCTAAGAATGTTATTACTCACATTCTTATTATTTTTGCTTTAAGTTTATAATTACATTTAAAAATTGATTGCAAAAGAATCACACTTTGTTAAAAAAAGTTGAATTAATGAAGAATAGATTACGTAGCTCTAAATAATGATTAATTTTAATTAACAATTTACTTCAATATAAAACTCCATCCTGCGCTCAGGCTCAGCTTATTCGGGAGTTAGAAAATCATCATCATCATCATCGTCCTTCAAGGATTAGGCTCTGTTGGCCTGTTCCGGTATCCATTTCTTTCGTGGTCTTCCAACGTCTCGCCTTCCACCGGGTTGATACTCCCATGCTAGTATGGAAAGCCTATCTCTTGGCATGCGGAGTAAATGACTGAACCAGTTTCTCCTGTACTTTTTCAGAGTTTCTAGCAAAGGTTCCACTCTCAGGTCCGCTCTTATATTTTCATTTCTTATATGATCTAACCTAGAGTAGCCTTTGATTGCTCGCAGAAATCTCATCTCAGCTGCTTGCATTCGAGACTCAGTTCTTCTATTTGGTACCCATACTTCGCTTCCATAGGCTATCAATGGTATTGCCATTGTTCTATAAAATTTTAGTTGGGTATCCTGCCGTGTTTTCCTCCCTATAGCTCTTATATTTGTTCTTGATAAATTAATAAAAAATACGTACATTACCAGAGTCGTTCTTAAATATCACAAAAGCTATGATACAATTACAAAAGTAAAATATTTATAAACCTTGTTAAAAGCATGAAATTGTGTTTTGATTTCCTAAAGAAAATTTGTCTAGGTTAACTAAACAGTTACTACACAAAAGTGATTACAAAAGAGAAGCAGTTATGCCCTTAACTAGTTAAGGGGTAAGTTTTAAAATACTGATATTTTTTAAGATAATCTCCTAATTCATTCAAGGAAACTAAATTATTATCAAACCTTAATGAAAACTTTTTCATCTTAAATTAATTACTAATAGTACCTCTATGACAAACACAAAGAAAAATCGGTAATATAAATTATGCTTATCACAATACGATATAACTGTATGTCATACAATATGATTTGACATTATCTACACCACAAAAAGATAAACAAAGTACATTAGATTTTTATAAGTAGGTACCTATTTTATATCATTGCTACTAATAAACCACAAATATTTCTAAGTGATCTTAAAAGGTCTACTAAAAAAAAAAAACATAATCCGGCCTACAGTACTTATAGAAAAAATGTGCATGTAAATATAATTAATTTGACAATACCTGGTCTTTACCAGTAAATAATTTCACTTATATAAAAAATCTTTTTTATAATTGTATTGTTTAGTCGAACAACCCTATTGGTCCATAATCGAAAAAGTATTTTTAAAACTATAACTCAATATGAAACCTTTGAGGGAGTCTTAATAGAATAATTGTTATCTACCTAGATAATAAGACACGATTATAGCGTTTAATGTTATGAACATTAAATGCAGACATGAAAAACAAATTAATTATGTAATATAAAATAGATTTACAACTACAACAGAATATGATATAGTAAAACTAGATAATTGAGCGTTACAAAAAATTAGACCGACAGTTTTAAAGATACCGGCTTATTTACCCAGCAAATGTAAACGATATAATCAACTATAAAAGGTTATGAAACCTAAACGACACAAATTGAATAAAAATTAAGATAACCAAAACAAATAGATTAAAAATATTAATATTCATTAATTACCTTCAAACACTGTTGCTTCTAGTGCGACCTAGACGAAGTCAGTCAAAATAATTAACTGAACGAGACTAAGCAATCAACGCTATACAGCACTGCGCTGAACGAGTTACAAAAAATATATAATAAGAAGCATCGTATCAGGTTGGCCAACCCCTTAGTGGAAATTTCTATAAAACTAAAATTTACTACTAATAATTCTTCTGAAAAGCAGATCACAGAATTAACCATAAAAACAACTGAAATGAATTAGGAAAAAATTGTCGGTCATTAATTTTAATATGAAAAAATATTTGTGAAAGTGAACAAATTTTCTTCTAAATAATTTAACTGGCATAAAATTGTGAAAGATTTATTTTAAAGGAATAGTTAGTAATTTTAGTTATAAAATTTTAATTACGACTACGAAACAAATGATTTACACAGTATTCAAAAATCTATTTATCTTTTGAGTTTTTTTACATAAAAAAAAATGTTTCATACGCTAAGATGATGACGTCACAATATAGCGTCCAAGAATGTACGATATTTTTTTACATTAGGCTAATAAATAAAACAGCTACAGTTTGGTTTCCAGGTTCTATTTTCTGTAGAATAATAATCACTCTTCCAGCATAACTTTATTCAGTAGCTCGTCAGTTTGAACTATTGAACTTAACGATGCTTTTATAATTTACACATTTTATTATGGTAGCTTAAAGTTTAATTGTTACTGGCCAGCGTATTTTTGGACACGATGGAGCGGCGGGTTTACAGCTAAATAAAAAATTCTGTATTTTTTATTTAAATAAATCAAATGTAATTATTGGTTCTCAAATTAGGGGCGCCATGAAGGATTTGGTGGTGCAAAGCTTAGTTTAAAAAATTTTGTGTAGACCAAATAAATGAAGTGAAATATTCTTTATTTTGAAAATTTAGTGAAATTTTCTTTAGGCAAAGAAAACTTAATTGATCTTCAAAGTGGCACTGCCTGGAAAACACAATTTAAGAAATGTTCGCTCACGCCCTTCTGGACCGGTATCCAAAAAGATACCCTATTTTAAGTGAAAATGCCTTAAAATTAGGCCTACTCATTCCCTTTACTACTACTAATTCTTATGAAACTGGATTTTCTACTCTTGCTGCCATGAAGAGCAAATATCGTTCAAGAATAAAAATGTGACAAGAGAAGTGAGAAGTTGCACTGTCGGAACTGGCTCCACGTTTCAAAAAGTTTTGTGCCGAGAAAAAATACACTCATCCTTCACATTAGGTAACAGTCTTGATTTTTGTTTTAGTTGTATTTAGCAATATGAACTTTTTAAAAATACATGTCCTGATCCATTTTTAATTATTTCAACATTGAACCCATTCTTCCAATAGGAATAGGCTTCAAACATTTAACTTAAATAAGAATTTCCAGAAAAAGTGTTAAATATTTAAAAAATGCATACTTATATACATGTAAGGGAGCATGGCTTACAGTTGAACCCTTGGGAGGGGGAGGCTCGAAATAAAGAGTTTGATAACCGCTGATTAAATCGATGCATAGGCCTACACACTAGTGGGTATGAAGTAAATTATGAAGTACAGCATTCAGATGGACTAAAGTCCCCCAGCCGTGGGAATGAGATAACGCTTTAGATAGTGAGAATAGATTAGATAGATAGATAGAGAATAAATAGTGAGAATAGATAACGCTTTAGATAGTGAATGAGATAACGCCGAGTGAATGCATAACGCTTTCACTCGCTCAAGCCATACGCGCCATTCCAATAACATTGTTTAATTTTACTCATTATTGTGAGCAAGCGTTTACGCACGCAGTAAACTAACAAGCAAGATAACGACTGTAGAATGTTTTCAGATTTGGATTATAACGGTAAAGACCTTTGGGCGCATGCGTAGTTATACCACATATCTCCCTCTCACTCGCTCGGCTATGGGACATTAATTCATCTGATATCTGTACGTACAATGAAGCATGAAATAAATTGTTGTAAACTCGTTTTTGTTATGAGTACTTTTTATATGTTGGTATGAATTATTATGAAATACATCATTCACAGAACGACTCATTTTTTTTAAACTTTTACAGAGGGATTAATTTAAACTATTGTGCTTAAATTATTTATAAATAATTTGAATATATTTGCTTACATTTAGCTAGTAGTTGTTTATAATGTTTACTTACTTCGAGAAGCATTCATTTTCTTTGTTAACTTTATTCAGTTATTTATTGATTGTAAAGATGTTCTTGCAATTTCGGAATTGATGCCTTAATAGGCGAATTAAATTTTGTCCTTTTCATATTCATTTAACTAACTTTATAAGAAATCAAATTAGAAAAAGTTTGTAATCAATAAATAGAATAGCTTTCGATTCCCGTAGCGTATAAGTCTTTATTTTGCTGTTTGAGCCATTCGTTTAACCTTTTTTACTTTCTCTTGCCTATATGAATACATAGGAAGGAAAGTATTGTTTTCATGTCGATTTTTCGAAATCGAGTTTTCACCGGATCCACACGTTTTCAGACCCCCTGAACCCAAAAACATGTTTTTAGCGATTGGTCTGTGTGTGTGAACAAAATATCTCAAGAACGGAACATCGTACGAACTTGAAACTTGAAACTTAAGTTAGACACCACTACCGGACCTGACACGAATATTTTCATCAAAATCGGTCAACCGGAAGTATTAGTTTATTCGTGTAATTTTTTTTTTTTCGATTTTCTCAAAAACTGGTCCTATGATTTTTTTAAATCGCCTCTTTTACTAAATTTTTTATGCTCTACAAGATAGGGTAGGCGCCATCTCTGCTGAAATTCTTGGTGAGGCTGTTTTTCGTAAAAAAATTGTTTTTTTAATATTGCGACTTTAGTATGCATTTTAGCGCAAAAATGTACTATAAAAGTTGTAGAAAATTTAAAATCCTACAACCTTTATTTCAAAAATTTTTTTTTATAATGCTTTGTTTAGCGGTAATTATCGATTTTCTGTTTTTTCTCACGAAAACGTGTGAAAATCGATTTTTTCAAGATTTCAGCCTTAGTATGAATTTTACGACAATAATGTAAATAATGACAAAATTTATACGAAATTAAAAGATCTACAACTTTTATTTAGAGCATTTTTGTCTACAGAGCCTAGTTTAGCGTGAAAGAGTGATTTTTCGTATTTTTAAGCCAAACTGAAGTTGATTTTCATTTTGTCTTTCACTCATTATTAAAACTAGGTAATGTTTTTTGGGGTTAGATTTTTTTATTTCTAATGTTAGGTTATATTGTTAATTTTTTTCTTTGGCAAGAGAAAGTTGTGTGAGTGTTTCACACCAGATTTTTATCGATTAATTTTCGTAGATTTCTTGCCGCGTAAATAGTCTCTGAGCGGGCTGAAGAAATGAAAATCGGTTGAGGCAAGGTCTGAGTTTTAAAATTTCAAATTCTTCCGACCCATTTTCTCGAGTGTTTCGCTCGTTCTCACGGCTTGGAGCCGTGTGGAAAAGGGGGCGTTGTCATACAAACAATCAAACCTTTTCAGAGAGCGCCCTTATGTTTTTGTCTTAATGCGGGTCTCACTTTCTGTTAATGCATGTTAAAATAGTACTCACTGTTCACAGTACGTTCGTCTTCTAAATTGTTGCAAACGAATTGGGCCTTGCAAGCAGTGGCGGCTGGCACCTTCAAAAATAGATGAAAGGTTGCGAAAAACGAAAAAACGAGTAGCCTATACTGATAAGTATCTGCGAGACTCCCGAGAGTAAAAAAATGTAAAATCACACACACACACACACACAAATCAATTGTGTGACACCGCAAAAATATATAACAACTAACGCACACATACATAGAACATGCAGGTGCAGTAGACTGGTCGACCCACCCTAGTCGCTTCACCGCTATTCGGGGACAGGTGGAAAGAGAGCTAGGAGTACATTTTTGCCGCTGGCTATCCGTTGTCATGGCAACCCGAATATAATATAATGGCGCTGGAAGAGAAGCGGCGGCCACCCGTTAACTATTCACTTGGGCATTTATTAGGTATATTAAGCCAATAAGGGCAATTTAAAACATTAAAAAGCGCTCTAAACAGATTAAATAATTTTATATAGTCTACTTTTTACATGATACTTCTTCATTTATTGTAAAACAAAAATAATAATACCAGAAATTATACTTATTTGTGAAAAAAATAAATTTCGATACTATCCAGAAAATAGGTGGAAAGGTTCTTCACCTACTTCACCTGAATAGCCGCCGCTGGTTAACAATCAAAGTTCCTCAAACAGTGATCTTCATGAGGTTAAGTGGTTTGCTTACTCCATATATACTGAAGTCACAAGATTGCCTTTGCGTATGTATGGGCTGTGAGGAAGGGCAGTGAAATATTTGCAGTGATATCAACCTCAACAGTGAGACACTACTCGTACATTTCACTACCATGCAGTTTCTAGATACATTTTGTAAGCTGTGGTTTATTCCAAGAAAATGTTTTCTTCATAAACTTAATAAGAAATAAATATGACCTGTAATATTGCCTATAGCTTAATTACATGAAAAGAAATGTTTTATTTACTGTAATTACGAATGAATCGCCTTCTAACAATTGCTGTCATCAGCGTTTTCATTATCAGTCTCTCTAGTATCTACCTAACCGTTTTCTTTTTTTTTACCAGGTGTCAACAAAACTTAAAGAATAGCTTCTTCACGTCCTCAATTTCCTTCTTTATTTTTTGAATTGTGAAAAGAGAAACATCACAGTAGTTAGCCGCCCGCTCACAGCTTTGGTTAAGAGACGAGGATAGGCATTTTTGTTTAACTTCAACTTCACAACATTTTATTACATTGCGTTCAGCACTGTGAATAGTTCGACACGTTTTCGAGAAACTGACATTTGTGTTTACGGTAACAAACAGTTATATTCGTACAGTTAACCTAGAAAAGGTTCCACGATTTACTGTATATGCTCTGGGTATAATATACGAGTTATGTTTGTCATACTGAAATTAAAGCAGTCGCGCATCCGCACTGATGCTTTTCCCTCTTTACCCCTTGTTGCAAACAAGGGCAAACTCATGACTCAAGTGACTATACCTATAATTGTTTTTTTGTTTTCTTTATAAACTTAAAAAATCTTTTCACATTTTCCCTGCGAAGAATTCCTCTCAATGATATAACACACCATTTAAGTGATAGATTTAGACAATGATAAGCTGCATGAGTAGGATTGGTGGAGAGTGAATCCATTTCGTCACTAGAAAAAAATGTATTTTGTTGCTTGCCATAATTGCAATAATTTTTGTAGGACTCTCCTTCCTTTTGTTAGTTCAAAATAGCCATTCATCTACCTATTTTTACTGTCATTGGTTTCATGCCATTTTTGTTTTGCCAATTGCTTAAATACAAGGGTTTACGTAATCAAAGACATCACATAAACTATGTATACAATTGACAAGCAGTTAAAAGATACATTTTAATTACCGTAATCTTTACATTTTACCTAAAATGAAGTCTAATAATAATCATGTTAGGATTTACAGCCCTAGCTGTATCTTGCTTCCTAAACACCACCTCTCTTTGTCTTGCCAGTCACCACCGGGAAGCCACCGCAGAAACATTGCCTCCTGCACACCATCCAACCACATCACCTCCGGCCTACCCGTCCTTCTTCTACCGGCTGGGGTCCATTCCCATACCCTCTTTGGCTACCTACCATCCTCCATCCTCTGCAAATGGCCAAACCATTTTTTGTTTCTAGGATATATATATTTTTTTATCCCAGACAATGAAGTCTTAAGGGTGAAAATTTAGGAAAACATTTCCAACAGTTACTATAATTTTCCCCATATTCAAGTGATGTTTTTTTTAAAATAACAAACAAGAAATAATTTTTTAACTTACAGTTATATAATACCTCTACTCAAACAGCAAGATTCATACCTGTACCTTTACTCCCTTTCTTTTAAAAATTCTCAAACTTAAAAAAAAATGTCACTTTAGGCCATAATGTCTCCAATGAGCACAAATGGGTAATAAAATTGAAATTCAAAAATAAATCTTTATAATGCATCCTGCAGTTTGAAATTATTTCTATTTCATATAATGAATTTGTATAATGATTTCACCAACCTTCTTTTTAAACTGCGTCACCTTTATTTTTATTCTTACTTACACGTGTTTTGGTGGATCCACCATTATCAGAGTAAATAAAAAATTTGTTATCTCACTTATTTAAAATTTACAGAAGATGATACATCTTCAGTCATTTGTAAAAAACAAATTTTATACAAATGACTGAAGATGCATGCTGATAAATTTTAAATAAGTGAGATAAACATTTTTTGGTTTCAATTTTTTTATTTACTCTGATGATGGTGGATCCACCGAAACACGTGTAAGTAAGAATAAAAATAAAGGTGAGGCAGGTTAAAAAGAAGGTTGGTGAAATTATTATATAAATTCATAATATGAAATAGAAAAAATTGAAATTTTTGCATTAACTAGTACGCTATAATAGTAATATCAACAAGAGTTCTCATTTGAGTCGACCAGATGCAAAAGAGAGTAAGTCCAAAATTTTCGAAATTCATATTTTCGCGCCAGTTTGTTCAGGATACGGTGCTACACACGACGTGCTATTTTATTTGTGTCAAAAAGGACTAGAATACGCTCTTTTTTCATGTTAAAAATTGCATTTTGTTGCAAAACAGAGTATGTCCCACCCCCATTTCATTGCAGACAGGAGTAAGTCCAATGATATTTTTACAGTTTCAAAAAGGAACATGTCCCATGATAATTTATTTTGGTATCACTAATACAGTAGCAAAAAGGAGTATGTCCAATATTATTTAATATTTGATTTTTAATTTATTTAGAAACTCATTTCACAGATATAATTTTGAAAATCAGTTTATATTTATTTACTTAATAATAATTTTTTTAATTATTTATTTTTAGCCGGTGTTTGGTTGGCTATTCTGGTTTCTATCATCGTTCGTACAGCTGATTATCTAGCTAAAGCCACTTGCCATTTAGCCAGTGTGTGTAAACGTTTGTGAATTATTGGAGTTCTTGTATTTTAAAAGATTTTAATAATAATATATTGCAACATATTACATTAATATGCGACTGATTGCTGCTCTTTATGTATAGAATTAAAAGAAAGGAAAAGAGTGTCACAAGACTTACAAGAAAAATCAGATTTAGAATTTAAACTAAAAGTTCACACAATAAAAGCATCAATTTTTTACAAATTACTTCAACAAAACGTGGAAGGAGTAGTTACTTATACATTCGATTGCCAGAAAAATTTAATAATTCCGAAGCTCCCAGATCAGAGCTCTTATTATACACGACAACTCTATGTCTACAATTTTACGATGTGTTGCGGTAGTTCTAATGAACCACAAAACAATGAGAATACGTTCATTTACACCTGGTTAGAAAGTGAATACAAAAAGGGGTCAAACGAAATAGTTTCTTGTGTTTATAACCAACTTAGTAATACTGACTTGTCAACTGTCCACACAATCCGTCTGTTTTCAGACGGATGTGGTGGGCAAAACAAAAACCAAACCATGATTGGAATGATAAGTAAGTTTCTATATGATGCTCCAACTAATTTGAAATCTATTCACTATTTTTATCCAGTGGTTGGTCATTCTTTTATACCACCAGACAGGATATTCGGGCGAATTGAAAAGCAGGTAAAGAAGTTGAATGTGCTAGTAAATGTAGAAGATTACTTGAAAATTTTTAAGAAACACGGAACAGTTATCCGTGTTTCAGCAGACTGTAAGGTATATGACTAGAAGAAGTCTATTCAAAATGTTTATAAAGCGCCAGCACGTTGGCATTTCAAATTTGCCCCTGTCAAAAGAATTATTTTCAGCCGAAGCAAGACGGGGACAGTTTTAATTAAAGGTGAGCCACATTATGAACGAGATGTAGGACAAGCAAGATCAGTGCTGAAACCTGGCAAGACGCTCGACTTTGTACCAGATGAAATTAACCCAGGTATTTCAATTAAAGATGCTAAAAAGGCAGATGTTATTAAATTACTAACAAAGCATTATGGAGGAAATTGGATGGCATTACCTGAACTTCAATATTTTAAGAAGGTTGTGGAAATAGAAGCTACGGGAGATGAAGGCGACATCGAGTCAGATATTGGAGATTTAAATGTTGAAGAAGAGTTTAAATTGTAAATAAAAACATTGTAGACATTTTTTGAAATGTATTTTAATAAAATAATTCAATAATAAAAAGTGTTTTTCATAAACTACCAAGTTCTACAATTTATACTATTTCAGAATGGAGTAAGTCCCACAATTTAGTGGCAAAACGGGGTATGTCCAATTTATTTTCTAATATAACTTAAAAAATAAACACTTAATATTTTAGGGCTATTAAGATATAGTTTTAGTTGTCTATGACTATAATGGAGAATGTTTTAATACATGGTTTTATGTGATGGAACAAGGTACAGCAGTTTTTGGCTTCTACTGAAAAATTTACTCCAATGGACGTACTCCCTTTTGCATCTGGTCGACTCATTTTTAGTTCAGGCTACAAGCTGTGTTACAACAAGGTAACTACATCAAAAATAACAACTCAGAAATGTTTGTTCACAAGTCATTTTCCTTTATTTGAATTACTTGTGAACAATCTATACTGATGAGCAACATTGAAATTATTACGTTCATATTCTCAAACAGATTAGATATATGTAGAGTAAAAAATCATTTTTACAATTTTCAATTAATATTGTATGGTATACTGTAACATATAACATACAATATTAATTATACCATAAATATTTACCTGTTATAAGACAGGCAGGTGGAGTGTTAAATTATGCACTCAATTTGGTAGTTCCAAGGCTATAATTTATAGTCGTTTATTATCACATGGTCAGCTAATGATATGACTAAACCATTTAAGAACAGAAGAGGTAGACGTGTAAAAGACTCAGTCACAGTTATCTCCTCTGAGAGTAATGAATTCCATTATACAGCCAGACCCTGTGATAAATGAAGTGAATGTATCATTAGCAGGGTGGAAAGTAGATGCTTTTCAAAGGGCCTGACATGCTGATAAACATACAGTAGAGTGTCAATAATTTGGATTAATTGGGACCGGACGCCATTCGGATTATCAAATTATCCGGATTATCGAAACACCCGATAAAATTGCCAGTAGACGTCTTCAAAGTAAGAAAAGTACAGTAGCTAAATTCGACTATATTTTACATGATTGTTAACAGAAATGTGAAGCGGGTACGTAAAACTAAGAAATATGTTGTTATGTATAAAGAACTAATTTTTATTTAACAAAATTTGTAATATACATATAAAAGAGTGACCACTACGCAACACGCGATTCGAGCGTATCTCTTACTCATCACGCACGGCGAGCCGTTCAGCCATATTGGACACTTTTAACCTACGATAAATTAATTCCCATTTTTCGCCAGAATTGAATCCGGATTTTCAACGTTCCGGATTTTTGACATCCGAATTATTGACGCTCTACTGTACTTTTCTACTCAGTGAGTAATGCAATAATAAACCACCTCACTCCTCATTTTAGTTAATAAAACCTCTAGTGGCTCAAACCAGTCTTTCAGCTGATGATCTAAACAACACCAATATGGTATAACTTAAAAATACATGTACAAGGATATATTCTTAAAAAAAATACAACACAATATATATATCAAAAGTAAAAACATTTTGTTCAGAATAAAATTGTTTTCTTTTTAATACTTTAAAAATTTAAAAAAAAACAAGCAATCTAATTCTAACATTCTTAAACAAGCTTTATCTGTAACATTCATTACCAACAACTATAAAAAACAAGCAATCTAATTCTAAAATTCATAATCAAGCAATGTAGCTCTAAAATTCATCATCAACAACTATAAAAACAAGCTTTATTCTTCTATGTAGCTATAACTACCATTAAACTGAATAAAATTGAAAAATCTCATACAAAAAATGACGAAAATGTACGAATAAATATTTGCACATTTATGAGTAAAAACATTAAATATTCTAAAATTATAAAATTATAAAAAACAAACACTGCAATCAGAGTTGTTTGTAAAAACAAAACACTATTAAACTACAAAATGATAATAATAGTCAATATAAAAATATAAAAATAATCATATGGCTTAATTCTATAAAATAAGAAAATAACATGAAATACTGTCATGAAAAGTTAATAATTAAATGTGTCCAGAAAATATAATAAATAGTTATGGTAATATACCTAGTTTTATTTTTGATTCCATACACTTTCTCTCAAACATTCAAAAGTTTAAAATTAAATCAAAGAATTCGTGCGATAAATAATTTTCAGATTTTAATTCTTCCTGGGCTATAGATAGTTTTTATGTAATAAATTATAATCCATCTAATATGCTAAAGGTTGATACAATTTCATGCTTAATACACTTTTTTTAATCAAATCCTAAAGAAGCTGTGGTAATTTAAATAACACTAAATAATACTGAATACTTGATAAATACTTTTCTTTTGTCAAATCAGTGTAAGAATATGAAGGGTGCAGGGGAAAAACCAACTAAGTCACAAAACAGGACTTTTGCAGGAGGGCAAAAACAAAGTTTAAAACGATCTGAGAGAAAGAGAAATTTAGAAATTAGAAGGCCAGCGCCTATGTCGCTAGCATTGGACTCGGTTGGTTATTCCCCTGATCCGAATGGACTGAGTTGGTTTTTCCCCTGTGCTGCAATATTTCAAATGGCTATTTCTAGTGATTAAATTAGTTTTTCCCCTGTAGCTTTTAGCACGTGAAAATATTTACCAAAGAGTATCAAATGGCATATTAATCTAAGTTTCGAATTTTTTGGACTAAGTTGCTTTTTCCCCTGTACCCTTCATATGGTTCAGTAATGCGGGTTCCTTATAATGTGGCAGATATCCATGCAATAGAACGGTTGAAATAAGATTCTTTCATTAATTATACTTTAAATAATGTCATGTTTATTTGTTTACAATACCACATGAAACCCTAAATGATATGTTTCAAATGCATTCGTTTGAGAATATACGTCGACTGGCCTTGGTAACCTATTTGAAAAAGTCTTTGGTAAAATCAATGGTCTCCCACACTAATAAAAATTTCATTTGATGTCCCAAGTCTTAATAATTGCTCCAAGAATATTTTTTTCTATCAGAAAACCTTTTCAAATAACTATGCCACCCATTCTCTGTGAATACCATACAGTGATTTTTTATTAAATTAATAAAACTATATCTTCAGATCCATTTCATCAGAGTCAAGCTTTGTTTAGGCTGATAAGCACCAGGGCTTTAGAAATGCTTTAATTTTAAAATGTAATTTTTTCAACTGTATTGCTATGATTATAAAAATAGCAGATTATCAAATGTGGAATTTGCCGGGAGGGCTAATTCATATTGTTCATAATAATGAGTTTTGTAATTTTGCTGTTTGTATTGAATAGTAATATTGATACAAATAAATACCAGGTGTTTCATAAGTCAGTTTACCGAGGTCAACTGAATGAAACACAATGCTTTCGTAACTAATGTTGCACAACCTGTTTTTGAGCAATCACAAAATCAGCTGTGAAGGTCATTGTTGACATTTTTATGTTTAAATTTGAGGTTAGATTTAGATTTTTATTTGCATTCCATGTTGACAGTAAACATGAACCGCAAACTAACAACCGAGGAGCGCATTTTCCTTTTAAAGTGTTGGTGGAAAACAAATAAAAATAGTGAAGAAGTTATTGAGTTATTTGTAGAAAGATTTCCTCAAACTCCAGCTCCATCTAGGCAAGGCATTTACAAATTGAACAAACGATTTGAAGAGACTGGAAGCGTACATGATTTACCAAGAAGTGGGAGGCCTAGAACTGCTACAAGTGAAGCCAACGTAACAGCTATTGCTGAATCTGTTGTTCAGAGCCCGAAAAAATCACTCCGTAAGAGATCTGCTGAGTTTGACATTTCGCTTTCTAGTGTAGACCGTATCATGAAATCATTAAAATTAAAACCTTATCGTCCACAGCTGCATCAAGGTTTATTGGAAGACGACTTTGACAGGCGTGTTGAGTTTTCTGAATGGTTTGTTATACGCTCTGAAGCTGACAGAGACTTTCAAAATCATGTTCTTTGGACAGATGAAGCTTCATTTAAACTAAATGGTCGTGTTAATCGACACAACTGTGTCTACTGGAGTGACGTGAACCCACACGAAGTTCTTCAAGAAGAATTAAATGCTCCAGGAATAACTGTTTGGGCTGGTATTTGGAGCGGTGGCATCGTAGGCCCATACTTTTTTAATGACACTGTTTGTGGAGATTCATATCTTGAAATGTTGCAAGATACGGTTTTGCCGGAGCTACAAAATAATCCTTTATATGAAAATACTAACCTCATTTGGCAGCAAGACGGTGCTCCACCGCATTACAGTTTATTGGTGAGGGAATTTCTTAATAACAATTTCGACGAGTGGATCGGAAGACGCGGCACGATCGATTGGCCCCCAAGGTCCTGCGATCTTACACCGTTAGACTTTTCTGTTTGGGGGATCATTAAAAATAAAGTTTTTGCTGAACGGCCCCTAGATGTAATGCAATTGAGAGCAGCCATTGCAAGAGAATTTGAAGCCGTAAACAACAATAAAAATCTATGCAAGCAGATTGTTACAAGTGTAAAAAAACGCTGTGAAAAATGCATTGAAGTTAGTGGAAAGCATTTTGAACAATTCTTTTAAGTTTACAACCTATGTGTAGTGTAAATTCAGTTTCAATTAAATTACAATATAAATTAAATTGATTTATTATTTGCTTCTAACAAATACACTTACTCGGTAAACTGACTTATGAAACACCCGGTATCACAATTTATTTATTTAAAAGTTTTGAGAAACCGAATTATATTTTTAAATTTATGGATATATTCGTAAAGTACTTGAACTAAACGTAAATGTATCTGCCGACTGTCAAAAATAAAAAAAACAATGGTTAACTCTTACAGTGCCAGCGTCCTAATATTAGAACGTCAGCAGTTCAACAAAAAAAAAGCCAGTCCTTTTATTATAGGACGTTGACTAAAAAATTCATAGAATTTTTATTTATATTATTGCTGATTATTTCTTATGTTTATAGTGCTATACGTACATTTTTAATTTACAAAATTTTAATGCAATTATTAGACATTAGGATGGTAGATTAGTTACGTACTTTCCAAAATTAAAAAACTAAAAAATTTGATTTTCAAAACAATTATCGCAGTATTTTTATATTTTACAATACGTAAATGAGTTTATGTGATTGTACATAATGAAATCATCTTTAAAATGATATAAGTGAAGTTGGGTAACATACTTTTTATTGTGATTTTTTTAAATTAAAAAAGAAAGATCCTCAAAATAACTGTTAAAGCAGAAATTATTTTTTGTATTTTTTAAGTTATCTTTAAAAATAACCCACCGGGTAGGTCTAGAGATAAAGTCGTCACCAAAATCAGCTGTTTAACAGCTGATTTTCGGAGACGAAGGTTCCTGGTTCAAATCCTAGTAAAGGTAGTTACTTTTATACGGATTTGAATTCTAGACAGTGATTGCCGGTGTACTTTGATGGTTGGGGTTCAATTAACCATACTCTCAGGAGTGGTCGACCTGGGTCTGTACAAGACTACACCTCATTTACACGTCATACACATCATCCTCATCTCATTGGGTCATGGGGTTGCTTATTGTTCTGAATTGAACAGATTGCAACGTACACATATTAGGAATTAAAATACAAAAAAAAAATCTTTAAAAATAGCCAAGTTATGGATACACATATGAAATGCTACAATCGCACAAAAATAGGCTGGCATTTTTAAGCAGTACCTAGTGGAAAATACCTGGTTTTTTTCGGTAGGCACTCACAATATTCTCCTGGCACGGTAAGGGTTAAATCTACTGTAGGCTCAGGAAGAGTTAATTGCTTACAGATAGAGGTTATGTTTAAAATACAATAACTAACATTATAAGATCAAAAAACCAATACATAAGTACATCCACTCACAATAAAAAAAAAATGATTTCTATTTAAAGATGCATCATGATATAACGATTTAAGATTTCATGACAGAATACTGATTCTGAGATCACTGAAACATTGCTGAGAAATTAATGAATTCAATGTGACAGAACTGAGATAATATGTAAATGAAAAAAACAAACAATTCCAAACATTCACTCGTACATAACTTTAGTAAAACTTTGCATCCTTACTTTTCGCATTCTGGACATGTATCGCACATTATTAAAACACTCAGTTCAGTCTGGTAAGAAAGTGTCTAATGTAAATCATAGACACAACAAAAACGACTTCGACGATCGCTAAAAGAAAGATAAATTTAGCGATCTAGACTAGAAGTATAAAAAGAAAGCTACAAAGTTTGATATTCCAACGATTACCCAAATTGCAGGGGCATTCATTTGTGAACTGCTGATTTCATTTCTTATAGTTTTCGGAGGAGCTGAAACAAATTAAAAAAATATCATGATAAAATAAATTGAATGATAAATTGTAAACAACATTTAACGCACATATTACAAGTAATGTAAGGTTTAAAAAGTAAACATTTTTTAATAGACCCCCATTAGCAAGACATTACGTAGACCAATAATGAAACGCTGATATTTGATGAGTTTCTCTCCAAAATCAGAGGCAGTTTTTGAGCAATTGATGTTCGATGTCTCAATGTGAGCCAATTTCATCGCACCATTCTTCTCATCCACCTGAAGCTTGCCTTGAAGTCTTGAATCTATAATTCTCTTGGTATTTACTGTGCTTTCATTTGTAAAATGTGTCACTTTACAGGAAGTTCTTGCTGTCCTAGAGAATTCAAATCCTGACAGACTTTTTTGTCTACTTCGTAAAACGACAAACTTTTGGTCTAGTCAAATTCTTTACAGGATTAGCATTTAGAAGTTTTTGTTTATTTTTTGTCTAATGCCGAACACAAGATTCATCTACAGTATAGGTATTTTCTTCAAGTTTTCTACAAGTATAATGGATTGCAATGAGTATTTCAATAGGAATTCTCAGAAATCAAGAATAGTACAAACATTTGTTTTTATTTTGATTCCTGCAACAATGTTTCAGTAAAATGGAGAAAGTGTTATAAGAGTCTCGATTGTTGAGAGAAACTATCAGAATGCAGGTAATTGTGTTAACAAATAATTAATTGTTTTATAGGATTGTTGTTAGGTGTTACAATATCTAATAAAATTACCTGTAATAGGTTTCCAAGATTTGGTGGCATGAGGATGTCGTGTTGTGTGCCAAGTCACAGTCGGAGGTCGTTGAGTGTAAGTATAAGGAGGAACTCCAACGCTGCCACCACCCCCTGGCATAGGAACTAATGTTGGAATATTTGCAGTGCAAGCACCTGAAATCGAACAGCACAAAAATATTGAACTAAGTTGAAAATACAGGTTCATAAAATGGAGAAATTTTTTTCTGGGAGGAGGGCAAAACAAAATATAGCATATAAAAGCACACATGCGCACATGTGTGTGTGTGTGTGCGCGCGCGCGCGTGCGCGTGCGCGCATGTTGTGCAATAATTGAAAACATCTCCCTTCTCACGCCGTGTAGACTTAGGAATGACAAAATACATAGCAAGTGAGACAATTTATTTGTGTTTTTTTATGTTTTTATAATCCATTTCTTTTAACTAGATCATTACTTTAATCAAATCAGTTAAAGCAGCAACCTACAATTTTTTTTATACTCACCATGCTTAATATCAAGCACTATATCAGGATTTATCAGAGTGAACTGATATCAGTACCGAATTACTCAGTTTTTATCTTCCATATTGTTTCTTTGAATCGTTTTATTTCTTTTCATGGTAGAGAACGATGTCTACACTACATGTACTCACAGGAATTGTTGCAAAAATTTTCAACAAATGATAAATATTCGGAAAATATATCTTGATACAATTTTTTTAAACATCCAGTATCTCTAAAAATCTCAATTTTAATTGTTAAATATGGCAATCATAGTTTGTATTCACCTTACGAAACAAAATCGGAGCACTTATCATGGTAATTAATGGCTAAAATTTAACAACTTCAATTCAATATAGTTCAATTTGAAAAAAATAATAAATGTAATTAGGAATATCCAGCAATAGATATTGTTATGATCCTTTAATTTTCTTTCATCAGTAAATGCATAAAAGCATCTTGTGTTCACAAAATATTGTGTTCGGTTTGTTTAGCTGTATTTGCTTACAGGAAATAATGCCGTTTGTTTAACTTAACTTTGCGTTTGTAAAAGATTCAGTGAGATTTGTCACCTTGTGTATTATAACAAAGTTAAACTTAAAAGTGGTGTTATTAGTGTTAGAGTAGACGAAAAGGTTATTGAAAACTTAACTTAGTTTTAACAGTCTAACGCAGTTATAACAGTCAGACAAGTGTCATTCATACATCAATTTATTAAACAGCTTTGAATCACAAAGTTATAAAATAACAGCTAACAGAGTGTTATTAAAATAGCAGGGAGCTTTTAGTAACCTGTTATCACAATAACTGGCTCAATTTAGTAACAAAGTTATTAATCCTGTTAAGTTAAATAAGCACCATCACTACTTCTTATAGGCCTATTCTTCATTTATATCATGACTTAAGATGTTTTTCTGTCTCTACGCTAACATGGGCTGTCCCTTAAGCCTATTCCCACAATGCTAGTATACTAGCAGCTACTAGCGTGAAGATGACGGTTCCCACGAAGCTAGTTAATTAATGCTAGTGCTCTGAAGACATTTACTAGTTGTGTTTGCTGTACTTTGTACAACTGACTAGTAACTTGTTTCCAAACATTCACACCAAGCTAGTTTACTAGCGCTAGTCAATCACATGACCTTTTCTCCCCTACTAGTGCAAGTAAAATCAAACATGTTCTAAGTCACTAGCGCTATAACTAAACTAGCGGCTGTTGTTCGTTTCCATTACAGTATTTTGCTAACTGCTAGCAACTAGCAGCTAGTAAAGGCCAAGCCAATTGCTGTGAGCGTTGGACTACGCATGCGCATACTTGACTTCAACCCCGCATACCCCTCCAAAATATAGGGTGATTCAAAAAGAGCGCCGGTTTTGATATATCAAATTAAGAGATTTATTTTATTGAAAAACTGAAAATAAATACATCAACAAGTTCATCTTTCCTTCCGATTTTATGTATGAAAAATTATGTCATGCATGTGTCCTCCTCTACTGCGCTGGCACGCATCAACTCTGTCCATGAAATTGGATATTACTGCACGACAAGTTTCGACTTCCATTTGCCCGATAACCCGTCGAATTTCCTCCTTCAAGTCATTGATGTTTCGGGGTTTATTGGCATACACCAATGACTTCAGATGACCCCAAAGAGGAAAGTCACAAGGCGTCAAGTCACACGACCTTGGTAGCCATTGATGGACGGAATTACGAGAAATGATGCGATCCTGGAACCGTTCACGGAGCAACAACATTGTTTCTCGTGCAGCGTGACAGGTGGCACCATTCTGCTGAAACCACAACTCGTCAATGTCCATTCCATCCAAATGACGCCACAAAAACTCCCTAATCATCGTACGGTATCGGTCTCCATTTACTGTCACGGCTTGTCCTTCTTAAAATGTTTTGACGATTAACACTCGTTGCGCAATAGTAAACTTCTCCATGGTTAGACACAGACTGCGAGAGTACTACACTGCGAACAAGAGAAACTACAACTGAATCATCAATCGGAATGTTCTCCAAAATAGAAATGAGGTCAAACAATGTTGCCAACCGATAAACAAAAATTTACCAGCCGTTTAAAAACCGGCGCTCTTTTTGAATCACCCTTTACAGTAAGATGTACAGTCAGAGTGTTGTTGAAAATTGACAACACCCATTGTATTTCGTAGGCATGCTGTTCCATTGTTGATTACATACGCTGCACTATTGCAGTACATACAAGACTATACTAATGTAGACGCACGTTTTGCCTAGCACTCTCCTTAGGCTATACTAGCGTTGTGGGAATAGGCCTTTAAGAACCACATTATGTACATTTTACTGTAAATATTTAATTACCTAAATAATAGAATATACAGCCAAACAAAAATTATATATAACACTTACCTTAGAGTATTACATCATCAAGACATCTTTCGTCTCGCCCAGAGACATCATGATGAACATCATACAGTACTTGATTCGGCTGAATAGTCACGCATAATATAGTTACAACAATTACATTAAATTTATAGATGTGGTCTTCGACCTTATGTGTTTTATTTGTATTACATGTAGAGTGTGATATGTGTGTTGTTCAGACGTCCCAGTGCTAGACGAAAGATGTATTGATGATATAATACTTTGAGGTGAGTAATATATATAATTTTTGTTTGGCTGTTCTTTCTATTATTTAGTACATGCAAACAAAGGAAATAATGTTTAACAAAATAATTTAATTACCTACATTATTTATTTCTTATTCATTAAATGAAAACTGAACCTAGGATTTTCAGTTTTAACAAAGCTGAGATAGTAAGACAGTGAGAAATTGGTATTGATATTGAAGGTTACTTTCAAATAAATTAAATATTTACCTTCTAAAGAGAGCTTCATTCCTTTGTTTATAGGTACAACATTCCTCTCACAATGTTCACCAACTTCCTTGATATAAATTTCATTATTAGACACAATCAAACCAACAAAACATTCATAAATTCCAGTATCTTTTCTTTGAGTATATGTATAGGTTATATCTTGTTCTTTCCAGTGACCCAAGCAACGATATTCTCGCTCTGAAATTGGATAAAAACATTACAACATATTCAACAGTATCTCAGAACATCAAAATGGAAAACACTTTGTTATATCAAGAAACATTATTTTTGTATACAAAATTTAAGGTGATTTTTGTAGCTAGAAGGGAAAATTTGATTTTCCTAGTAAGATGGTTTGTAGCACTGATTTAAATACTACTAGGCTGTAATACCTCATGGCGAAAAAATATGGCTGTGCCATTGCGCATATCTCCATGCAGCTACTGTTGCTGTGACATCACTATCAGAAGAGCGTTCCTCATTTCACCATGACAATTGACAGGAACTCAAGGTTGTAAAATAAATTGTCTACATTTGGCATTGTGAGTAGTAATTTAATGAAAGATTTCACCAATATTACTAGTTCTTGAATTTAAATGGTTTAAGAAGGTGACCTGTGTGTTTTGTTGAGTGAGTTTGATGCACAAAATTGTTGAAAAGTTGCTATGGCAAGTTCACAGTTAAAATTATGTATGTCAAGGTAAAGCTGCCATACAGAAGATATTTACATTTGTTCAAAACAAAATAAAAAATTCAAATATACTCAATAAAGCCATTGAAAGACAAATTTTCATGAGCACTTACAAAAGATTAAAACATCTAAATAAGTGTTCAACATTAAGAGCTGAAGAACATAACAACAAGAACAGGAATAATAAGTAAATGAAATTACTGAATGATAGTTATTTTAATAAAGGTTTTGTTTTTGTCTGGTCGTTGATTTAATTATTTGATATGAAAATTTTTAATGTGTATTACATCAGAAATAAAAATAATTCATTCGTAAATTGTAAGGATTTTGGTGATTAATTCTTTCCTAATTTAGAATTTCGTCCAACCCCGCAACAATAAATAGTTTCGGTTAAATGATAAAAGAATATGCTTATAATGCCTAATAATAGGTAAAAATAGTTCTGTTTCTTATCACATGGCCAGCCATGTGATAATAAAAATTGTTTTAGTATTTCTTACCAAACACATAAAAAACTTTATTAAAATATAAATATGTACTAATAACATTATTTAAACTATAAAGAAAACAAACGTAAAGCAAGAGTAATAGTGAATTAGGCGTGGCAAATTTTTTATATTAAAATATAACACCATTTCTCAAAATTCTTTGCAAAAACACAAAAATTGCAGTTCAAAAACAAAAAGTGCTTATTTAAACAGAAAAATGTTTCTAATGCCTGTTTAATGTATTACCAGTTACAGCCACAACGTTTGTACGACTAAAAACAAAGATGATACCTTAAAATACAAAATTGTAACTAAAATCACTTCATTTGTGCTTTGTTGTCATTTCCAGGATTGCCTCACATCTTCTCACAGTTGTAGTAAAACGTTTCAGAAAATTATCAAGGGACTCGAAATACTATTTCAAAAATTTCAAGACAGCCTAGCAAGATTAGTCAATGACTGCCGCTGTGTTCCACTGGTTAGAAAACTAGACTGCACTGCACAATGCAAAACAAAAAATACCAAGTTCAATTCCCTGTTAGAATCTGGAATTATTTTTCATTAAAACCCACCAATTCTTTATCGAAACCTACAGTAGTTGCTAATAAAAAAAGTAGTTGATGCAGCTTTAAATAAAAAGTAAAAAAATGTAAAATTTATTCTTAAACAGATTTTTTCTAGACAAATGATAAAACTTTGTAATGTCTTGTTATTTACAGAGCTAATCTGGTACAAAGATTGGCAGGTCATGCAGGGCATGTGATCAGTGACAAGGTGATTATCAAAATGGTGTTAAACCCAGGTTTAATTCCTGATCGAACATGAATGTCAACAACTTAACAAAACAATCATTTAAAAAAATCAGCTGATATCCTGAAACCTGAATTTAGTTCATTAATACATAATACATGCAAAGACTTTTCAAACTCTTGTGAAAATATTTGTGTTGTGCAATCATTAACAAAAATGCAATAAAAAATGTTGTACACACACACACACACAATAGCAGTGAAATGGCAATTTTCTTAAAACGCTCCATATCATACCTTCACGTAACATAGAACCAAATCCTCTACGACTGGAACCTTGAACTCCATGATTATTATTGATGGGATATGGAGACGGAAGCTGAATAGGGGGTAATGCGATCGGTGTTTTATGAGAATTTGTATTCTGATACGGATTTGAAATAAAAACAGGATGACTTTCTGCATTTTGCACCTGCCAGTTTCTTCTTGTATCCATCGGATGATTTTGAACAGGAGGGTAAGGTGGTGTACCAATATACCGACCACGATCTTGATTTTGTTGAAACTGTGGAGTCCATTCCCGATTATAATTTGGATTTGTTCTTTGAAAGTTATTGTTATATGGTACATCTCTTTGAAAAGGAATTTCCGATACGCTTCCATGAAATACAACAGGAGGCATCGTTCTAGTTACAGTTTGTGCTGGTAGATAAGTAAGATCTGGCTGTCTTTTATTTTCCAAGTAAAAAACATTCGTGATGAATCCTGTACTTGGTGTGGCGTACTGAGTTGTGTAGTTTACATTAGTTTTCTCATAATCAACATATGTGGTACTTAAAGTTGTAGACATTGTTGGCCTAGTTGTTGTAGAATCTTGAGTGTCATCTAGCAGAGTTGGTGAAGTTATTACAATAGGATCTGTTGTATTAATATAACTTTTATCGTAACTCGTATCGTTATTAAAATTCATATTAAGCTCTGTGGTAGATTTCACAGCACTTTCATTCAATAACTCAGAATTTGTTTCTGTGTATATGGGAGTATTCATTTTATCTTTATCATTACTAACAACTTCATCCGTAGATAAAGTCGATAAAATCATTGTAGACGTAATGTTATCCATATCCATTTCAGGAGTAGATGTTGATCGAGGATTTGTTACTCTAAATACTTTATCTCCTAACTTCATATCTGTTTCTCTCTTGTTTCTATATCCATGTAACCTATAGCCTGCAATTTATTTCACAAAGTAATACATTTAGTAATATAATTCTCTTGATTATTGCTGAAAAGGAGATGTGATATCTTTTCAGATTTTAATTTTAATGTTTTGTGCAAATTAAATTTATTGTACACCTAATGTAGGCCAACTGTTAACCAAAATTTTAAAACAAAGCATTATTAGTCATAATAATTCACATAGCCTAATATTTTACCCTAATACAGTTAAAACTACACATACCTAATGAACTTCTATTTAATGAAAAACAGTCAGAAAACAAAAAAACAATTTATATATATTAAATGGAAACCTCTAATTTACATTTTTTTTACTGCACTGTGACATTTACAATATTGAAAGCTCTCAGCAAAATAGTTGTTACCAACAATTTTTTGAAAAATGGTATTTTCATGCAGAATGGTTAGTTTCTGATTATTATACCTAAGATTTACGGGTAACTAAGGCTTCTGTGATAAATCTTTATAGTTTTTCCTTTCAAATAGGTACCACAGAAGTGTTATTAATCATGTGGAATTTTCATAATAGTTTTTAGGTTCCCTCAAAACATTATAATTCTATGGGTAACCTTTTTGTCAAAAGGTATTTATTGGACAAATCTACAACTCTACTACTCCTACCTACAGTTAAGCTGTTGCATAATAGGTGGGACTGTATACCTATAATAAAAATAATAATAATAATAATAATAATAATAAAATAAAAAATAATAATATAAAGAAACCTGTATATTATACAGGTTTATAATAACTGAATATAACAATAACTGAACACATGATTAAAAATAAACATAATATGTCAAATACAAAAAAATAATCTAGAAATATTGGAAATAAATAACAGACAAAATGAAATTGAAATTTTGGAAAAATATTATATATGTAAATACAATAGCAGGGAAAAATTAATGAACACACAGGTTGAATACAACAATCAACTGATTAAGTTGGCAAGACTGTTTTAAATATAAGAATCGACTATTCCTTATCTACCATGGTAGGAGCAGGAAGTTTTAAATTTTGACTTCTTATAAATGTTAATTTACTGAAGATGTGTACAAGATACACGAAAGCGCTATAAACATTGGTAAGTGTTTTATGTTACCGTATTCTGGTGGTTAGAAAAATATATATTTCAATTTTAAATAATACGGCTGTTTAAAAATCCTACATAGGATGTTTGATAAAATAATATACAGGTTTAATGTTTATTTTATACGTATTTCAACATTTTTTTGAATTTTATTTAAATTATGCACCATATGTTTTTTGGATTAACTATTTTTGTATTTGTAAAATTATTAAAATGTCATGTACACACATTGCACTGTATATACATTAGGCAAAGTAAAAGTGCACAGAATCTTAATGTCCACATTTGTTTGAACGAAAACCTAATGCAAGCAGACCGTCTATGAATTTTACCACGGGCTTGTAACAGAAATTGTTTGAGTAGTTTCTGAGAAAATTATATTTTTGTTTATTTTTTCACTAAAGTAAAGCACCATTTATTTTGACATAACATAGCTAATTCAAAAAACCCAGTGCAGGTTGGTCAAGTAAAACTTAGTTCTCAAATTTTAGCCAACGTGATCCAAAAGTTTTTGGACCACACCAAACAATACACATTTGTATTGATTAATATGCTTCTTAAGACCACTTTTTCGGCTTCAGGGGTTCATGCAAAAGATCACCTGAAATATGGGTATCAAAAAATTTTATCCAACATAAAATATTCTCATGCTATTATGCTAAGAGAAAGGAAAAATAACAGTTGTACAAAATAAGTACAAATTTTTCAATGAGTGAAAATTTTAATAATATTACATACCTTCATAAACATCTTTCTGTCCACATTCAGATAAGGTATAGTACATGATTTCATGTGATTTACAATCGGAAGAAAGTTTAGCGCACAGACCAGTTGCATCTGGAATGAATCCTGTATATTGACCTGTGATAGGGCACGGAGATTCCTTCAATCTTTCAAGTCCTGAAAAAATATTTATTGTATATTTTTATATCACTTAATTAATAATAGTGTAAACTGTAGTACTGAACTTTAATTATTATGTTAAACCTATTTTTTTCATCATATTAGAATTCATTTTGTACTAAATTTATAATTAATTTATGTTGTACTTAGAAGTTTTACTTAATTAAATTTTATTTAATTTATGTTGTACTTAGTTTAATATTGTTGTCCTAAGTATAGATGACAAACTAACTGATTGAATCCTTAAAAACATAGGATTAAGGCAGGGATGTCCATTATCACCCACATTTCTTAATATCATACAATTATATTGACAATATTTTTCGATCATGGAACAAGGAAAGTAGCTTAGGAATAAGACTGGGCGATAACTACCTCCTTAGTGCAGTCCTGTATGCTGATGGCATGTTTATGATGTAGAAGTGTGAGGTTGATCTACAACAAGCACTCTTCACACTCACCGAAAAGATGAAAGAATAAAATATGAAAGTATTAATAAACGAGACAAAAGTCATGGTATTCTGTGGAAAGACCCCAATAAGATCAAAAATAGTTATTAATTGACATACTAGATAGGAGACATAGAGCAAGTGAGCCACTATAAATACCTTGGAACTTATGTATCATATGAAGATGACTATGATGTGAAAAATAAGCTATCTAAATTTAATCAGATATTTGGGATGATCATAGGACACTGAGGTGAAAAACAAGACCAGATACAAGGTTAAGTTTTATAAGACAGTGGCAGTTCCAGCCTTGATAAATGCAATGAAGCATGGGCGATAAGGAGAAGGGAGGAAAGAAACATCCAAACTGCAGAAATGAAATTTTTAAGGTCTGTCAAGGGTTGTACCAGACTAGACAGGATCAGAAATGAAGATAATTACAAGGCAAGAATTCAGAATTTTTCTACTCAACAAAAAATAAAGTTGTATCGTGCCCAATGGGTCGACCATTTAAATAGAATTCCAGAAAGCCGCTTGCCTAGTTTAGCAAACCAGTGGGAAGTAGAGGGTATTGACAGGCCAAAGAAAAGATGAGTGCCGAAACAGTTAGAAATGCCTAACCCATGAAGAAAAGAAGAATTTAGAATTTATTTGAATGAAAAAAATATGAATGTTGCAACACACTGTTAAATAGGATGGTGTATAATGGATAAGCAATTAGATATACATTTTTCTTAAGCCATGCACTGCCAAATATTAATTGTCTTAGTACAATTAATAGCCCTAGCACTTGACCACTGTTTAATGAATAAAACTTTAATAAATTCAATCAGTTGGTAAAATTAACTACGGCATGTCGACCATTTTCGTACTGAATCTGGAAAAATGTGTTTACTGAACAGGCAGACTAACCTTCTGGTCGTTGTTTTAGTTCTACTAAGAGTGGTTAGTCAAGTTCCATCAGTTCTACAGGAGAGCTATTATTCTGAAACCTCAAAAGTTGACTGAACTTATTCTTTACCCCCTCCTCAGCAAAATCACTGAATTCCTTTTATCACCAACAGGTGAATGCAACAGATTTGTTATCAAAAAGAAAGAGAAAAATATTTAAATTTACAAAATATTAAAATACTTATATTACAAATACATTATGAAAAAGTGACCCACTTCACAATCAAAACAATTAGCATAACAACATTTCCTGGTCCAAAAAGATCTGCTAGCTCCCACACCTCTGGATGCATTCCTAAACACTAAATGCTTGATTGATAAAGTATTAAATTATCCATTTTGAATATTATTGTCAAAATAATGAGACTACAAAGAATATGAATGTGAATATAAAGAAAGGAAAGTATTGTTTTCATGTCGATTTTTCGAAATCAAGTTTTCACCGGATCTACACGTTTTCAGACCCCCGAACCCAAAAAACATGTTTTTAGCGATTGGTCTGTGTGTGTGTGTGTGTGTGTGTGTGTGTGTGTGTGTGAACAGAATTTCTCAAGAGCGGAACATCGTACGAACTTGAAACTTAAGTTAGACACCACTATTGGACCCGACACGAACATTTCATCAAATTCGGTCAACCGGAAGTAGTAGTTTGTTCGTGCAATTTTTCACTTTATTGCGATTTTCTCAAAAAAAGGGTCGTACGATTTTTTAAAAAATCGCTTGGTTTACTACATTTTTTATGCTTTACAAGATAGGATAGGCGCCATATCTGCTGAAATTTTTGGTGAGGCTGTTTTCACGTAAAAAAAAAATTTTTTTTTTAGATTTTGGCTTAAATATGCATTTTAGCACAAAAATGTATATAATAAAAGCTGTAGAGAATTTAAAATCCTACAACTTACATTTTAAACATTTTTTGTATAATGCTTAGTTTTGCGGCAATTAGTGATTTTCTGTTTTTTTCTCACGAAAACGTGTAAATATAGATTTTTTTAAGATTTTGGTCTTAGTATACATGTTACGACAAAAGTGTATAGGCTATAATCAAATTTATAGGAAATTAGGAAATCTACAACTTTTATTTAGAGCATTTTTCTCTACAGAGCCTAGTTTAGCATGAAAGAGTGATTTTCCGTATTTTTGAGCTAAACTGAGGTTGATTTTCACTTTTAAGTTTTTCACTCATGATTAAAATAAGATTATGTTTTTTGAGGTTAGTTATTTGTTTATTTCTAATGTTTTATTACCTACTAATGTTAGGTTATATTATTAATTATTTGCATTGGCAAGAGAAAGTTATGTGAGTGTTTCACACAAAATTATTTTTCTTTGGTTATTTATTTGCGAGTCCTATTAATCTTTGGTTAAAGTAGAATTATGTTGGCATTGATTCAAAACACTGTGTTTTAAAAACTGAACAAAACTTTTCTGCCAAAATGCTTCTAAGTTTTGAACATGCAGGGTTCTTAGACAGTTGTGCTGAGAGGAAAGCATTACCAAGAGACTTGTTGACTGCATCTTCTCTCGCAACTGGTTTAAGTTATAAGCATTACAACTAAATTTTACTTTCATGAGACGTATGTATTAATATGACCTTAGTTGGACATGCATTATCAAATTCACAGATCTCTATTAAAAGTTAAAGACAAGACTTTGAAACAAATTAATGTTTTATAAGAAAGTTAGTACTTACGCCCTTGAGTGATCCAGTTTGAGTTGAAATTTTCATTATGGCATAATGTATCATTATAAACAGCACTAGGATAAATTCCTAAAAACAAAACAAAAATAAAAATATTAAAACAAAATCATCAAAATACTCTATTTTAAGCACGATGTACATAAAATTATGAATAAAATTCTGTACCTAAGGGGTAAAGGAAGTTAACTCCATTTTTGTAATTTTTCAGAACCAAAAACATGAAGTTTTTTATTTTGTATAAAATTTCTGAAGGTGTGAAATTTAAAAAAAAATTTGTACCAAATAAAATAGCTTCTGATACAGAGATTTAAATGATTGAACAACTTTCTTAACTTCTACTACCCCCTGACCACCCACAGGACTTCATACTCTTTATGTCTCACTGTGTTTTAATTACATTAGTGGTAACCCCCAATGTAACTTGAGTTATTCAAATGAAAACAAAATATATTGTGCTAACTCTATTCTGATAAAGAAACAGCATTTTATTCACAACAAGGTTTGAAAAAAATTACAGACTTCAAGCAAATTCTGAGGCCTATCATTAAGACAATAAAAACAAAATAATTCAAAATAAAATAACTTATTGTCAATAACAAGTATAGGTACATTCAATTAGAATTAAAAAAAGGAGTCATTTTAAAAATTTTCCACATCATTATACAAAAGTGGAGTTAATGTGGTTGCTGCAACTTTTATAGAGCTTTCTTGCTGATTTTCAAACTTAATTTGCCAAAATTGGAATTTAACACCCTGTACCTCTGGACACAGAATTTATTGTGATAAAAAAATATTTCTTTAAAAGTTGATCTTTTAAACCCAAAGTATTGTTATTTTGCTTAATTTTTTCCCCACTGATTAATTACTTTTATTATTTATTTATTTATTTTATTCATTTATTATATGACTTTTTATAAGTATATTTAAGAAAATTAACTGTTCAAAAACTATTTTATGTGTAAACATTTAATGATGGAACACTCAGACGCCGTGAGCGTTCATTCAGTTTTTTTGTAAATGTACTCCTTTTAGTTGATGGTAGTGTAAATACTATCATTACATCTAGTGGTCATTTTTGGAACTAAAGTATTTTTTCGAATTCAATGGGCCAAAATTCGGAGTTGATTTTGAAAAATATGTAAATAATTTTGTTCTTTATCGTTATTATGATTTTAAAATATTATTACTGTATTATATATTTAATTGCAGTTATGATTAACCATAATAACGGTTTTGAAACCCCTTATATTAAGATTGATATTGTATTTATTGCATATGTTCCTAGTAGTAAAGTTTTTAAAATATTTAATAGTGTAAGATGACATTTTAATAACGTTAGTTTCTCCGGCTGATTTTTAGTTAATTAATTTTTGGATTCTGTACATGAGTATTTGATTCAGGAATCTGAATCAAATATGTGGACTGTACGGAGTAATATTGTTAAACATTAGTTTATCTAAACCAGCATCATTGATGCAGTGGCAAGTGATGCACTACACAGGAATGTTAGTGGAATGAAAAGATGGTTTTAGGAATAGTCTGAGTGTGTTTTTGAACAAATCTCAAATACGGGAAATATTATGAAGTTGAAACTTAAGTTAAGTACTATTGGGGTCAAGCCTGTTGCCTCCATGAGGCCGAGGTAAATATGTATTGTGTTCACACCAGGCCATAGATATTTTTTATTAGGTAGAGCCACTGTTTTTTGCATTGTGGTTTTCTTGACTTAAGGAAGTATGCCTGTTTAGTTTTAGTACCATAATATCAGAGACCCCAAACCGGATCTCATGGCCTTCTAAATCACAAAATATTTTTCAGCATCATCATCTTAACATTTGAGACACAAAATGGGATCTCACAAGTGCAGACAGTAAAATAAAACGAGCCACCTATCACAGAATGTAAAGCTATTTATATCTGGATCATTTAATATTACTCATTCAACAAAAATAGCAGCTGATAAATTCAGACAAAAATAACAGTTGTAAAAATTGACTTTCTTTAACTAAGATTATGCAGAACAACTGAACATCACAAAGCAATAGGTTAGTCAACATTGTTATTCATCATTTTACTGACTAAATACTTAAAATTATTATTTTTGGCATGTTTGTTTCCGAAAAATAAAATAGGTAATTAATTAATGAAAAAAAATGAATTTTTTAATATGCAATAAAAATTGCAGGAGTGAACCAATTTTTACGCTAAAACTATTATAGTAAAGGTCAAAATCTATAGAACACGAATGTAATAATAAGTATGCAGAAAGAGATTCCGTTTGGGATCTCAATACATTTCAAATACTCTCAGTGTGAGATCCCGCATGAAATCTTATGGCCAGTTGGTGAAGTTGAGTGTGACCCATTTTGGAATCTAGTGGCCAGTTAAGGTAACACGTAAAAATCACCATAGCAGTAAACTGGTTACAGTACGTTTGGCGAAACGGTAGCTATGGCTGTGCGCACTGGAGCGTGCACAGCCTGGAAAATAATGGGTGACTAAGAGAGTGTTACTACTGTACTTACATTTGACAATACAGTACTTCCTACAATACATCTGCATTTATTATTGACCATATCATACTATTATACTAACTACATATAAATTGCCTTAATTTATGATTAATATTTATATCGTGCAAATCTAAAACAGTTATATACAATTAATTTTAAATTTCAAAATCAACGTCTTTTTTTAATGTTGCTTTAATTGTAGTCAAAGTGGGCAATATTTTTCACTTTGGTAAAATTTATGTATCACCTGCCTAACGAAACACTTATCAAAGTCATCTATCTCAGTCACTGGGCGCTTCCTCTTTTTCTTAACTGGAGTTCGAAATGATGCCTCTCCTTTGCCAGAAATAATTTCTCGATTTCTTTGTGGATGTTTTTAACAGTAGCCCCAGAAACTCCACAAGCTGCCGTTATCACACTGATGAACATACATAACAAATTCACCCGATTGTTTGTAATGTTCCGATTCTTTTTTCATAAAGTCATTTACATTTGAAATAACTTCTAGCGCCTGACTTTGTACTTTTTTACCAAGTTTGGACCTAACAGCTTGTGTTTCCATATTTATTTTTTTTATAACTACAGCGCTCACTTTTACAACAAAAAAACTGTAAAACAGAAAACAAAATGAAACGCGTCAACTCAAAACGTTTAGTATAAATGCAAAAATGGAAGTGAAATAATGATTTGCATGCTTCCTTTATCAAATTCAAACACAGTCTAATTATTTATCAGAAACACGTTCAATCCACGTATTAAAAAGTTACATGACAGGACGTGTGTCACATAAACAAGAGATTAACCGGTGACTATTGTTTTGACTACAGCCAGTGGACGATATTGTTCCCTTGTAACTTAACTTGTATTTAGTTTTCTAACAGTCTGCAAACTGCCATACTAGAGGAACTTACATGAATTGAAAATGATGTCTAATTTTCAAATAATTGTTTGTACCTATGACAAGTAATAAAATTCATGTAAGCCTAGTAATTATATCTTACTAGGTGAACCTGTGCAGGAAAACCTGCACAAAAGTGTAAATTTGTTTTTATAGAACTTCTCTGTAAACAACATTTTTTGTTTTATTGTTGTGTGGCATTATTTGAACTTTTAGGCTATCAAATGATCTGACACGTGACATAGCAACGTACAATTGTCCATGTGAAAATACTGGCTGTGGCAGATAAAGGCTAACTTTGTTGAATGTTTGGCCTTGGGATTTATTTATTGTTATCGCAAATGCTAAACGGATGGGGAACTGTCTTTTCTTAAATGTAAATGGCAAAGTACCATCCGAAGGGGTTAGATCTGACCGCGGTAGTAAAACCCTTCTGCCTTTGGCTGCCCCTGTTATGACTTCTAAATCAAGAAAATTTTTGTACATTCTTTTCACCACCAGTCTTGTACCATTCATTAACCCACTGATTACGTTGATGTTACGTAACAGAATTACTATGGCACCAACCTTTAATTTTAAAATGTGAGGAGGCAGGCCACTTAAATTTAAGCTATCAAGGAATTCTTGTGGGTACATCAGTTCATTGGAACTATCTTCAGAAATGATTTCATTAACGCTTGTGTATTCCTTCACAGTAGGTACCTGACATGAGATCAATTACTTTATTATTTATTTCGTCACAGTGATGATTTTTCGGTGCTAATATGACACAGTTGATACACGGTCAATGTGTTCTTCTGATATGTATTGTATGTCTCCAAAAATAACATGAATTAAGTCGTTATTACAACAAATCTCTTCAGGTATAGAAATGATATCATCTTCATGTTCTATATCTTTCTGAAATTTTCCATTTCCTATATCTAAAAGAAACTCTGTAAACTGGGCTTCCCCTGACCCGGTTCTCATATTTTTTGTTAATTTCTTTACTTTAATGCTAGGCCACAGAGGTGACTATTTGAAGCTGTTCCTTACAATGGAATGAAGTGATCCATGTGGTACAACAGGTAAAACCTGACAAAAATCGCCACCTAAAAGTATCACTTTCCCTACAAATGGAACAAATTTATTATCCATTACATCCTGTAATAGCCGATTGACGCACATAAGTGCGTCAGCAGAAGCCATTGGTGCTTCATCCCATATTATAAGTCGTGATGACCTTATTATCTCAGCTTCAGGGCTGTTCATTTTAATAGACGATACGGAGAAATCATTTAGATTTAATGGCAATTTAAATCGACTGTGAACTGTGCGACCTTCAGTAAGAGCATTGCTGCAATGCCTGTCCACGCAACTGGGATAACACCAAGATTGCAGCTTTTACAATAATTTATTAGGCACTGATAAATATAGTTTTTTCCTGTTCCGCAAGGTCCATCAATGAAATATGCATTATAAGTTTTGGAGTCATTTAAATGCAGTACTTCCTTAATTTCGTTTATGATTCGTAATTGATCTTCGTTAGCTGTGTTCATCAATTCGTCTAACGTTTGTACTATGTTTTCTGAATTAGATGACTGCTCGTGTGGACGATGTGTTAGCTGTACTGTTGGCAATCCTACAGCTGCTAGACACAATCCATGTGTTCTTAACACATTATCAATATTCATTAATGCAAGATTGTGAGCAGTACCTTCATTATTTTTGACTAAAAAGTCCTCACTTAAGTGGTACTTGTATGTATACCAAAGTGATAACACATTGGTAGGTTGATGGAATACACAAATATAAGAAAAAAGATCCCTTAATTGAAATGGCATTTGAACATTAATTGCTTCTTCCAAGCATCTGTTCCACTCACTGTCCTTTAAAAGCAACCGACGACTTTCCGCTGCTGCTTTGAACGTTGCATGTGTGACTCCATTGTAAGTTTTGATATCTTTAAAGCTTGTAACACCCACAACGTGCAAGAGAAGTAGTGTGAGGTAGTACCTCTCAGTGTCCGCTGGTGAAACACCATACATTCATCCAATAACTTTTCCAACACTGCCAATGCATTGGTAAGCCTATACCTTAGTTTGTTGAACTTGCCCCCTCTCCAAACTGAAATAGCTGTGCGAGATGTGGGAGGGATAGATAGAGAAAGAGAGAGGCCAAACTTCAGTTCGTTGAACTTGCCCCCTCTCCAATCTATTTTAGACCACCTATTTTACGGTCATAAATCGAAATAATTGATTTTGGATAGTTTTCTGCAAATCTACTCGAACAGACAATTCATTTGAGCCCACTTCAGGGAAAATCGGTGAAGGTTCAGGTGGTTAAAATCGTATTGAAAAAAACCTGCTTGCTATTAATATATAGATTTTGTATTTGTAGTTTTTGCTGTTCTTAAAGATACAAATTTTGTATCTTTAATTATTTATTATAAATAATAAGGAGTTTATATATATATAGAGTAAAGTGTATTAATTAGTCATATTGACTATGGTGAGTACAGTTAGATTACTTTCTTATCGAAATTATTACTGCATTAGCAGTAATTGCAGAAGTTGTTAAACCAAAAAAATAAAAAATAAAAAATTATTGAAATTAATTTTAATCAGGTATTTTGTAATAAAAATAAAATTAGAACAGATATAATAAGTAAACAAGCAATAAAAATACAATGTTTTTTTGAGATTTACAAATCTTTAAATTGAATCTAAAATCTTAAGACAGTGAATGAACCATTGAGTTTTACCAATTTTGTACTGGTAACGCGCTATAAGTTGACGATTGTGCCTCTCATGCGGAGGACAGTATACTATCTATCCTACTTACATCAGCCAACCCAAAAGTATAAAACATGTATCAAGCGTGTAGCTCAAAATGTAACCTCCACAAACACTTAAGTAACAAAATTCAGTTCATGACCCGTCACACTAAATAAGTAAGGAGTAATGTAATTATTTAAAGAAAGTGAATAGTTTAAAATTCAATTGCAATTTAACAAAAATTTACTGAAAATAATGAAATATGAAAACCCTGAAAATACAATAACATTTTGTAAATACTGTACCATAAAACTAGTATTACTCACGATAATAAGCTCGCATCGACGGAACTCACGGACTAACTAATCTATCACTACAAATGTCAGAGTACAGTAATTCAGTTTACTGCTGATGACCAAAAAGGATACTAAATATAGCTTAGGCCTAGTAGTATGGCTTATTTAGAATGAATATTTATTATTTAGGATAATTATTAAGAATCAATAAATAATACAATGGGATGTTTATAAAACGATTAGTTGTAAACATAATAAATCAATGTAAAAATAAAACTACAACATGATGTCATGGTTAGAGCTGTCTCTATGATGTATTTAGTAAAACACATATAGTAGCACTTCCACCCTGTGTATAGTCTTGTCTTACTCTCGCTGACGATAGTCAACATATATTGCGTTACCAGTACATGCTATAACTCTGTTACCTTTGACACACACAAGAATTTATCTATTTATTTCAGTATAAAGCTAGTATTCCCATAACAGGCAAGTGGAGTGTTAAATTATTTATACTTGATCTGCTAGTTCTGCCACAAAAAATAGTTCTACTTCATATCCTATGATCAGGCAATTATGATTGAAGCATTTAAAAACAGAATAGGTAAAGGTGTAAAATACACTAGTCACAGTTATCAGCTACAAGATGGAAAGTAGGTGCTATTTGGAGGCCCTGGTATGCTGATAAGCATACTTTTCCACTCAGTGAGGAAGCCACATGTAAACCACCTCAATTCTCGTTTTACTTAGTAAAGCCTCTAGAGGTTCAAACCAAACTTTTGGTTGGCATCCTAAATGACAGCAACAACAAAACTAGTAAAAATACCTCTTTGTGACAAAAGTTTCAGAATTTTATCTGCTACGCCATTAAAAATATTACGTCTCAAAAATCACAAAAACTCTGAAATTTTGAATTTTAAAATTTTATACTAAAAAAGGGAACCCAGATTAAGCACTGGGATTTCTTTTACTAGCTCCACATTTTGTATGTAAATATGTGTAATATACAAATATGCCAAAATAAAAATGTTTTTTACAAATTCCAAATTACAATTTCACACATTTTACTAATTAAATATTCCAATAACATCTAATATGTATCCCAAAATGTTCTGAATAAAGTGGTTTATGTGTTAAGTCTCTATGGCAAACCTGTAAAAAATTATTGCATTTGACCCAAAAGCTTGCAAACGTAAAAAATTCTTTTGGCACCAAAATAAAAATGACTGTGACTTTTTAAAGAGAAAAGACAGGGAAAAATAACTATAGTTTTGAAGTCACTCAAACTTCAATATTATATTGAAGTTTGTATTGTTTTGTATTATATACAAAATATTGTTTTTACTGGTATAACGATAACCCTTGGGGTATACCAGTAAAAACAATATTGTTTAAATAAAATGCTGGAGCAACTAATTTATTCATTTCTGGACCATTTAATATGGATTGACCCTTAAGCCATTATTAATAAATAATTTTATTCGTTTTAATTATGTACAAATAAAAATAAAATTTGATACTTACCTAACTGGAATTCCAAAACATTTGCACCTCTATTTTTCAACCAGATACAGCTATATGACTCTCCACCACTGAAAATAAAAATAAAATTTAAATAATCTTAAATTTATAAACAATAACATAAATGTTAAAAACATCAGGAAAGACCTGTAGAACTGTAAGACCTGTAAGAACTGTAGATCTTACGAAGAAAACACATGTGAAACCCTTCTGAAGTACGATTGCTATTCAAATTTACAGAAGACATATTACTACATGTAACAGTTTATGGAATATCCCTGGAAATGGACTGATTATCTTCAAAGAATATCTTCACATAGGATTCCTAGACTGGCCAAAAGTTACATGCCGATTGGAAGGTGTGATCTAGGGCAACCACTGATTGCTGGAGCAGGTCCTGAGACTTAATCCGTGATTGGTATAAGAAGAAGAGTGTCATCAAAAGTATGCAGTCAGACATAATATGGTCAGGTACAGTATTCATATGAACTAATGTCCCCTAGCCGTGGGAGTGAGAGAATGCATAATACTCTCACAAACTCACAACAACAAGTGGTTAAGCTCAAGTGGTTATAAACTCATAAGCCATACGCGCTGTTCTAATAACATTGTTTTTAATTTTACTCATTGTTGTGAGCAAGCGTTGTTTATGCATGCAGTAAACTAACAAGCGAGATAACGACTGTAGTATGTTATCAGATTTGATTACAACGGTAAAGACCTTTGAGCGCATGCGTAGTTATGCCACATATCTCCCTCTCACTCGCTCGGCTATGGGACATTAGTTCGTCTGACACCAATACAATACTGGCCTACAATAAGATGTAATTCTTTTCTCTTTACTTTCTTCAAATTTATTGAAAATTATTTATGGGACAGATATCCCAGAAATAATGTCACATCTGAATTTTGCATTGAAAGTTATATCAAATATCCAAAAACCAAAGAGAGTGAACCATTTTTTTTAAGAAAAAGATTTTACCTACTGTCTCTTATAATCACATCACTGCACAAGAAACAGAAATTACACCATGTTGCTAATCATTACACTAAATTGTTTGAACAAAACCCTACTTATGCAGTAGAAAATACATCAATAAATTACCATAAACTTAAAAATCTGGTGTGAAACACTCACACAACTTTCTCTTGCCAATGCAAATAATTAACAATATAACCTAACATTAGTAATAAAACATTAGAAATAAACAAAAAAACTAACCTCAATAAACATAACCTAATTTTAATCATAGACTAAGAGTGAAAGATGCAAAATGAAAACTAGTCAAGTTTGGCCGAAAAATATGGAAAATCACTCTTTCACGCTAAACTAGGCTCTGTAGAGAAAAATGCTATAAATAAAAGTTGTACATCTTTTAATTTCCTATAAATTTGATTATATACACTTTTGTCGTAAAATGCATAATAAGGTTGAAATCTTTAAAAAAATCAATTTTTCACACATTTTCGTGAGAAAAAACAGAAAATCGCTAATTACCGCTGAACTAAGGGTTATACAAAAAAAATGTTTGAAATAAAAGTTGTAACTTAAGGTTTAAATTTTCTACATTTTTTATTATAAAACCTTTTGCGGTAAAATGCATATAAAAGCTGCAATCTTAAAAAAAAAAATTTTTTACGTGAAAACAGCCTCACCATGAATTTCAGAAAACATGGCGCCTATCCTATCTTGTAGAGCATAAAAAATTTAGTAAACCAGGTGATTTTAAACAAAATCGTAGGACCAGTTTTTGAGAAAATCGCAAAAATGTGAAAAATTACACGAATAAACTACTAATTCCGGTTGACCAATTTTGATGAGAATGTTTGTATCGCGTCCGGTAGTAGTATGCAACTTAAGTTTCAAGTTTCAAGTTCGTACGATGTTCCGTTCTTGAGATATTCTGTTCACACACACACACACACACACACACACACACACACATCAAAACATCGCTCAAAACATGCTTTTTGGGTTCAGGAGGTCTGAAAACGTGTAGATCTGGTGAAAACTCGATTTCGAAAAATTGACATGAAAACAATACTTTCCTTCCTATATATATATATATATATATATATATATATATAAAAAGTAAAAAGTTGAGGTAATTTAAATTTGTTCAAAAAACGCAAAAAAAATACTTGATTGATGGAACATTTTACAATGTATACGATTTCCTATCTACATAGTTTATGACAGGCAAATTGTGTATTATTTGATACAAATGGTTGAACGACATGCTTATTGAAGTAAGCAAGTAAGTAGTGGTAATAAATAAATTAAATTATTGGTGAGAAATGAGCTTAACATACTTTTCAAATTTAGACTTATCAGTTTTATCTTGACATGTCCTGTACTCCCTTCTGGAGTCTCCAGGATGCAGTTATAAAAAAACCACAGATTCAATTATTCTCAGGTCCATATTTCTCCCCTTCCACCAGGTGACTCATAATGATGTCAACAAAATTTCTGTTTCCACTATTAATTGGTTTTATTTGTACTATTTTGATTTGGCTGTGAAATGTACTTAGCTAGAAAAATTATGAAAGATGAAATTTAACAATGCTAGGCGCTGAAGTAGGGAATCCACTGACAAAACTAGCTAGAAAAGATGTAGGATCTTTAGTGGTATTCTGCCAATAACTACGCATAAACAGTTAAATTTTAATCTGTTATAACAATTCTACGACAATTGTGTGGCTGTATTGTAAATTTAATATGAGAAGAAATGTAGCAATAAAAAAAAATTGCAGTTTCTAAAATTTGTAAACAATTTTTAAGAAATGATTGGAGAATCACACAAGGAAATGCCAAACGTGCAAAGCTTAAGATACAACGTTTAAATACGTATCTCTTACACGAGGTACGTAAAAGACAGAATAAGGAGCTCAGTACACACTGTGCTCCATATGCCGCTTTGCGTCCACACTGCATTATAATACAATGTGCTTCGCACTTAATTTGTTAATGCCCTCATCTTAGGCTAGCAATGAGCCACACACAGTACTAATAAAGTAATGAAATATATTTTTTTAATTATTTATTTAGTAGAAACTATCTGTTAAGGTAGAATAAAAATAAAATAATTAGAGGCATTTTTTAAATTATAATTTGTCATTTTCCTATGTCGACCCGTCAATCACACCCAGATGTCAGAAACTACAAGAGATAACAACAAACGATTTTCGGATTTGTAATCCACACAAAAAGTTTATGGGCTTAGATTGGGTTTGAAGTTCCGGTTTCAACCGAAAGTGGTCCAAAACGAAAGTCAAGAAATCAAAGTCAGAATCTGGAATCAAAAATAGTATCATTCGATTCCTTTTAAAGAGTAGATGCAATAATCATTGAGTTTGAAGTTACGGTTTCGACTGGAAGTGGCACAAAACCAGACATCAAGATACCAAAGTCGGAATTTGAAAACAAAATAGTCTCACCCAATTTCTCTTCAAGAGTGAAAACATAAATAATTGTGTTTTAAAATTCCAGTGAAGCGTACCTAATTGAATAACCAAAATATCTATCATTAATTTAACCTTAATTTGTTTACACACAACTTGTATAAATTTATTTTACCATATGAAGGGTCCAGGGAAAAAAGATCAAAGTCACAAAAAGTAACTTTTGAGAAAAACTGAATTTAAAGTTTAAGTAGTTGTGTATTCAACAATTTTGTATATTTTTTCTCATAAAAATATTTAAAAAATAACTGAATAAGTTTTAAACAAGATGTATATCTTCAAAACTATAATATAATATGTTTTTCTATTTTTGTAAATTATAAAATCTGGTCCCCTCCTAGGGAGTACAGGACCTTGTAGATGGTGGAGGGGCTTGCGTGCTCCCAAGACCCGGAGAGCTATACCGGCGGTAGTGTAACTACCAGCAGGGCCTCCCAAGCCGGACAGGTCAAAGGGTAGGAGCCAGACGAAGAAGTACTCCAAAAACGACGTCGTTGGGCCAATCACCCACAATATTTCGTTGAGAAAGCGGATTCAAAGTCACATAAATAGCCTCGGACAGGACAGGAATTTTCGGAATAAAAGACTGGACAAACCTAATTTACGATTTGGAAATTGGAATGTACGCACTTTGACTGGAAAGGAAAAGGAAATAGTAGAGGAGATGAAAAGGTATAAAATGAGTGTTCTAGGAGTTAGTGAGATTCGGAAAAGAGGATGTGGAGAGAGACAATTGGATGATGGATATGTGCTCAGATATTCAGGAACGACTGATGCAGGACGGTTAAAAGGAGGAGTTGGTGTCATACTGGACGAGAACACTAATAAATTAGTAAGTGGATGGGAAGCCAGGAGTCCCAGGATTATAAGAATTGATCTAGAACTGTCAGAAAATATTTCCATTATTCAGGTCTATGGTCCAACTGATGATGCAGATATTAGAGAAAAAGATTGTTTTTGGGAAGATCTATGTAGAACAATGGCAGAGGTAGAGACAGGTCGAAAAGCATTTATAATGGGTGATTTTAATGGAAGAATAGGAAATGATGAAACAAGATGGCATGGTTGTATGGGAAAACATGCCGGGGAGTCAGTGCGGAATGATAATGGAACACGTCTGTTGGAGTTCTGTATTGGTCACCGGCTGCTGATTGGAAATACGTGGTTCATCCATAAAACCATACACAAAGTCACTTTCGTGGCTGAAGGCAGAGATACTCAAAGTATTATTGACTACTTTCTGTACCCATCTACTATGAGATATGCAGTAAAGGATGTGAAGGTTATAAGAGGTGCAGAGATCGATACAGATCACAAACTTCTTGTTGCAGACACCAGTTTTCAGAGAAAAACCACAATGAAGCAGAAAGTCTATCAAAGGATTAAAGTAGAGGAATTGGAAAATATTGATAAACAGAATGCATTTCAGGCTGAGGTGGAGAGAGAATTGACTCTAGCTGAAGCTCAAATGACAGATGAAGCTCTGTCCACAAATATTGAGGTTCAGTGGAAAAACATAAAGGAAACCTTATTAAAAGCAGCAAATAAGGTATGTGGGAAAAGAAAAGTGGGTCAATTCAAGAGGAGAACAAAATGGTGGACAGAAGAAGTGAAACAGAAAGTCAAAGACAAAAAGAATGCATATAGAAGATACATTAGATCGGGAAGAAATGAAGATCGGCGGAAATATATTGAGTGCAGAAACCAAGCAAAAAAAATAGTGAAAGAGTCAAAGGTGAAGGCTTGGGAGGAATTTGGAAATGAAATCGATAGAAATTTCAAAAATAATGTAAAAAAGTTCTGGACAATTTGCAAAAGTATACGTGGAAAGTTTGGAAAACAAGTGAACTCAATAAAGAATAAAGAAGGGAAACTGATAACGGCTACTCAGGATGTACTTGAAACCTGGAAAAAGTTTTTCGAAGATAAGTTCAAAGAGGATAGGTTTGAGGAAGCTATCACTGTAGATGTGGTCAATGATGCAAATGTGGACTATCAGATGAATTCTGATATAACAAAGGAGGAGGTTAGGGATGCAATTCGAAAAATGAAGGTAGGGAAAGCAGCAGGAATAGATGAAATACATGCTGAATACCTGAAGAAAGGAGGTGAATGCATAGTGAATAGCCTAACAAAATTATTGCAGGAAGTCTGGAAACAGGAAAAGATTCCAGAAGAATGGGAACAGAATATCATTATCCCACTGTATAAAAAAGGTAACTCAACTGATTGTGAAAACTATCGCGCAGTGTGTTTGTCATCGGTTGTACTGAAAATTTATACCCGAATTCTAGAGAAAAGACTTCGTGCGGTGGTGGAGGACCAGTTTGAGGAGGAACAATGTGCCTTCAGACCAGGCAGACAAACTCAAGACCATATTTTCTCGCTGAGATCAATCTGTTCGAAGTCTATAGAAAAGGGAAAACGGGTTTATCTGGCATTCTTGGACCTCAAAGCAGCTTTCGATACGGTCCCAAAATGTGTTGTATGGGAGACGCTGGTTGCCAAAAACGTATCACCAAAATTACAGCGAGCAATAAAAAGTGTTTTTAATAATGTGACTGCAGTGATCAGAACGTGTGGAAGGATTTCAAGACCGTTACAAATGGAAAAAGGAATTAAGCAGGGAGACAGTTTGAGTCCACTACTTTTTGTGATGATAATGGACGAAATTAATAAAATCTGCAAAAGAAGAACTGACAGAATGATGGTGGGACGTTGGAACATGAGGCCCATATTTGCTCAGGCTTTGTTATTTGCAGATGACATAGTTCTTATTGCTGACTCTGAAAGAAAGCTTCAAACTGCAGTAATTGAATGGAATGAAGAGATTAAAAGGAAAGGCATGACACTGAATATCAATAAGAGTAAAGTGATGGTGGTTGATGGCTTGGAAGGTGAAAGAATTAGGATAGATGTGGAAGGACAGGTAATGGAACAGGTGAGGTCATATGAGTATCTGGGTACAGTAGTAAGTGAAGATGGGAAAATAGATGATGAACTAAGAAATAGAATCTCTAAAGCTAGTCGGGCCTTCTATGCAACCAGAAATTGTATTTTTGGAAAAAAAGAAGTGGGTGCCACAGTAAAAAACAGGGTCTATAAAAGTATTATTGAACCAATAGTCCTGTATGGTGCAGAAAGCTGGCCCTTGAAGCAACAACAAATGAGCAGAATCAGGGCAGTTGCAATGAAGTGCCATAGAAGGACAGCTGGGAAGACATTGAGAGATAGAGTAAGAAGTGAAAGAATCAGGGAGGAAATAGGAATGAAGGATGTGAAGGAAGTAATAGATAGAAAACAATTGGGATGGTGGGGTCACATACAAAGAATGGATGACGAAAGGAAAGCCAAGCAGTATGCAAACGTAATCGTTGGCGGGAGTAGGAAAAGAGGACGTCCACGATACTCATATGATGAGCACATACGAAGATTGGGAGAGGAAAGAGGCATGGCCCTAGGGCAAATGAGACGATTGGCGGCGGATAGAGTACAATGGAGGAAGTTGTCCGAGACTACCCCGACGCTGTAAGGCACATGGGGAGAGAGAAAGAAGAAGAAGATAAAATCTGGTAACAACTACCATCTTCCACTGGAAATAACGATCATAGTCCATGTAAGGTCCACAACAGACAACGAATAAAGACACAAATTATTCTTTAAAATTCAATTTGTATTAATTTTAAATCAGTTAATGACTACAAAAATGATAAATTATTAATATACAACAAAATATAGATAAAAAATGAAGCTGCCGAAAAAAATAAATTTGTACTAAAAAAAATTATAAAAAAATATTAAATTATTCTTAGTCGCAAACGGTTAATTAAGATAATTATTTTAAACAACTATACAATAATGACTTTTTCATTAAACAGATGTTTTTGATAACAACATTTAAAAAAAACTGATACTATTCATCATGCAATGGTGGCAGTGGTGGGGATTAAAATGGGACTCAGATCGTTATTCCACTGCAGCTTGCGGACTCTGATCATTCTTTCCCTTTGCCGTTTATCTTAAAACTAAAATAAAAAGGAAACTGATCGTTTTTACCCTGTTTTGGACCTGCTATGTCAAAGACAACAACTTTAAGTACATGATGCCGTAAAAACCCAATTTTAAAAATTTTTGGACTTTGATAGTTTTTATTCTGGGCCCTTCATATGTTTAAAAAGTTATCAGGGAAGAAGAACTAACTAAAAAGTAATGAAGAAAATGTTATAATTTTGTATTATCTAAGGATCTTTGAACTAATTTTCATTCAATATGATTAAAAACACATTTATCTCAAGAATGTAACTCTATATGAAGCAAATAACGATATATAATTAAAACCTGCAATCAACCTTTATTTATAAAAAACAGAAATAAATTGACTTTGTTTATTGTTTATCAGAACATTTTTTAAAAGAATTTAAGTCATATATACAGGTTCACATACACATCACACACAGGATTTAATTTTTTTTTAAGTTTTATAATGGTTTATATTTAAGGCCTGCATTCATTGTTTGTCATAGTTCAAGAGTTTATTTACAACTACCTTTAAAAACTTGTTTAAAAATTGTGTTAATGTCTTAATATCACCGAATTAATAAATTATTATTATTATTACTATTATTGCAAATAAAATAAAACAATAAATAAAAGAATCGAATCTCTTTACTGAGCCACTTTATTATAAATAAATTTTAAAGAAGACACACACACACACACACACACACACACACATAAGTTGTTCATATCTTATCCTGTAATACAGGTAGTGTTCACTAAATCGATTTCGACCGGAAGTAGCTCAAAAAAAAGTCAAGAAATCTAAGTCAGAATTCGGAAACAAAAATAGTGTCATTGATTACTCTTAAATTATAGACGACAATTTTAAAAACTGCGACCAGTCACTGATGGTTTTTGTCATACGTGAAAGGTAAGCCTTTTTAAAAATTGCCATTAGCCATGAGACATGTGGCTTCATGAAAGGAATTTTTACACTTACCATTCATCTCTAATGTAAACAGGTAATCTTTCACCAAAAGGATTATCACCACCCATACTATGGATAGTCAGAGTCTGATACCTTGAATGATCTCTATATGTTATGACATTATTAGCAACTGACAAATGTTGCCAATTTCCTTGCATCCATGATGGGAATCTAGCAAAAAACAAACAAAATAATAATTAATGATTAATTTTAATGGTTTTTCAATACACAATGTTTCATGTTTACAGTGCAGATGAGGAGGAGATGCATTAAGATTTGTGTTATAGCTGGGAACTCTTATTTGCTAACTGGTTTGGTTTGCACTTTAATGCTAATGTAGATGATGAAGGGTGATCGGTTGAAAATAGTAATGAATAAATACCAGAACTGATCGCGATTCTAACCTGGGTTTTCGGATGTAAAAGCCAGTTGTGCTGACACTACACCATGAGCCAGCCCATTGATCCTACAATGTGTCCAAACTCAGGTCGATAATAATAATTATTTTTCATTTAAAATTACCTAAATGAAAAATGTACTAACGCTGAAACTAGAATTTCTTGAGTTTCTTTATTGTGTACATAATGTATGAAGACACTCATCTAGAACAAAATTGTTTTATAATCTTTTTTTTCTTTCCAGACCTGATGATTTTTCAATTTTTTCTATAAATGAATAAAACACTTTCTTCTCTGCCAACTAATCTTAAATAGTTGTTTACAGGGAATCCCTAAATCTTCTGATTTTTGCTTTACTTTTGCCATTTTTAACTTTTTAATTGCAGATAACTTTTATCTTATCCTGTGTAGTGCCTGCCGGCACCAGGGGAGATGGTTTAGGTAATTAGGTGAATATTGGATGAACGACACAGATCTAAGAGCATAACATATTTAATAAGCGATCAAGTTACATACCAGAAGATCCCATCTTCTACAGGACACTTGGGTTGGTCGTAGTTTAGGCTGGAGCCGGAGGATGGACCTGGGATGACTTAGCTGCAGATGTTCCAAACTATCATCAATTAAATTAGGCCAACACGCGCCTTTTATGAGTGTTACGTCAGTGTGGCCAACATACCCATACAAACATATGTACAGCTACAATTATTTAATACTTAATTATTTAGAGCACTACACCTGAATGATTTGGAATTCAGCGAGAAAAGAAGTTAGAAGCTGGTGCAAGACACATGTGAGGAGATAAGGCAGAAACATAGAATAAGGTTATATTCTAAGGTGCTAGAAAAAGTTAAGAAATTCACATAATTGGAGAATGCCCAAAACAGACAGGTGGAGTGTTAAATTATTTGCACTCAATCTGCTAGTTCCAGGGCTACAAAATACGGTTCTGTTTCTTATCACATGGTCAGCCAATTATATGACTGAAGCATTTAAGAACAGAAAAGGTAGAGGTGTAAAAGACTAATCAGAGTTATCTGCTCAGAGAGTGAAAAATTTCATAATAATCAGCCAGACCCTGTAATGAATGAAGTGATGGTGTCATTTGCAGAGTGTAAAGTAGATGCTTTACAGAGGGCCTGGCATGCTGATAAGCATACTTTTCCACTCAGTGAGGAAGGAAAGCAAGCGAATTCATCCAAAGAGTGAGAAGCCAACACAGTACAAGTTTGAGATCCAAATGTACCTATGTATCGTAAGATATTGATGTTCACACATACTACACATAGATATATACACATAGATACATATTGAAATATATATTTTCTAACCACCAGAATACGGTAACATAAAACACTTACCAATGTTTATAGCGCTTTCGTGTATCTTGTACACATCTTCAGTAAATTAACATTTATTAGAAGTCAAAATTTAAAACTTCCTGCTCCTGCCATGGTAGATAAGGAATAGTCGATTCTTATATTTAAAACAGTCTTGCCAACTTAATCAGTTGATTGTCGTATTCAATTTGTGTGTTCATTAATTTTTCCCTGCTATTGTATTTATAAATATAATATTTTTCCAAAATTTCAATTTCATTTTGTTTGTTATTTATTTCTAATATTTCTAGATTATTTTTTATATTCGACATAATATTATGTTTATTTTTTATCATGTGTTCAGTTACATTGGAGAATCTTCGATTTCCTTTTTTATAGTTAGAATAGTGTTCTGTAAACCGTTTTTTAAAAGATCTGGTGGTTTTACCTATATATATTTCATTACATTCATTACATTTAATTTTATAAATTCCACATGAATTAAATTGATTATTTTCTTTTTCTTTATCATTTACATTTGCCTTAATATTATGTTTTTGTAAAATAAATTTTATAGGAAACTGGGGTTTATATGCTATTTTGTATTTATTTTTATTGTATATATTGGTAATTTTATGTATACTATGATTTATGTAATTATATGTAATGTATTCATTACCATTTTTGTTTATTTCTTCTTTATTGTTTAATGGTAATAGATGTGTTTTTTTCTGATTGATTTTATGTAAATATTTGTTTATTAATCTGTTTATGAAAATATTATTGTAATCATTATTTCTTGCTATTTCTTTAATATAATTTATTTCTTTATTAAATCTTTCTTTATTGTTATATGTGTATATGTATGCTCTGTGTATCATGTTATTGTACGTGTTTATTTTATGTATCCATGGGTGATTTGAAAATCTGTTTATTGTGTTATTTGTAACATGTGGTTTCCTATATATATCAGTTTCTATTATATTATTTATTATTTGTATTTTTATATCCAGGAAATTTATGTTTTTATCTTTTTCAACTTCACATGTAAATTTAAGTTTTTCATAGTAATTATTCAATTTTTTATTTATAATATTATGTTCACCCTTTATTTTTAAACGCTTTTATTTCATTATAAATTACCAATATGTCATCTACATACCTTACCCAAAGTAAAATGTTGTGTGTGTGTGTGATATATTATTTACAATTATATTTTCGAATTCTTGTATATAAATTTCTGATAGTATGGCAGATAATGGAGAACCCATAGCTAGTCCTTCTGTTTGATTATAAAATTTATTATTAAATGTAAAATAATTTTGGTTACAAATATTTCTTATTATTGTACATATTTTATTTATTATATTATTGTTTTCCCCATTACTTTTTAATTTTTTATTTATTATATTTAGTGTTTCTTTTATGGGTATATTTGTATACATGTTAGCTATGTCAAATGATACCATCTTTGTGTCTTTACTTACTTTTATTGTTTTTATTTTTTCTATTAAATTGTAACCATTTTTAATATTGTATTTGTAATTTAATTTAATTTTCTGCCGTAAAATTTTATCTATTGTTTTAGCTAGTAAGTAATTAGGTGCAGTTTTAAAATTTATTAAAGGTCTAATTGATTTTGAAACAGATTTTCAAATCACCCATGGATACATAAAATAAACACGTACAATAACATGATACACAGAGCATACATATACACATATAACAATAAAGAAAGATTTAATAAAGAAATAAATTATATTAAAGAAATAGCAAGAAATAATGATTACAATAATATTTTCATAAACAGATTAATAAACAAATATTTACATAAAATCAATCAGAAAAAAACACATCTATTACCATTAAACAATAAAGAAGAAATAAACAAAAATGGTAATGAATACATTACATATAATTACGTAAATCATAGTATACATAAAATTACCAATATATACAATAAAAATAAATACAAAATAGCATATAAACCCCAGTTTCCTATAAAATTTATTTTACAAAAACATAATATTAAGGCAAATGTAAATGATAAAGAAAAAGAAAATAATCAATTTAATTCATGTGGAATTTATAAAATTAAATGTAATGAATGTAATGAAATATATATAGGTAAAACCACCAGATCTTTTAAAAAACGGTTTACAGAACACTATTCTAACTATAAAAAAGGAAATCGAAGATTCTCCAATGTAACTGAACACATGATAAAAAATAAACATAATATTATGTCGAATATAAAAAATAATCTAGAAATATTAGAAATAAATAACAAACAAAATGAAATTGAAATTTTGGAAAAATATTATATTTATAAATACAATAGCAGGGAAAAATTAATGAACACACAAATTGAATACGACAATCAACTGATTAAGTTGGCAAGACTGTTTTAAATATAAGAATCGACTATTCCTTATCTACCATGGCAGGAGCAGGAAGTTTTAAATTTTGACTTCTAATAAATGTTAATTTACTGAAGATGTGTACAAGATACACGAAAGCGCTATAAACATTGGTAAGTGTTTTATGTTACCGTATTCTGGTGGTTAGAAAATATATATTTCAATTTTAAATAATACGGCTTTTTAAAAATCCTACGTAGGATGTTTAATAAAAAATAAGATACATATTATCTACTAATACTTCTTTGAAAACTTGAATGGGGGATAAAGAGGATGATAATAATACCTGCTGACAGATGATGAAACTTTTGGAGGCCATGCTGGTTCAGGTAATGGTTTCAAAGCTAGTGTCTCATATCCAAATGTAGAATTAACAAGGCTTGTAGTACAAGTCGAGTCACTGGAAAATGCCACATTAATATCACCAGTTCTTGGGTCTTTCTGGTACATCTGCACAAAGGAAAAGTAGTAAATTAGTTATGGACATAATTTTAACTTTTGTATGTAAATTTACGTAAAAAACCTTGCCCACTCGCTCACCATTAATTATCTGTAGTGTACAGATGACAAGTATGCCTCTGTAAGAAAAGTATCAAATAAGTATACGGATGGCCAGAGGGGAGAGGGGTTACAATATTTGTCATACTACTACGAACAAAAATATAATTTGTTAAGGCTGTGATGGTCAAAGATACATGGTAATGTACCATACACATCAGCCCTCATGGTGCATGGAGATTAGGAGTCGCCTATAGTCATTGCAAGATACTAATTATTACAATGCACAATTTGTTATACGTACTTGGGCAATAAACAGACTGTAGACTAAAGACAAGACAAGCAATACTAGTATTATACATGTAGAATGGAGAGGGACGCTCTCATGTCATGACATTTCATCATTTGTCCAGGCAGTGTGGCTGACTAAACAATCTTTTCATAATTAACAGTAGTTCTCATAGTTACTACAGCAACCTCACGTACTGAAATGGTAACATGGAAAAGATTTATCCCTTCTCTTCACCCCACAGAGACATACTTAAAAGCGATATACTATATATATTTCTGGTAATTTAGGGAGGTGATTTGGTGGATTTGTTTCATACATGTCTAACAGAGAAATTGAAGCATTTGCTCGTTGATGACCTGGAGCGTAAAAATATAAGTGACTTTTGTTAAGCAATACATATTATTTCTGTATTTTTTTAAAGAGCTTTATTCTGAAAATCAGGATTCATATTCTTAAAGTTATACCTAAGAAAAATTAAGGTTTTAATTATTATAATCACTTGTGCCTGTGAGGTACAAGTATATAGTAAGTATAAGTAATAGTAATAATAGCGCTACAAGCATGGTCCGAACTGAATCGTACCTAAACATTAACTGGATGTGACGCTGGGCAAAACACACATTAAAATTGTGTACGTTTGTAAAGTACAAATAGCCAAACAATGGAAATCATGGGAAATCTTAATTACCATGATTTCCAGATGATTTCCAGAAATAAGGTTATACCAATCGATTGGTGAATGGGGAAAAACCCATTGTTAGAAGTACTTACTTTAGCATTGTAGTTAGAGTAAGTTTAAGGAAATAATTTTGTTTATAATTTATTCCATATAACATGTTTTTTTTAAACAGCAGTATTGTTTTTGAACTTGATGTACTGATGTTCCTTGTCCTGCAGCTAGAGCAGAAATGATCATCAGTACCCCCCCCCCCCATATGGCCAGCTAACACACATCACTTTAATAGTGCAAATAGGTTTCTGTGAACCTGTACAATAATCACTTGAGTCACGAGTTTGCCCTTGTTTGCAACGAGGGGTAAAGGGGGAAAGTAGTGCGCATGCGCGACTGCTTTAATTTCAGTACGACAAACATAACAACTTATACTATACCCAGAGCATATACAGAATATTGCAGAACCTTTTGAAATTAACTGTACGAATATAACTGTTTGTTACCGTAAACACAAATGTCGGTTTCTCGAAAACGTGGTCGAACTATTCACATTGCTGAACGCAATGTAATAAATGTTGTGAAGTTGAAGCTAAACAAAAATGCCTATCCGTGCCTCTTAACAAAAGCTGTGAGTGAGCGGCTCACTACTGTGATGTTTCTCTTTCCACAACTCAAAAAATAAAGAAGGAAATTAAGGATACAAAGAAGCTATTCTTTAACAGTTTTATTGACACCTGGTAAAAAGAAAACGTTTAGGTAGATACTATTTTTTTTGTCATCAGTCTCTCGGCTGGTTTGATGCAGTTCTCCAACCTGTTCTATCTTGCGCAAGTCGTTTCATATACATACCTGTAACACCCTACATCTTTTGTAATTTGGTTTATATATTCTAATCATTGCCTCCCTCTACAATTTACTCCCTCAATATTACCCTCCATTATTAATAGCCCAATACCTGGATGTCTTAGGATATGCCCCACTAGCCTATCCCTTCTTTTGGTAAGATGCTTCCATATACTTCTTTTTTCATCCACTCGCCTAAGAACCTCTAAATTACTTATTTTTTCCACCCACCTAATCTTTAACATTTTCCTATAACACCATATTTAGGGTAGATACTAGAGAGACTGATAATGAAAACACCGATGACAGCAATAGTAAAGATGGTGATTCATTAATAATTACAGTAAATCAAACATTTCTAGTCATGTAATTACACATGACACAGCTTACAAAATGTGTATAGAAACTGCACGGTAGTGAAATGTATGAGTAGTGTCTCACTGTTGAGGTTGGCAGCACTGCAAATATTTCACTACCCTTCCTCACAGCCCATCCATATGCAAAAGGCAATCTCGTGACTTCAGTATCTATAACTTTATGTTAAATTCATTAATTACCGATTCATATTAATCACTTCACCTTTCACATCAATTCACAGTTTTTATTACTGCTACTTACTTACTTTTTTTAAATCCCTAATGTGTAGATGTTGCTACCTGTTCAACTTAAGAACAATAAGCAACCCCATGACCCAATGAGAAGAGGATGATATATCTAACCTATAAATGAGGTGTAGTCTTGTACAGACTCATGCCAACCATTCCTGAAAGGGTAGGGTAATTTAACCCCAATCATCAAAGTACACCAGTAACCACTGTCTAGTACTCACATTTGTATAAAATAACTACCTTTTTAAAGGAATACCTATTTTGATAGAAGCTCCTGTATATTGTAAAAAAATTATCAATCATTTTTTTATCTATTTTTAAACAAACTACAAATTACCACAACTTTTTTTTTAAAGCTTGTGGTAACTTACTGATAAATTTCACACCTGCATAAGTGGGTTTTTGTTTTCAAATAATTAAGTGTTGTGATTATCAATGCACTAATCAATTCTATTTTTAGAGTTATGATTGTGAAAATTTAAACTCTATAAAAAGGTGTTTTGCTTTACACACATTATCACTTTAAATACAGTATTCAGATGAACTAATGTCCTCTAGCCGTGGGAGTGAGAGAATGCATAATGCTCTCACTCCCACAAGCCATACGCGCCTTTCCAATAACATTGTCTTTAATTTTACTCATTGTTGTGAGCAAGCGTTTATGCATAACGTAAACTAACAAGCAAGATAACGACTGTAGTATGTTTTCAGATTTGGATTATAACAGTAAAGACCTTTGAGTGCATGCGTAGTTATGCCACATATCTCCCTCTCATTTGCTCGGCTATGGAACATTAGTTCGTCTGATACCTATACACACAATGAAGGGACTGAAAGCAATTGAAGCTTCTTAAATAACGGTCTACACGAAGTTAGGTGGTTTGCCCCCCACAATACACCTAATTGCTTTTTTCTGAATTTTAAAAACTCTTTTCATATTATCTCACGAAGAATTACCCCACACTGATCAAGCTTACTGAATATAAGGTTTAATTGTAATTTTGGCTGTTAGTAATTTTATCATTTAATCAAGAAATTTGATTTAATGCAAATACTCCAGATTATATTTGACTACAGATCAGACAAAATCCCAAGACAAAGATCTATCTAGTGACACTCTTAGAAATTTCCTCTCTTTGGTACTATCCTAAATGAAAATCATATCGAAATATCTGAATACTTATCTAGCCCTTACAATGCTTGAACATTTTTAAATAACATATCTTCCTCATCAGAAAATTTCACAAGTATTGCTAAAGAACAGCTGACTACCCTTGTAAATTACAAGATAGAATATTTCTATTAGATCATTCAGTAGAGAATGCCAAGCTTCAAATTCGATTTTTATTTTCTTTTATCTATAACAATATAATTTATTTTCATACATTTTCAATTTACATTAAAACAACAATAATGTAAATATTTAACTCCAAAAAATCTTGATTTAAAATTTTTAGATAAGACTAAAATACCATCAACTTGTATGTAGAAGAAGCTGTGAAGAAAGTGAAGGAAATATTTGACGCAGGAATACAGATTTAAGGAGATACAATATAATTGCTGATATTTGCTGATGATATTGCAGTATTAGCCAAGACAAAGAGAGAACTAGAGGATATCTTAAATGCAATGAATGAGGTCATGAGAAAGGATTACTTCATGAAAATTAATAAGAACAAAATGAAAGTGTTGTGCAGTAGCAAGAGTGAGTTAAAGGAGATGGGAAATTTAAAAGTAGGCAATGAAAACATCCAGGAAGTTGGAGAACTCTGCTATCTAGGAAGTAAAATAACAAAGGATGGTAGAAGCACAAGTGATATCAAAAGTAGGATTGCTCAAGTTCGAAGGGCCTTCAAAATGAAGAATAGCTTACTGACTACAAACATTGATTTACAGATTAGAAAAAATTTCTTAAAACACTATGTTTGGAGTACAGTATTATACGGGAGTGAAACGTGGGTGATAGGAACTGTAGAAACGAAGAGGATAGAAGCTTTTCAAATGTATTATTATAGGAAAATGTTGAAGATAAGACGGGTGGACAAAATAAGTAATTTAGAGGTTCTTAGACGAGTGGATAAAAGAAGAAATAAATGGAAATATCTTACCAGAAGAAGGGATAGGCTAGTGGGGCATATCATAAGACATCCAGGTATTGGTCTATCAATAATGGAGGGTAACTTTGAGGAAGTGAATTGTAAGGGGAGGCAAAGGCTAAAATATTTAAAGCAAATTAAAAAAGATGTAGGGTGTTGCAGGTATGTAGATATGAAACAACTTGCTCAAGATAGAACAGCTTGGAGAACTGCATCAAACTAGTCGAGAGACTGATGACAAAAAAATACCATCATATGAGTAGAAATAGTAAATTAATAAGCCAATGTAGAAATAATATTAGAAATATTTATTAAAATGTATTACCCCGCAACGATAACGAGGATGAGAGTTATGTGATGTTACTTGTGTATCATACAAAGCCAGATATCGCTGGTTGTCAAGACCTTCCCAATCACCCAAACAGTCAAAAGTAATATCTGAAACAGATTAATGAAATTTAAATTTTTCATAATTTTTCAATATGATTGTATAGTTCTTTGTTATTTCATGTGCAATGTTTATTTTCTGTTAATTATTTTGTCTTTTAGCAGTGTTAAGTTTCTGTTCATTATTTTCTTCAAATACGAGTATATATTTAAAAATGTGTATAAAATTTGTTCAAATTATTCTGTCACAAATTTATTTTTTATCTGTTTTTTTTTTTGTTAATTAAAATGATAAAACTTTAATGGAAAAAATTATTAAATTGTAGACTATTAAGAATTCGTTTGAAGTCAATTAGTCTTAGCATAATGTTTGGTTGTCTGGTCAAGGTTTTTGCACAGTTTTCCTTAGCCACTCAACGTGAATACCTGGTCAGATTCCTTTTGCCTTCTGTGAAGTAGTGTAACCTACCAGTTCCTTATCCCAAACATTTTGACTTGTCATATATAATGTATGCCCATAATGGACAGGTGGAGTGTTAAATTAATTGCACTCGATCTGTTGGTTCCAGGGCTACAAAAAATAGTTCTGTTTCTTATCACATGGTCGGCCAATTAAATGACTGAATCATTTAAGAACAGAAGAGGTAGAGGTGTAAAAGACACTACTCAGAGTTATCTCCTCTGAGAGTAATGAATTTCACTATACAGCCAGACCCTGTGGTAAAAGAAGTGGAGGTGTCATTTGCAGGGTGGAAAGTAGATGCTTTTCAGAGGGCCTGGCATGCTGATTAGCACACTCTTTCAACTCAGTGAGGAAGGCAATTGCAAACCACCTCGCTCCTCGTTTTTACTTAGTAAAACCTCTAGAGGTTCAAACCAGCCTTTCGGCTGTTGACCTAAACAACAACGTATATAATGTATATTATTTTAATTGACAATATTTTTTTTTTAACGTCCGACTTCTGCAATTACTGCTAATTTTGAGGAGAGACACTTGTCCACCGATACGAATAAATGAAAGACCAGTTCCCTCAGTCAGATGATGGTAAAGTACTTGGGAATGCACTTAGATCGATGCCTTACCTGGTCCAAACATATTTTGAACACACGCAAAAGACTAGGATTGAAGCTGAGAGATTTATATTGGATGATGAACAAACGTTCACAGCTGTCATTAGAGAGCAAGCTCCAACTGTACAAAGTCATATTGAAACCGCTGTGGACTTATGGGTTACCGCTTTGGGGATCAGCTGCGAAATCGAATCTTGCTATTATCCAATGATTCCAGTCGAACGTTTTACAGATTATAACAAATGCTCCATGGTATGTGGCAAATGATGGACATAGGGACTTACGTGTCAACACCGTGAAAGAAGAAATTACGCAGCTAAGTTCTAAATATCAAGTAAAATTATCAGTTCACCCAAATTCTTTGGTGCTTAATTTACTTCATAATAGCAAAGATGTAACACGACTAAAATAAATAATTGACAATAAATTTTATTTATTTATATATTGTAAATAAGCCTATCTATTTTTAATTTATATTCCTTACAATTCGAGTTCTCTCAATGCCGAAATTTCACATTTCATATATAATGTATATATAGCCTACTATTTGCTCGTGTGAATCCTGAGGTGTATATAAGTAATAATGATTACATAAATATGTAATAATCCATTCCATACCATGATCACTAAATGAACAGCTCCTGAAGTGCAGATTAAGAGACGCTGCAGGCATTACCATATTGCATGTATCCAATTCAGAAGCGTGATTTCCACATTCCATTGAATTTTCAGATCCTCCACCATTCACATTATACACAAATGAAAATTTTCCATGAATTGGACAATATTCTTTCCGTATTTCTTCGCCGCCCAATTCTTTCGTTTCTGAAAAAATAATGAATTCATGAAATATTTTTTAAATAAGTCGTTTGAAGTAATTATTGTTTTAAAGAACAAAAATTGTTGCTAACCCTTCAGGACTCATGTTTGGAAATTTAAGCCCCTTGTTCAATATTTTTGCATTGTTTAGTAGGCAAAACTAACAAATCCTCCATGAACTTCACAGTACCTGCCTATAATTTCTTTACTTTGCCATTGGTCATACTTCCACCATTAGATTTATTGTATTTAAAGTCAAACAGACTGATTTCTTGCCCCGTTAGACTCTTTGAGTCTAGACAGTCTCAGCTCGAGTTCTCATGTTGGTATAAAATTTTATTTACTAGTCTCTAAAGAGCTTAATTTTTTGTTTTTACTTTTGTGTAAGTAATTTATTTTTTGTAAACAATATTTTTTTATTATTTTTTCAATATGTTATCTACATTTTTTATACAAATAAGGATTTTTTATTTTTTTAAACTCAAAAGTTAAAACTTAATTAGTTATTTTTAACTTTGTTTCATTGCTATTTAGTGCACATTAAATATCATACAAGATTAAAAAACTCTGTAAACCATTACTGGAAGCTAGATACACTGAACCAGCACAAAAGAAAAATGATTAAAAACTAACTATGCACGATGTTAAGCAATTCAGACAATAAAACTACATTCAGGAAAATGTTTTAAATGCAAACACTTAATTTTCAAGAACATTTTAAGGAAAACACAGTTTGTCAAATTTTGAGTTAGGAACAAAAGTCTGAGTAAATTTATTTAAAATATTGGTAAATTTTATTAATTTTGATATTTAATTGTTTTTGTACTTTTAAGTTAATTTTATGAATACTTGTATCAAAATAAACCATATTATTTCAGATACCAGTTTAACACTCAAGCATATTGCAATAAGACTTCTTAAAAAATAAATTAGTAAAAATACTTCATTGCAAAATGAAAATAAATTCCAAAATTTCACAACCCTAAGATAGCTTTAATTTCATTTTTACAAAAGCCTTGATTTAAATAATACTAAAAATGTATTTGTGGATTCTGTGAACACCAAGATTCCAAATCAAATTCTCCCAGAGGGATACAGTCAATGCTCGATTTAAAGGAACAACCATGTCCGTTGTAGTGAACGTCCGTTAAATTGAGTCACTCAGTTTACACAATATTGGTTACGAATGTTTCTATAATGTGTTAAAGTAAACATTGTATTTGCTTACAGCCTTATTCTTATCATAACTTTTAAAAACCTGTACCTTTCAGGAACTACGAAAAGTGTAATTCTCTACTGAGCGGGAAAAATGCAGATATTTACACTGATAGCAGTCTTCCCCACCCGTCCCCAAATAGTAAAGAGATTGTGGCGGGTCGATGAGCTTACTGCACCTGCATATTTTTTATGTACGAGTACGTTAGTTGCTTTGTATTTGCGGTGTCACACAGTTGTTTTGTATGCCTGTATTTTACATCCTGTGAGTCACGCAGTATGTAAAATACACAGATACACACTGTGTATAAATGTTTTTTACATTTTTTACTTTCTCTTGCCTATATGAATACATAGGAAGGAAAGTATTGTTTCCATGTCGATTTTTCACCGAATCTACACGTTTTAGACCCCCTGAATCCAAAAAACATGTTTTTAGCAATTGGTCTGTGTGTGTATACAGAATATCTCAAGAACGGAACATCGTACGAACTTGAAACTTGAAGTTACATACCACTACCGAACCCGACACAAACATTTTCATCAAAATCGGTCAATCGGAAGTAGTAGTTTATTCGTGTAATTTTTCAATTTTTTGTGATTTTCTCAAAAACGAGTCCTACGATTTTTTTAAAAATCGCCTTATTTACTAAAATTTTTATGCTCTAAAAGAGAGGGTAGGCGCCATGTTCGCGGAAATTCTTGGTGAGGCTGTTTTCACGTAAAAAAATTGTTTTTTAACCCTCTCGTGGTCGCAAGCCTCATATGAGGCCCCTAAGTTATCGTTATATTAATCTGTCAGTTATTTACTTTGTTACTACTAAAAAACTTCTTTAGACTCCCCAAACGTTCACTGAACTCATATGAGGCTCCTATTTAGTTATCTATTATCCCGAAAGATAGAGTAAATAGGTTCTTAGATGCGTTGTTGCCATAGAGACTAAACACGATATAGCACATTTTCAAAAATAAATAACAAATTTTAATTGAAAGAAAGATAAGTAAAAAAATTTTTCTCGTAATTTATATATTTTAAAAAATCAATTTCAGCTACTGCGAAATCATAATATACCAATATTTATTTTTTATGAGTAAAAAAGTGTAAGGTCTCATATGAGGCTTGTGTTCAGTTCAGTCAACAAACAGTTTATAAACATAACCTATCTAACCTCAATTCACCATGTGTGTTTTACTGTTACTAAGTGTAATCTAATGTCGTGTGTTAGCTTTGTTTTTAATGTAGTATGAAAGTTTACAGTTATTTGAACACAAAATTATATATGTACATTATTTATTAGGTTTTAGTGATACTTGTAAATAAATATATGTGTTAAGTGTAAAAATATTTTTAAAATGAGTGACAAACATAAAATACCATCTGCTTCTTTTGAAGGGTCTAGTGAAACAAAACGAAGTAAACAAGTAAATCAGGTAACTCTTACTATAAATGAACTTGAAGGTCTTACATATGATGAGTTAAATGATTATTTTGAATTACCAAATTCATCAGATGAAGAAAATAATTATTCTGATGATGGAGTTATAGATTCAGATGATGATGAGTTTAGGCTGGAGCACAATACTGATGAACAAATAATTAATGATGTTTTTCAATTACCCAGTTTAAATGAGGATGAGTTTATGCAGGAGCATAATGTAGATAAACAACAGATTAGTGATGCCAACCCAAATGAACAACCAAGTAATGTTCCTTCTCAAAAAAATACAAAAATAAACAAGACCCCAGACATAAAATGGTTTGCTGAGAAGCCAAACAATTTTCAGGCAAAGCCACCTGAATTCACTGGGAATCACCGTAGTAATATTTCAGGTGCAATGCCTATAGACTATTTTAATAAAATGTTTCCTGAAAGTCTAATGGAGGAAATAGTTTTTGAAACTATGAGGTATGCATTAGACAAAGGCAAAGAGTATTTTTCTCTTACTGTAGGTGAATTTAAAGTTTACTTAGGAATTACTTTGGCCATGAGTTATTTGCGTTACCCGAGGATACATCTGTACTGGTCTGCAATTCATGGCACACGAGTTAGTTTTATTGCAGACAATATGTCTTATAACAGGTTTAGAGAAATAAAACGATATCTTCATTTTGTTAAAGATTCAGATGAAACTTCTAATGATGATAAACAACCTGTTGATCGTTTAAGAAAACTAAACAACGTCATAAAAACTTTTCTGGCAGCATTTCAGTCTTCCTGTGAGCCTGAAGAATATTTATCATTAGATGAAATGATGGTTCCATTTAAAGGCAGACACGTGCTAAAGCAGTATGTGCAGAACAAGCCTCATCCTTGGGGGTTTAAAATATGGACTGTGGCAGGTGTTTCAGGATATGTTTATTCATTTGAAATTTATCAGGGTCGTGAAACATCAAGTGTTCTCCCAGTAAACCAGCCAGAAAATTTTGGAGCTATAGGAAATATGGTTATTCGACTCATGGGAGATTTTGCTGACAAAAATCACAAATTGTGTTTTGATAATCTGTTTACTTCAATACCTGTTCTGAGATATTTGCAGTCTGTAAACATTTGTACCACAGGAACGCTGCGAGCAAACAGACTCATGGGTGCTGATAGCAAACTTATTTCAATTAATAAATTAAAAGAAGCTAGAGGTTCCTCATCTTGTGCCACTTCTGATGTAAATATCACTGTTACTAGGTGGTATGATAACAAAGCAGTTCATGTGGCATCTACCTACAGTGGTGTTGAGCCACAAGGTGAAGTACAACGATGGTCAAAAAAAGAAAAAAAATTCATAAAAATATCTCGTCCTCATTCAGTTGAAGTCTACAATAAAGGTATGGGTGGTGTAGACACAATGGGATCCCTTTTGGGACGATATCCCAATCGTCAACGCCAGAAACGGTGGTATTTCCGGATCTTCTACCATTTAGTTGATACAGCAGTAGTAAATTGTTGGTTGTTATGGCGAATGGAACATGGAAAAGGTGATCTTGATTTATTTCAATTCAAGAGTTCCATAGCTACTTCACTTATCTATTCTGGGGCAGTGGTAGTAAAAAAAAGGGGTCGTCCATCAACTAATTCTTCCCCTGCAGTAAAACGGCGGGTGATAAAGAAAGCTTCTGTGGAACTCCGAAAAGATGGAGGCCCCCATTTTCCAAAAAAGACTGACAACAAGTATGCAGCAAAGTGTCATTTATTTGGCTGCAAAAGCAAGACGAGGTACCTGTGTAGTCGATGCAACGAGCCTCTTTGTCCGGAGTGTTTTGAAGAATTTCACACCCGTTAAATCTTGTTGAGTAATTGTAAATAATGTTTATTGTCTAATAGTGAATAAGTAAATAGTGTGTTAGTTGTAAATGTAATGTAAATGTAATTAGTAGTGTCTAGTTGTAAATAAATGTATCAGATTGAGCATACAATTAATAATTCAAGTATGTCAACTAATATATCAGATTGAGTATTCAATAATCATGTAATGTGACATAATAATAGCTAATTCCAGTGTGCTAGCACAAAATTTTAATTAATTTTTACAAAATATTACATTATTTATAAGTGTTGTGTTTTTAAAAGTGACTTTTTACACGTAGAGAATTGTTTGTTGATTTACATGCATTTTTACATCAAAGTAAAACTTTTGTAATTATTTTATGAATTTTTTTTTGGTTTAAAAAATAAAATGTGCTAACTAAGTGAACTTCACAGTAATTTTAAGTGAATTTATGTACATCAATCATATTTTCATCATCTTGCATCTAAAACCTGAGACTGAACTATGGTAAGTCAGATCAATACTCATTATTTAGTACACTATTATACACACCCCGTAGTGTCAATAAGCCTCATATGAGACCCATAGATTTTCCAAAAAAGGAAAATTGGAAAAAATATAAAAAAAATTTTTTATAATTATTTTATAGGTTTTTAAGTTTAAAACACTTATCAAAATTTTTTAACTTAAATTCTAACTAATATGACCATGAGAGGGTTAAAGATTGCAGCTTTAATATGCATTTTAGCGCAATCATTTATATAATAAAATCTGTAGAGAATTTAAAACCTACAACTTTTATTTCAAACATTTTTTTGTACAACGCTTTTAGTTTAGGGGTAATTAGCGATTTTCTGTTTTTTTTCTCGCGAAAACGTGTGAAAAATTGATCTTTTTTTAAGATTTCGGTCTTAGTATGCAAAGCTTTTACGACAAAAGTGTATATAATCAAATTTATAGGAAATTAAAAGATGTACAACTTTTATTCATAGCATTTTTCTCTACAAAGCCTAGTTTAGCGTGAAAGAGTAATTTTCCGTAATTTTAAGTCAAACTGAGGTTGATTTTCATTTTGCGTCTTTCACTCATGATTAAAATTAAGTTATGTTTATTGAGGTTAGTGTTTTGTTTATTTTTAATGTTTTATTACTAATGTTAGGTTTATTGTTAATTATTTGCATTGGCAAGAGAAAATTGTGTGAGTGTTTCACACCAGATTTTTTATTCTCGGGAGTCTCCCGGATACTTATTAATATACTAGTTTTTTCAGTTTTTCCAACTCCACCTATTTTGAAGGCAGGAGGGCATGAGGCGTCACAGGTACATTGACGTATAAGTAAGCATACGGTATTTGCTCTGGCGTACGTTTATGTCCTACCGTTGAAAATTTAAAGCGAAATGTTTACAAGTACGCGAAAAAATACCCGAAAAGAAACTAGGCCTAAAACTGACGTGATTCAATTTGTTTTTTTAAAAGATATCTCGCAAAAGATGTTGAGTAAGCAGTTGTCGAACTTTCTAGACTTTGATGTATTCTAATACCGTAAGTATCACAAAATAAACAAACTGATCAAGTATAAAGACAAGCTTAACTAACATCCTTTGGTTTTTAACAAAAGAAACATAGGGGAAAAACATAAATCAATAATTAACTATTATGAAACAGAAATACAATATTTGATTTAAGACAATAATGTAAAGAACATTCTATAAAAAATATTACTAACAGATAAAAACTGAACAAAGATGAGAAAGCCAACATAAAGATAACCTAATGTTACGAACTGTGATTATTACTTTATCTTACAATACAAAATTATGAAAATATAGGGAAGGAAATTATCACTGTTTTAATGTAGATTTTTTTGAAATCGAGTATTCACCGGAAATAGGTACACTTTTTCAGACCCCTGAACCCAAAAACATGTTTTTACCGAATGGTGTGAGAGTGTCTGAGTGTGTGAACAAAGTATCTCAAGCAAGGAATGTTGTGCGAAGAATATAAACTTGGAACTTATGGTAGGTACAACCAGAAGACCCTACACGTTCATTTTCATCAAAACCTGTCAAATGTTAGAAATAATTTTTACTGTATTATGTAATAATTAGTTATTATTCTGTAAATTTAATGTTGGTCGTATGTAGGGTTGTTGTGTGAGTAACGGCGGAAAAAAAGAGGAGTGCGCCTCGTGTTTGCGAAACGTGTAGATGTGTGTGTATGCGGTGTAAAGTATTTGCGGTTATCAATAAATTTAGTAAATTTTTATTTTTTTATTTATTAAACATCCTACGTAGGATTTTAAACAGCCGTATTATTCCTTATCTACCATGGTAGGAGTAGGAAGTGTTAAATTTTGACGTAGAAAAATTTTAATGAATTTTAATTTACTGAAGATGTGTACAAGATACACGAAAGCGCTATAAACATTGGTAAGTTTTTTATGTTACCTTATTCTGGTGGTTAAAAATATATTTCAATATATTATTTTATTAAACATTATTTTCCTTTGTTTGCACCACTACATATATGATAATGAACAGCCAAAACAAAACAAAATTAAATATAAAACTCACCTCAGAGTATTATATTCTTTCGAGATCCTTCGTCTCTCTCGGAGACATCATCAGGAATTAAAACACACTAATCACATATATAACAAAAAACATTAAAACAATTATGGTCGACGACCACGTCAATTATTCCCTATATCATAAACCATTCCACGCGCGGTTATTCGGCCGAATGACGGTATAATCATTTGTACCTAGTTTTATTTCTTATCGCGACTAATAATTTGAAATAATTTGTCGTTATCGAATTCTGTCTGGCTGTTCATTAAATTTATCTTCTTATTTTTAAATTTATAAATATAATATTTTTCCAACTGCCATAATTTGTTACTATCGAAACATATTTCCAAGATTTTTAAATTATTTTCGTGACTGCTTATTTTATGCCCTTTCGTTAGCAGATGTTCAGCCACATTAGAATTTTTACATTCCTTTTTTTTATTTTTTTTTATTTAAAAAAAAATATATATATATACCAGTGTTTTATTGCTTTTGATCTCCGTCATCCTGAAAAGTAATTAAATGTAAATACGTGTTTGTGTATGTATTGTGGTGTATATTAAAAAACACCCCTTTCACAAGGAAGAAGTATTTTAATCGTGCAATTTCTCACTTTTTTCAAAAATAGCTCTTCGATTTTCTTCGAAGTTGCCTCATGTGCTACATTTTTTTATACTCTACAAGATAGGGTAAGCGGCATATCTGTTTAAATTCTTGGGAAAGTTGTGCTCTCATGGTAAACAATGGTATTTTCAGACTGCGGCCTTAATATGCATTTTAGGGCAAAAATATATACATATATAATTAAAGTTGTAGCAGTAAGTTGTTAAGATGTCTGTTTCCAATTTCAGGTTACGAAACCTACAACTTTTACTTCAAGCGTTTCTTTTCTAGAACACTTAGTTTAGTGTCAATTAGTGATTTTCTGTATTTTACTCATCTAATTTGGTAAAAACATGGGAATTTTTTTTAGATTGCGGGGTTGGTATTAATTTTACGACGAAGGTATACATAACTAAAGTTATAAAAAAATTAAAAACTTCAACTTATATTTCAAGAATTGTTTTTTACAAAGCCTAGTTTAGCGTCAATAAGTGATTTTTCGTAATTTTAATTCCAACAGAGGTTAATTTATCACGATTAAAATAAGGTCATTTTTTAATTTTACATTGTTCACTAGTAATTAAACACTTTTACGATATATAATCTAAATATAAAATACCTTAAATCTGATTAAAAATGTTTGTATAATAAATTAATAATAGAGAAGAGAACAACTTACTATAAAGTAGAACTTCCTTTAAATTTTTGTAATTTGAATCAGTCTCACGAGGACAAGTATATTCTGCAGCTTCTTCAGATGTGTAACATCGATTGAATTCCTCTGTTTTAACTTGCAGAACATTTCTTGATCGCAGTGTAAACTGGAAACACCGTATGCAATTTGCTGCTCCACTAGAACTGAACAAAAGTTGGTTGTGAATAAGGAGTAAGGAGTAAAGAGTAGTATAATGTATGGCTGTCCTGGTAAAGGCTTTCGCAGTTTTCCTTAATCACTCCAAGCGGATCACTGGTCCAGACTCCTATCGCTTTCTGTGCAGTAGAATAACCCTCTCATTTCCTTTCCCCAAAATTTTAAACTTTTCATAAATTTAATGTATTCGCCCATAACAGGCAGGTGTAGTGTTAAATTATTTTTGCTCTCGATCTGCTAGTTCCAGGGCTACAAAATATAGTTCTGTTTCTTATTACATGATCAGCCAATTATATGACTGAAGCATTTAAGAACAGAAGAAGCAGAGGTGTAAAAGACACTAGTCAGAGTTATCTCCTCTAATAGTAATGAATTTCATTATACACCCAGACACTGTGGTAAATGAAGTGAAGGCGTCATTTGCAAGGTGAAAAGGAGGTGCTTTTCGGAAAGCCCGGTATGCTGATAAGCATATCTTTCCACTCAGTGAGGAAAGCATGGTAAACCTCCTCACTCCTCGTTTTACTTTGTAAAGCCTCTAGACGTTTAAATCAGCCTTTCGGCTGATTACTTAAACATCATATAATGTATATTATTTTACGTGACAATAAAGTTTATTTATTTGTTTGATAACATGATATGTGTATCAGCGTAAAATCGATGGTGAATCGAACTGAGAACTACCAAATATATTCAAATAGTCAAAATATGAAGTTATAAACACTGTCTTAAATAACCAGTCATTAATAATAGCAATATTTAAGAACGATGTCACCGAAATAAATTAATAGGACAGATTTACTTACTAAGAAATGCCGGGAAGAACCATCCAAAGAGGAAATATTAAACAATTTAATGATAATATATGCGTAGGTAATATTTAATACTAAAAGTTTCTTAGGACTAAGAAACAAAAATTTAATTGTTTTGTTTTAATTAAACAGGAAGGCCTATTCGACAAAAACCAGAAATTCAACCTATTAAATATAGGCTAATATGAGAATATTTTACTAAAGTTTTGTTTTCAATTTCTGTCTAAAATAAAATATCTATACAAAACATCACTGTATTCAGAACCACAATAATAGACTTTTTATGGATCTACATATCGTACCACTACCCTCCTTGCGCATCCCACCACATCGGTATAGTTGTAATAAGGCTAGGCCCTCCACCAACTTTCCCGCGCGAAAGAAAAATCGCAAAAATGAAATGTGCAATTTTAAATTAACGTGCCAATACATGCGACCGAGTACCCTAACGCGATTTTTTCGCATTTGTTCGAACTTAAATTTAAAACTGCAGTTTTAATTTTTTTGCGATAGATAAATCGCGTGATGAAGTTGCTAGTGAACCCTAGCCTAACACATACGCATAAAAAGTAATAGGTAGGCCTATTTCCACTTGGGCAGTCATACATTGATAGATATCACGAGTAGGTACATCATTTCGTACATATTGAACAGAACGTTGTTTGGGTCATCAGCCAAAAGGCTGGTTTAAAACTCTAGAGGCTTTACAACGTTAAACGAGGAGTCAGGTGGTTTACGATTGCTTTCCTCACTGAGTAGAAAAAACCTATGCTTATTAGCATGCCAGACCCTCCGAAAAGCCCCTACTTTTCACCCTGCAAATGACACCTTCTCTTCATTCACAACAGAGTCTGGCTGTATAATGAAACTCATTACTCTCAGAGGAGATAACTCTGACTAGTTTCTTTTACACCTCTACCTTTTCCATTATTCCAAATGCTTCAATCATATAAATGGCTGACGTTGTGATAAGAAACAGAACTATTTTTATAGCTCTGGAACTAGCAAATCAATGCAAATAAAATTTAACAGTCCGCCTGCCTGTTATGTGCAATTACAATTCATCCCAAAACAAAAATACTAATTTTTTAAGATTTATTTTTTATTTGAAGTATACTATCAGAATATGAAAGTGTGTGTCATAAAAATGTATATGTGTGTACCACCGCAGAGGAACAAGTCGGATACGGCTAGTGGTGAGTACATTTGTATACCGAAGTGTCTATTGACTTGGCGCTCGATTACGTTTTCATTATTCTTACATGCAACATTCACGTGAAATAGCTGTACGTTTATTTTTGACACTATAGTGTATAAAATAAATACGATCATCGACTACCTTTCTACACTAAAAAAAAAATTGTGCAGAAGTGGTTAACAAACAGCAAGAATAATTTTCTTACCAGTTTGAAGAACTGTAATTAATTAAGATAGGTTACAATTAATACTGTAGCGTGAATAGGAAAATACTACTTACATTGTCAGATATTTTAGACAATAGAAAAGAACATTTTATATAACATTGTATACCAATACATAACCAACAAAACTGTATAATGTAAAATTCAGAGTTATAAAACAGACCTTACGATTAGCAAGTGCCTCCCATAATAATACGAGAACCGTAAACGTCAAAGTTAACGGTTTTTTTACTTGTGTTTTAATTAACATCCCTATCGTTATGTACGAGGGGTCTTCTTATCTGTAGGTTTTTGAGGATTATGTAATAAAAATGTGTTTAAAAACTGTTTGTTGTTGTTTTATATGTCATAACAACATTATTAAAATAGTCTTAAAAAGGTTTACTCAACCGTTTTTTTTTAAAGACTTCCCAAAAAGTACAATGTTACTATTATACTGTTATCCGAGGGGCGTTCAAGAAGTTCCTGAATAGTGGCTCAGCGTATTGTTGTTACGACTAATGGCGATGCTTACCTAATCACCTTCAAAGAAGGACCCTTGCACACGCACACACACACACACACACACACACACACACACACACACACACACACACACACACACACACTGCTCCGTCGATCCTGCCATTGTTAAGGATTCTGGATGTGAGATAGAATTGAACCATAATACTATGTTATTATTAGCACTTTTTTATAATTTAACCTGGCAAAATGTTCCCAACAGGCTGATTCATTCACAGTAGTTTCTTTCTGTTCAAATCATTAAATTAACCTTACCTAATTTAACTGATTTTCACTGTTCATTGTGTAACAAATATGATACAATATATAATTTTTTCTTGAGAAAATTTGAGTGATTACAAAACAAAGAAATCCCAAACAGGTTTATAAGAAAAAAATTAAATATGGCCGTACCAACTTAGTTTTAAAGAAGCTTTGAGGTTCTCTAAAGACCAAATGGAATATTTTATTGGTTTTTTGAAAATTCATCAGATTTCCTTTCAAATTTATTTTCTTATTGGTATTTACAAGTGATGGGGGAAAATCCAAGTAAAATGTCTATATTTTTTTACTTTCACGTCATTTTTGAATATAATATAAGAAGGAAAGTATTTTTTCATATCAATTTTTTGAAATTGAGTTTTCACCAAACCCATAAAACAATTCAGGCCCCCTGAACCCATAAAACAATTTTCAGGCCCCCTGAACCCATAAAACAATTTTTAGCAATTGGTGTGTGTGTGTGTTTGTGTGTGTGTGTGTGTGTGTGTGTGTGTGTGTGTGTGTGTGTGTGTGTGTGTGTGTGTGTGTGTGTGTGTGTGTGTGTGTGTGTGTGTGTGTGTGTGTGTGTGTGTGTGTGTGTGTGTGTGTGTGTGTTTGTAGGACGTAGCAAACGGGGACTTTCGTCAGCTAGCACAACACGAAACGGGGAACCGTTGCAAGACGGGGTAGCCCCGTTTTGTTTTTCATTAAATTTCGCTTCAGACACGATCTATAAAGGATTTTGTGAACTAAAAGTCAAAAATTTTACCATTCTCCGTTTTGAGGTATCTGCGACATACACACTACGCACTCGACGTTCAATTTTTTGACACCAGGGCCGCGCTGTAATCGCTTTTCGCACGCCTATGCACGCCTCCGCACACTTTTTCGATGGAACGAGGAACCAGTTTTTATTGGCTAATAGATTTTTGAATTAAATAATGTGATTGGCTCTCCCCTCCCATCGTCTTTTTAAATTTTAGAAGTCACGTAAGTGCTTTATCAATGCTGTTACCGCTCCGCCAGCAGAGCCGGTGTTATTATAAGTATTATAGAAAGAAAATACAAATACACAATTTTATATTTTGAACTAAATACATAATAATAACAAAAAGTTCTAATGTTGGACACAACACAAATAATATCAATTAATCAATTAATTCAAATTTAATCAATCATTAATGTTTTTAGCTTGATGAATCATCGATAAGTTAACTTTATACAATTAAAAAATACAAAAACATTGTTTAGTATCAATGTCTTCAATTTACATAACTTAACATTTTATTGTCAATATTCTGATTACTACTTTCATAGTTAAGAACCAAACACTGAATATTACTTAATAAAAAAGAACAATGTAATAATGTTCAAAAAACACAATAAAGCAACATAAATAAATAAAACAAATAAAATCCTGTAATTGAAAATTCCATTTACCAGATATACCTTGGGGATTTTTAAATCTCCAAAGTATTTTTTTGTAAAATAATTCAATGGTAAGTAGTTTTCTTTTTTAATACAATTTATTTTTTTGTTTTAAATTGACTATTTACATTATAAACTTTTTAAAATAATAACATATACAAAATTTACAACAAAATGTTTTAAAACTTAACTAAGACTCACTTAACCAATCAGAAACGTTATCGTTTTACAAACAAATAACTAATTAATAACAATAATAATTGTGTTTTATTTACAAAACTTAGCCTACATTGAAAATAATACAATTTATATATACTAACTAGTTTTAACTAAATCACTTCACTTTCAAAATACAAACTTCACAACAGTTTGTACAATACTGACTGACTAAAAAAAAGATAGCCATTTTCGTAAAATAACAATAGAGTTTTTGTGAATGAAAAAGGATCTCAAATACAATGAATAATCTAGCGAAAGAAATAACAATATAGACGTAGTAGGACCAACAGAAGAAGACCATAGAATGTTTTACCCTGTACTATTTTTTTTATGTAAGAGTTGCCATCTCGAGGTATGACCTGTGTGAGATGGTAATATCATTGTTGATTTAAATTTACGCTCAGAGCGAAAAGAGACCCGCGGCCGACCAACTTAAAACATCTCAATAACTTGGAATGGGAGTTTGAACTAAAAACAGTTTAGGCTTTGAAAGGATAATATAAAGATACAAAGTAACCCTATTTAGTACTTTTCCAAAAATCATTTTATTTAAGTACTTGAAAGAAGATATCTATATCTTCAGTTCCCAATAGAAATTCCTTGACTCTCTTCAGAAATCTCGTTCGCACTTTACATTGTTTTATTTCTGTAGGCAGTAAATTATAAAATTTGGGTCCTAAGTACGAATAAAATTTCATGAAATGGCTACTATTTGGCTTAGGTACACTTACTTCTAATTTATTTCTTAAAATTTGTTTCTTTAAATTAATGTTCTCGTAACTCTTTTCACTTCGGTCAAAAAAGTTTCTAAGGACCTTATAAACGTAAAGGTTCTTAAAGGGAAGAACAGACAATTGTTTAAAAATGGGTGCAGATTGCTCTAACTGAGCCTTCCATGATATAATACGAATAAAATATTTTTGCAGTACGACTATAGGCTTCAGTGTTGTTGAATACGCACCACCCCATAAGGCCAATCCATATTCAAGTTTTGAATTTACCAGTGCATAGTAAACTGATTTCAACAAACTCATATCACACACGGTTCTTAATAAATAAAATATTCTTATATATTTAATTAATTTTAGTTTTAAATAGCTCACATGATTTTTCCATGTGACTCTTGAGTCCAAAACTAGTCCTAAGTATTTTATTTCTTCTACACGTTCTAATAGGGAGCAAGAACAGGTTTGAATTCCTGCACAAGCCAGGCTGTGATACTTTAGTTGTAATGGAAATTGAATTGATCGTGATACATTGAAAAACATATACAGTGGAACCTCTCTAATTCGTCTCGTTCGGGACCGAAGGAGTGACGAAATACAGAAAGTGACGAATTATGGAATTTGATATGAACGGTTAACAAATAACATACTCGTACGTATATTAGTTCCATAGAAGTCGAATTACATAAATGAAACTTACATTAACGATAAACACAATAAGTAATTCTAAGTCCTATAACTACAGTAAATTTGTATTAGTCTACGTATCTAGTTTTATACTACTTCAGAAATTCTGTATATGGTTGTACTTACATTTTCTAATTTGTAGAACGCAAAACACAGTAGGCGTTACCGAAAATAAAATTACAATCGAAAAAGTATACATTTGCAAAATCGATGAAACGAATCTTTAACTATGTATCACTTAACACTACAAAAAAATCACATTAAAATTTAGAAAACATTACTTAATTACACCAATATGTATGTAAAATGCCAAATTTATGTTTTGAAAAAGTGGGTTATTTTCTTTTCTACCAACGAGTTCTTTTCTTTTTCCACAGCCAACTGGCGAATTTGTCGTATTACAATTAATTTTGATAACTCTGCTTCTTTCTGTCTCTCATACCATTCGATTCACTTCGTCAGCATTCCTTCTATTTCTCGATTCATACCAATATTTTCAGTGCTTGAAACATATTCTTCGTTGCTATCTTCCTCAACAGGTGAATCTTTGTTTTGAACGTAGGCCACAATTTCTTTGTCACTTAAAATCTCGTACCCAAGTTCGTTAGCATCGTGCTCTATCCATTCAACTAATTCCTCGCCGGTAATATTTTTAGTCACAGGTATACTCTGGCACACTTCTTTTAATTCTGATAAGACATTGTTTGTTTCATTGTAAGAACGGATGCTACTAGTTTCTTCTCGGTCAGCCCACAGATTGTTCCAACAAGACTTAAGTGTTGTTTTCGAAATGTTATGCCATGCTTGTGATATGCCATATATAGCATCTTTGATTGTATACTTTTTCCAAAATTCTTGAACCTGCGTTTCATTTTCGGAAAATATCAAACTCTGCAGAAATATTTTCCTATAATGAACTGGGGAGGGCTGACGAATTATAGAAGGTGATGAATTAGAGAGTGACGAATTAGAGAGGTTTTACTGTATTTAGTTTTGGGACTCATTATCATATAGCTACTTGTGAACCACCATCTTAGTGCCATTAAATCTGATTGCAATCGGTATGCAATTGTTCTAATGAGTTAGCCTTATAAAAAAGTGCCGTATCGTCTGCAAAGGCAATGAGGTCACCTTTAAACGATCCATTGCATAATTCATTTACATAGATAAGAAAAAGTGGTCCAGACAACACTGACCCTTGTGGAATACCAAATTCAACTGAACCCTGTTCGCTCAAGGTACTGTTTACTTTGGTTTGCTGAGTTCTGTTTGACAAATACGTTCGAAACCAGTTCAGTGGTAAGCCTCGGACTCCTGCATCGTTCATCCTTGATAAAAGGAGAGAATGGTCTACAGTGTCAAAAGCTTTCATAATGTCAACAAATATCGCAGCACATAAGCTACCTCCGTTTAATGCACTATAAACATTAATCATGTAATCAAGTAGTGCTTTCTCAGTATTCAAACCTTCCCTAAACCCATACTGGGTTTTGCTAAAAAATTCTTGTTTAGATAGAAAACACATTAATCTGGCTTTGACAACCTTCTCGAGAATCTTGGAGAACACTGACAGAAGAGCAATCGGGCGATAATTAGTAGGGTCATATTTATCTGATTTCTTGTATAACGGTTTTACAATTGTTTTTTTCAATGCATCAGGAAACACGCCAGAGCTGAGGCTCTGATTAATAAGATACACCAAAATATCAACAATAACCGGCAATATATACTTTAACATTACAGGAGTAACATTATCAAATCCGGGAGCTTTTCGATTATTAAGTGAATTTATAATATTAGTTACCTCATAATTCGTAGTTGGGTAAAAAAACATACTATCATTGGTACATGGTTTTTTAAATAATCTTCTGTGCGTATCGTTATTTTGGGCTATTACAGAAATGTCTAAGTTTATTTGTTCCCTAAGACCTTTTGCTACTGTACAAAAAAAAAGTATTAAAAATATTGGCTACCAACATTGGCTTATCAACAATTACCCCAGTTTCAGTTTTTAGTGAGATAGTTTGGCTTTGGTTCTTTTCATTCCCTATGATATGGTTTATTGTTTGCCACTGTTTCTTAGCATCCTTTTTATTATTTTCAAACAATTTACTATAATGTAAATTTTTCGTTCTTTTTATTTGAATTTGCAGTGCATTTTGTAATGCGTTATAAGCTACTTTTAATTCCATATTATCAGGATGTTTTAAGCACCTTTTATATAACGCATTTTTCCTATCAATTTGGAATAAGAGGTCGTCGTTCATCCAAGGCTGTAATTTTTTTTTAAACTTCGATTTCAATTTAGGACTAGCCCTACTTCGTGACATTTCCATACATAAGTATAGTTTATTTAAAAACACTTGAAAACCTGTAGAAACATCACTTCCATACACGTCATTCCAATTGGTTTTTTTAAGTAGACTAAAAAGAAGTTTAAAGTTTAAAGGCTGGACCTTTATTTCTTTTGAAACAGTTTTTCTGTTTATTTTAATATTTAGACAAGCTGCAATCATTCTATGATCAGTAATATTACTATCAATTATGAGGCAGATCAACTCAGTGTAAAGTTTTACTTTGTGTCTAAAAAAAATGTGATCAATACATCGATACATCAGAACCGGACTGTGACATTTAAAAATCAAGACTTTTGAGAAATAAAGGAAAATAGATTTAGTAATAACTTTCAAATGCAGTTGCACAAAATCATTTGTCATTACCTACCTGAAAACCTTACAGCACTAATGAAAACACTACAAATTTATAATTCACAAGAAAAAAATCTTTATTTATGTGACTGATATGCTATAAAATAATTTTTTATTTGAATTTCTTGAATTGGAACAGTATGGCTTTGACAATTTAGTTCACCTTTCCTACATGTTACACTATGTCAGCATGTACTAACTATAGTTAAAATTTACGAATTTATAATTTAACTAGAACATTAGTTACAAGAACTGAATCTAAAATTTTGTTGGGGGGGAAAATATTATTATTATAAATAATTGTAACAAATGAATGTTAAATTCAATTTGTGTTCTAGTACATTTTTCTCAATAACAATATTAAAGACAAAAAACATGTTCCATAAACTTTTCTATACATAGGTATAATAAACACTGATAAATAAATAAACTAATGTAAAACATTGATAAAGACTTAAAATAAACAATATTCATAAGTTTATTTTCTACAAGAGTATAACTACAGTGCTAATAAAACTTTAAAAATTCAGTGACTTTAAAATGCACAAAATTACAATACCTTATTAAAAATTCAACATACAATTATTAACGTAAAATTAATAAATTACGATATCACTGAGTACAAAGTAATAATTGAAACTAATTAAACCGACAAATTAATTCGACAATTTTTTTAAAAAGCACTGCCTATATTAAAACATTTTGTAGAACGGTAGCACTACACTTTAAGAAAATTTTTTTAAGCTTAGGCACATTATTTAAAATGATAGAATTAGGCAACTAATAAAAATGTGAACGCAAATAAACAATAGTAATACTCTTATCCCTTTGATTGACCTAATCACTTTCAGAAGTAAGTTCTTTATCACAGTTTTTTTCCATGTTGATTGAAGAAGGTAAGCTTTTAAAATAGTCCCAGTGAACTTTAGGAATAATATGTTCATCGCACAATGACATCAAATCTTTTTTCTTCTTATCACTTATAATTAATTGTTGATCACAGTAAGCATGTTCAAGTTGCAACTTAGGCATCTTTCGCGAAGTTCTTGTCGGACATCAATACTCATGTAACTTGTATCACTGTAGTTATTTTTATAAAAAATAGTAAATGGGCTTTTTTTTCAAAGTGCATTACCCTAATGTTATTCCAAACCACTTTTTGACCATTAGAGTTTTGACTGTAGTTATGTCCAAGAGAAAGAGCTAGTTTTTTGAAGTCGTAAATGTCGTCAGTGTTTATTTCAATTACATTGTAGGGGTGGCCAGTCTTTTTCGCAGATTTCAATACGGATACTAATTGTGAAGGGTGAGTGATAGAACCTCCTTTTATAATTCGTCTCCTTTCTTTCTCGATTGCTGCATGTATAGAATCATTTTCATTTTGAGTGTGGCCAGCAATAAGATACTTCTGTGTAATTGATTCAATATTACTGAAATTCTGTAATGCATATAAATACAAGGCAGCAATATTTTTATTCTTATTTTGCCCAATACAATTATCCGCGTATAAAATTAATTTTGTCACACCGATACTTAACTTTTTTTCAATTAATTGCAGTAGACATGAACTAACTTCATTGGCTCCTTTCTTTGCTGTTGTCTCTGTCTAGAAGAAGCAGGTGCCATGTTTTGACTGTATGTCAAAAGTAGTAAAATTAAAACATGAGAGTTTTCGTTTATAGTACAATGATGAACATTCTCCACAAGGCACAGACAGAACAGCCTCAAAGTCGAAACAAATAACAGCTGTTGTAAGTTTATTCTCATTGCAATTTTCAATATCTTTTTTCTTTTCTTCCCTACTTATATTTTTCTCTTCAATGTGGTGGTCATACTGTACCTGAATCTCAGCCCTGTCATTGATATTACGTTGTTGATAACTGGAACACAAATTACATTGATCTTTCTTTGGCTGATAAAAGGAGATATTAAATTCATGATTGAAAATCTGAGAGTAAACGTGTTTTTGGCAATTTTTTTAATATCCTCCATTCGATTATTTTTAATGCAGTCTTCATTGTGTTTCTTAACTTTCTCAACATAAAGATCATACAATCTTGTTAAGTTTAAAGATCCATCAACATACTGTCGTTTGTCCTTGAACGACAATAGTGAGATGGAACTCGGTCTATTGATTGAATGTGTTCTCTTATGTCTTCTGCTTCAAGTATAATTTTGTTACTACATGGATGTTTCCCTCTTTTATCTTCCTCCACTGTCCCATCATCACGTACTTTCTGCCATGCGGTATGAACATATCTTTTACTTACACTCAATGTCCCAAGAAACATTGTCTTACAAACTCTTATCATATTATTGTTCTTTATAGAAAAAAAAATGAAAAATTTTTGGACCTGTGACTGCTTTCACATGCATACCGATATTTTGGTTCTACAATTTTACAATGACGAATTATAAATTCCCGTTGTTTATTTATGTCACCCATAGACCAAAATGCACTTTTAATTTTTAAACGATCTTCTACGCCAAACTTAGAACTACATTTCAATCTACATTTCTCACTGCAGGGAGGTTTTAGTTGTCTTTCAGGAATAGCTGTGCCCGTAGAACTTATATAGGACTTACCACTATTCAGGTTTTGTTTACGTACATGTTTCTTCCATTGTACAGGCTTTGGAAGCCTTTTACGAGAACCACTGTCGGGAACAGATTCCAATGCCGTTGAAGGTGACAACGTTAGCTGACTGCTATCACATTTCTTTGCCTTACTCTTTCCTGAAACATCATTAATTTTGAGAACTATAGGCCTACCTATTTATTTTTAATATCAGTATTATAATTTTGTGTTCACATTAATTAAAGGTTACTTGTTGTTATGTCCAGTATTAAAGAATACATTACATAAAACAAAATTAGGGGGAAAGAATACTAAGGTGACAAATGGTAGAAATCAATTTAACTAATCGTTTTAACTTAATAAATTTAATAAGTTAATTATAAATAAATTAATTAAACTAAATGTGAACTGTTCTGTAATCAATGTTTCATTCTGATAGTATGCACGTAATCTGTGGTAAACATCATGTGCTCTGGTTCTCACAAATTGCATGTAATCTATGGAACCCATTCGATGATCGTAATAAATAAAAACTAAAAATTATAATAAAACTAATCGATGACTCATTCTGATAATATGCAGTATGTACTGGACCTTTGAAAATCTATTGTAAACATCTGGCTCGGGTTTATGAAAAAAAATTAATATTATCACATCCGATACAATGTCAATATAAAATAACAAAAATACGCCTATCAAGTTTCTAATCAATCCCAACCTTTTTATTTTTTTTGGCAGTCACAGTAGGTGTAACAATATATCTGCACTTTTAGAAAATGTAACTACTCCTTCCCACCATACACACAATCAATTTATACATTGACACGTGTTCGTTTTGTTAAGAACTTAGGAACATAAGAAACATAAAAAAAGATTGGGATTTTTAACTTTTTGACAGCATTTTTTTAAAAATCAGTATATTATAATTTATTGGTGTGTAGGTATTTTAACTACATATCGTATAAAGTACAATGCGTACCCATAACCTTATCGGGCTCATAAATAGCAGCCACTAAAATTTCATTTTGAGGGGTGCAATTAACAATTTTAGTAAGTTTTGATTAGAAATACCTTTAGCACGTATACGTTGAGATGTGTTAGCTAGTACAGAGTCTTCATCGGCGTCATTGTCTGTTGTTGATGATGACCTATCGCTGATATTTACGTAATTAGGATCTTTGTCAAAGTCATCCTCAGTCATTTCCTCTATTAATTGAGAACTTTCATGGTTATTGCCTTCATTGTACTGCTGAAAATATAGAAATGTATATAATAGGTATCATTTACGAACAAATTCTTGTATTGCATCCTGCCAACCATTTAATTTATAAATTATTAGGCTACAATATAAACTATTCTTTCTTACCTTTCTTTTGGTTGCAATTTCTTTTAAACTTTTGATAGTTATGGAGGTACCATCTTCTTTAGAGTTTAAAAAAATTTAAATTAAATTTAAATTTAGAACGGTCTTTTCCATTCAGCCATATCAGGAAAACTCCAAAGTACAACGTGTTTAATATCTATTGTATGTTTTTCTATAAACGACATCAAAATAAAGTAGGCTGTCAATTCAACCTGTTTTTCGCTTTAAAAATATCAAGATTATGCTAATGAAAATTCACACAATATTCCGTAAAAGAAACTAGTCAAACATACCTGATTTAGTTCTTGATCTTCGAAGTCATTTGTGACTGTGTTCAAATTAAATTCATAATATGATGGCTTCTGTTCACAATTTATAATTTCATTGTATAAGTCTGGTTGTAATTCCTGCAAAAAGTACCCAGTGGATAATATTTTTATAACACAAAGAGAAGATCTGTACACACAGGTACCTAAAAACAACTAAGGTATTGACCTATTTTATAATTCAATCTTGAAAAATATGTACGCATACAGTAAGAAAATGTATTAAAAAAAAACATTGTTAGTTGTAGAACTATATTAAAATGAAATTAGGTACAGAAATAGATAATTAAATGTATTACACTAATATTACATACTTAAAAGTTAGGTACTAACCTGTATTTCTGTTAAATCTGGAGAAGGACTGGAGAATCTATCATCTTCTTCAATGGTTTCCTTCGTAGCTAAGTCAAATATTAATTTAGCTCGTGATGATATATTTGACATTTTTGAATATTAAAGATAGTAGCGACAAACAATTTATAAACATAAACGGAAACGGTAAAACTTTGAGACGACTAATAGACGAAACAAATGGACAGAACAGTAGACAGCGTGTTGCTATAACAAAATTTGGTGTGAACTGATGGATTGTAATAAAAGCATACTGTGACAACTCAAAACAGAACAGTCTGACTCGGTACTATGCGCCTCTCACGAACACGAAATTCTCTGAGAGCAATGAATTTCGTTATACAGCCAGACCTTGTGGTAAATGAAGTGAAGGTGTCATTTGCAGGGTGGAAGGTAGGTGCTTTTCGGAGGGCCTGGCATGCTGATAAGCATACTTTTCCACTCAGTGAGAAAGGCAAGGTAAACAACCTCACTTCTCGTTTTACTTAGTAAAACCTCTAAAGGTTTAAACCAGCCTTTTGGCTGATGACCTAAACAACAACAACATTAATTGTGAAACTAAATAGATTTTATGTAAAATGAGCTGAAAATTTGAATAATTTAGATCCCAGACATGTAACTAGAGTAATATTTCAGACATCTGACAAAATCTACCAAATTTGGTCTCGAAAAAATGTTTTCTTTAAGGTTTGAAGTCCTACATTAACTTTGTTAAATGGGTAACCAACATGTAAAATTATTAAACAAAACTTCTAAAGAATTTAATTCTGAAGAGAATGGTGTAAAATAGGCCAATAAAAAACAAATACAAAACTTACGAAAAAAAGTTTTTATTACACCGAAACAAAACAGAACTGTTAACAAAAATTTCAAATCACACAGAAAGTCCTTATTATACTTGGTAACACAATTTCAGTGTAAAAATTAGTATTTCCATGAAAGAAAGAAATTTCTTGCAAAATAATTTGCAACTTCTCTTAGAATAAGTTCCTCTACTTACAAGTCGTGAATTTATTTTCCAACAAGGTGGATCGGCTCCACATTTCTCCTTAGCCACTAGGAATCATTTAAATTAAACTTTCAACAACTGGATTGGGCGTGATGGACCGATCTATTGGCCTCCAAGGTTGCCTGACTTGACACCTCTTGATTATTATTAGGTACCTGTGATGTCGTAAGCTTTAGTATATGAAGAAAAAGTTAAAACAAGGGAAGAGTTTGTGATCAGAATTCATAACGCTGCTGAACTTATTCAAAACAAACGTGATTAAATACACAATGCCATTGAAGCAATTTTAATTAAGTACAATGGTGAATAACTTATACTGTGGTGGAGCCTATTTTGAACAATTTTCGTAGTACAGTAGTAAATTGTAATTTTTCTACTGTATTAGGCCTACCTCTCTAATTGAAGTTTTGTATTTGCTTTGTTTTCTTTAAGTGTTACCAAGTATTACAAGGACTTTTTGTGCGATTTGAAATTTTTGTTTACAGTTTTTTTTTGTTTTGCTGTAATAAAAACCTTTTTTCGTGAGTTTTATTTGTTCTTTTTATTAGACTATTTTACATCATTCTCTTCAAAATTAAATTGTCTACAAGTTTTGTTTAAAAATTTTACGTGTTTGTTACCCATTTAACAAAGTTAATGTAGGTACTTCAAACCTTAAAGAAAACAGTTTTTCGAGACCAGATTTGGTGTATTTCGTCATATCTCAAGAACAATTCTAGTTACAGATCTGGGGTTTGTTATTCAATTTTTCAGCTCATTTTACATGAAATCTATTTAGTTTCAAAACTGAATTAACGCTCTAGAAATTTCTGCAGGGTTTCATTTCTGCGGGGGAACTGAAACCCGGACGAACATTTTCGCCAGCTGTAACTCGCTAACGAAGCGATTCCGGATCTATGTTTACATTAACTTTTTATCTTATTTTTGGTTGTAGTTCACCTCCGAAGTATCTCCGCTTCTTCGTGAATCACTCTGTATGGTGCCTTAGGGTACAAAACAAAGTATACCCATGGTCAGTTTGCCGATACCCCTCCCGTACCTAGCCAGGATAACAAATGGAGTTCCTTTGGTTATGATTTTTTCTCGCGATGTGGTCATCGAAAAGCTCAAATTGTACAGGATAATAGTTGAGCTGAGCGCCTATTTGCGGAAATTTTTTGAACTTGAAGATCGTGATTTAAACATTTAAATCTTTTTAAAATTAAAACTCTCAGAGTATACATAAAATTGTAATTAAAATTAAATTTTCATTTGAGAAAAACACCCCTACGAATTTTTTTAGATTTTATCAAGGTATAATTGACTTTTCACTATTTTTGCAGTTTGTACGGTTTTTAGGATCCTGCAGTAGGCCTACACCCGACAAAAATTTTGGATTCTAATTTTTTACATTGTATAGGTACCCTGGAGTACATAATTTTGTCCATTTCTAACGGTTTTACAGCTAAAAGAACATTTTGAAGCTGTTTTCAGCCGGTAAAAATTGACTATACACCAATATAAAAATACGTAAATAAACAAATGTGAGGTCGAAAATTGGGGTAGAGAACAGGAAAGTTATTCTAATGCACGGAACGCGAAAAGGCAACTTATTTGGCATTCGCTTGGAGGTGCAAAGGAAAACTGTACAAAAATGTCCACGCCAGCCAAACGTGTACAATCTCTGTAATTGCAATTGATTGTCAGTATTTTCCAGTGTCCATCTTCACGTCAACTTATTAATTGTCCATTAAACAGGTCTTTCAATAATAAAACAAAACAAGCGAAAATGAATTTCATGACACAATACAAAGATCTTATACATAGTACTGTGCTTTTTCGTATCCGGTTGTTTTACGTTGCTTAATAATTCTTTTAAAGGTTTTGTAGTAGGCTATTCTTATTTTATATTTAAAAAATTAATATTCATGCTCCTTCAGAAATAATGCACTCTCATAAGTTTAAATGCATGGAAACTTTAGAATATTTAGTTTTTTTAAAAAAGGATTTACAAGAATCACCCTGTTTTGCTTTTAATGTGGCCTGAACATGCCAATTTTTGCATCCTGAGGACTGCATCTACTTTTCCCAGAGATCTCTAAGATGTAACAAATTTTAAATGTGAGAATATGAAGTAAGCATAATAAATACTGAGAAGTAATGATAAATGCTCAGAATTTGTTTAAGCGTTTTAAGGCGTAACAGTCTACTATTTAATGTTATTGCAAATAAATTTGTATGACTGTCTCAAGATAGTTCGCTGTCTAACGCGACTCCTAAAAATTTTTACATTCCACAATAGACACTGAAAATATTTTCGTAATGATCACTATTTTTGCAGTTTACATACTACTATATTGAAAGTAGTTCCACTACGATACACTAATCAATCAGTGAGAGTAATTGGCGGTTTTTATGTGAATAGGTAATGGAAGTATTTGTTAACACACATTACATAAAAATACCGGTGTATGTTCCTAGACGAACAACGATGAACTGAAAGACTTGATACACGATTAAATCAGTCTATATTTTTCAAAATCAATTAAAAAAAACGTATGTTTGTTTGGGTACGATGAAGCAGTGAAGGCGCCTTTACTGCTATTGTATACATATCAGTACTTCACCGACAAAGTCGGTGAAGTGACTTTATCGGTCACCGATAAAGTCGGTCATTTATGTGTTATTCGCTCTTGACATTGACAAAAATGTATATCTTAATGTTTACATTTTATGAATATATTGGGACACTTATAGCTGAGGTCCGTTTCGGGATCTGGGTAAGATAAATAATTAAAGAACTATTCGTTTACAAAATTACAAGTATTTATTACAAATTATAAACTACAAAATAAAATTCTACAAATAAACTACAATTACTACAATTAATGCACTTAATAAATAATGAACTAATTGCAATAAATTAATGCAATACTCACAATAATATTTTCAAGAATTTTTTAAATTAAAATTTAATTCTAATTAATTTTATTCTTGAAATAAATTTTTCAAACAAATTTTTCAGTTATAGATTTATATTAATAATGATGATGATGAAACTTATCGCCTTGAAACGCGTGCTAGTACAAAAACTAGTAAGTACTTGTTGTACGGCATTTTAATAAAAAATTTGTGATAATTTACATCCAAAAAAAATAATAAAATATAAAATTGTAAAAATTTACATCCAGCAATTCAGGTAAAGATGGAAGCAATTCCAACGTATGATTCTGTTTCAGGCGGATAAATATAACAAACTTATAAGGGATTCTTTCACAGCTAGGAAATCTTACAAAATGAATACGTTGCACTACAACTAAGGGAAGTTTCTTTATGCATTGCGATGATAAGCAACGTCGTGCGACACGACGTTGCCGTTCAGGAAACCTGAAGGTCATACTTGGTTGTTTTCCCGCCTTCCCCGTTTTGGGAGTGCGAAATTCCCCGTTGAGAAAAACCGTTAGTACCCCTTTTCGTCGGTTAAATTCAGACAGGGAAAAAATGTTTTTATTAAAAACCAAACATGTATTGTAGGTAATGAGATTAACTTTTACTAAAATTTTACAATTTTAATTAAATGCACTTACGCTAAAGGGGAGCACCCGTTTTGACGGTTTTGTGCGTGGTACCCCGTGACCTACCTCCTACAAGTATGTGTGTGTGTGTGTGTGTGAACAAAATATCTCATAGGATGGAGTCCAAACATTTTCATTAAAATCGGTCAACAAAAAGTAGTAGTTTTCATGTGATTTTCACTTTTTGGTGATTTTATAAATAACAGCTCAGCTACTACACTTTATGCTCTACAAGGTAGTGTAAGCACCATGTCTGCCAAGGTCCCAGGTTCGATTCCTGGTCAGGTCTGGCATTTTTTCCATCATTCATTTTCATTATCCACATTATCCACAGTCTGCATTAGCAGAAATTGCAGAACAGTCAGACGTAAACCCCAAAAAAAAGTCTGCTGAAATTCTTAGAGGCCATTATCTCATAATAAAATAATTTTTCTTTAAGATTGTATCCTTAATATGCATTTTAGGGCAAAAGTGTATATAAATAAAGTTGTAGGAAATTGAAAAAACTACAACTTTTATTTAATATTATTTTCTACAAAGCTTAGTTTAGTGTAAATTAATGGATTTCTGTACTTTTTTCATCAAAATTGGTAAAAATATATAAAGTTTTAATATTACGTCCACAATATGTATCTTATGACAAAAATGTAATAATATTAAAGATAAACACTGTAGAGTACAATGCTTGAAATAAAAGTTGTAGATCTTTTAATTTCCTATGAATTGGATTTTATACACTTTTCAAATGCATACTATGTCAAATGCATACTAAGGCTAAAATCTTAAAAAATATATTTTTACAGATTTTCATAAAAAGAAACGGAAACTCACTTATTACCGCTAAACTAAGCGTTATACAATTAATTAATATTAAGTTATATAAAACCATTAGAGAAATATTATAGAATTTCATATAAAGTTAATAATAAAAAATTAACCAGTAAAATGAATTATGAAAATGACAAATTTGGAAATAAAGAGATATTTAAGTTAAAATGTGGAAATAAAGATTGCGATATGTTCTATATTAAAATGACAACTCATCATTTTTATACCAGAATTAAAGAATATGAGAGAGCATTTAAATACAATAAAATAGAATCTAATTATGCAAAACATGTGAAAGACTCAGGACATAATTTTGGAAGAATAGAATAGGATTTGTACCTAAGTATTGGATAAATGTACATAAATATGATAATATAAAATACAAATAAAAGAAATTTTTCAAACATACATCCACATAAATTTAAATAAGGATAAAATAATTAATGAACAATTAAAATTTAAAGATGACGATTTAATTAAAGAAGGTGCTGTCATCTATTGTAATAAGTATAAACAAATACAGGAATGACTTTTAAGACAGTTTTAATCTAAATGACTGAATGGAAACACCGTTCTGAATTGTAATTTTTAATTTTAATTATATTGTTCTGAAGGTGGTACCACCGAAACGAGCATAAGTTTTTTTAAACTTAAAAATTAATCAAAGATAAGGTAATAAATTTCATTTATACTGTAATCAAAAGTTACATTTAGGTCGAAGACTCATGTTGAGAAGTCAGATATGGACAAAACGGAAACAATTTGGGCTGAAGTTGTGTTGATTGTTCTGGCTCTTAGGCAGTAAGTCTCAACTTTTTCTTGGAAATAAAGTTCTCTTATACAAAGTAATACTCAAACCAGTTAGTTCATCAAATATAGAAATATTGCAGCACTTTCCAACAAAATGCCTGAGACTGATCACTGGAGCCCCTGGTAAGTAACCAGTGAAATATTGCATAAACATTCAGAACCTGTCCTTCATAAAAGAAGAAATTTAACAACGCAGTGAAATATTTAAAAAAGTTAGAAGAGCATCAAAATCCTTTTGCAATTAACCTCCTCAACAACAGGGAATATTCTCTCAGACTGAAACATTTTAAAACATTAGACTTACCTTTATGATTTTGTTAATCATTTAACTCATTTAATTTTTTTTCTACTTCTACTATTCATCATTGTCATCTCATAATCGGCATCATTTTCATCTCCAACATGGTGATCGTCATCTTCGGATTCAACAAGTTTCCAAGATATTCACACACACACACACACAGTTCAGTCAAGTTTAGTTTTATTTTTTGTTCAGAGTTAAGTTTTTATTTGAAATACACTACTGAGCATGTTTATAATTTCATTCTAAGAATGTTATTACCTACTCAGATTTTTATTATTTTTTCTTAACCCTTTCAATCCCATATTTTTTAACTATATACAAACAAATATGTGTACATTGATTGTTTCATACACTTTACTGACATTTAAGTGAAATGAAATCACTTTGAGACCTTCAGCCTTTTTGATGGCATGACAAAAAAGGAGTGTCACATATGTCACATTGGGCTAGATGATATCAAAGTTCCCAACAATATGAATTAGTAAAAATCATGTGCAGGCTTCCTAAACAATTTTCTCTTGCTTAGATTTGTAGCAAAGCATTATTTAAGACTTAAAAAATGTTATAATTCAAAAATATTGGTAAAATGGACAAAATCACTATTTACAGTCTAAAAAATATACTTGTATGTACATTCAACGTACTCGAAGAAATGCTACTTTATTTTAGTAAATGAACACGAATATTTAAAACTAAAATTATCTTTAAAAAGAAACTAATGGTCGCATCCGTCGTGTAGTGATCAGCATCTTACACTGCAAAGCGGAGGTCTCAGGTTCGATTCCTGGCTAAGGTACAGAAAATTATTACACTTCACATCCAGTGCTCTTTAATCAAAAGTAGTCACTCCAATGTGAATTCTATGCCACACTGGGTAAGAAAGGGTTAAAGTTGATAATTACTTTAAAAAAAACTGATTTCAAAAGAATTCATTTTTGTTAAAATTAAAGTTGAGATAACTCCAGTCAAATATCACTTTCAAGTAAATATTACAAAAAGCAAGGTCAGACTGGCATAAGGTATTTTGGTGCAATCACCGAAAAGCCACATGAGACGAAAATAAAGCAAACATTTTAGTCATTTTTCAATGACTGTTATTCTGACAATGTAAATAAGAAAAGCTACAAAATATTATTATCAGAAAATATTCCCAAGATTAAAATTTAGGTCTTCAACATTTTTTAAAGGTTTTTTTGTCAATATGTACGTTAGGTATTGGAAAAGGAGCAATTATTATTAACAATGAATCAAAATTTGATCTTACTCCCATTTTGACAAATTTTACTTTCTCTTATCCTATATATATATATATGTACAAAAGGAAAGTATTGTTTTCATTTTGGTTCGAAATCAAGTTTTCATTGGATATACACGTTTTCAGGATCCTTGAACCCAAAAAACATGCGTTTAATGATTAGTCTGTGTGTGAACAAAACATCTCAAGAACGAAATAGCGTACAACGTTAAAACTTGGAAATTAAGTTAGGTACCACTAGTGGACCCGACAAATATTTTCATCGAAATCAGTGAACTGGAAGTAATAGTTTATTTGTGCAATTTTTTACTTTCTTCCGATTTTCTGAGAAACGGCTATTACAATTTTTTTTAAATCACCTTATTTACTAAATTTTTTATGCTCTACAAGATAGAGTATGGGTCATGTCTGCTGAAATTCTTGAGACACCTATGCTCTTGAAGGAATAAATGGTTTTTTATGATTGCGGTTTTAATAAGTATTCTAGACCAAAAGTGTATATAATTAAAGTTGTAGAACATAAAACCTACAATTTTGATATCAACATGTCTTCTACAACACTTAGTTTCACATTCATTAGTGAATTTTTGTATTTTTTCATAAAAATCTGTGAAAACAGGATTTTTAATATTGCGGTCTTAAGCCTTAATATTGTATTTTACGAAAAAAGTGTAATACTTAAAGTTATAGCAAAAAAAATCTACATCTTATATTTTAAGCGCTTTCTTTGACAGAGCCTAGTTTAGGGTCGATTAGTGATTTCCAGTACTTTTAATTCGAACTGAGGTTGATTTTTTTTGCGTCATTCACTCATGATTAAAGTTAGGTAGTTTTTCATTTTACATAGCTTACTAACGATTCAACATAAGTTATAAGGTTTTTATTTACATTGGTAAGATAAAGTGATGTGAGTGTTTTACACCAATATTATTTTCAAATATAGACCTACTTTATGAATGATTAATTTGATTTAGCTTCTGCCAACTTTTTCCATTTTCTTTCTCTATAATTTGCTTACCCACCCAAGAGATATTTTGCTAAAAATTATGAATAAATCAAATTAAATAAAACAAAAAAACTATGTGTTCAGAAAAATGAGACAGGTGAAATAAACAGGGAGGAGGTATATTTGGGCTGCCTATATGCTGAAACCATCAAGCCTTCTCAACTTCCCTCCCAGTTTGCTCTTGGTTAAAAGATTTACTCATTGCTTGTAATGTGAGTACATAATAAAATAAATTTTTTTGATAATTAAAAAATTTGGTGTGAAACACTCACACAACTTTCTCTTGCCAATGCAAATAATTAACAATATAACCTAACATAAGTAATAAAACATTAGAAATAAACAAAAAACTAACCTCTAAAATATAACCTTATTTTAATCATGACTGAAAGACACAAAATGAAAATCAAACTCAGTTCGGCTTTAAAATACGGAAAATCACTCTTTCACACTAAACTAGGCTCTGTAGAGAAAAATGCTTTAAATAAAAGTGCATATCTTTTTATTTCCTATAAAATTAATTATATACACTTTTGTCGTAAAATGCATATTAAGGCCGAAATCTTAAAAAAATAGATTTTTCACACGTTTTCATGAGAAAAAAACAGAAAATTGCTAATTACTGCTGAACTAAGCGTTATAAAAAAAATGTTTGAAATAAGACTTGTAGGTTTTTAAATTCTCTACAACTTTTATTATATAAGTTTTTGCGCTAAAATTGATAATGAAGCCGTAATCTTAAAAAACTATTTCTTTACGTGAAAACAGCCTCACCAAGAATTTCAGCAAACATGGCGCCTACCCTATCTTGTAGAGAGTAAAAAAATGAGTAAACCAGGCGATTTAAAAAAAATTGTAGGACCAGTTTTTGAGAAAATCGCAAAAAAGTTAAAAATTATACGAATAAACTACTACTTCTGGTTGACCGATTTTGATGAAAATGTTCGTGTCGGGTCCGGTAGTGGTATGTAACTTAAGTTTTAGGTTTCAAGTTCGTACGATGTTCCGTTCTTGAGATATTCTGTTCACACACACGCGCGCGCGCGCGCGCACACGCACGCACACAGACACACACACAGACCAATCACTAAAAACATGTTTTTTGGGTTCAGGGGGTCTGAAAACGTAAAGATCCGGTAAAAACTCAATTTCGAAAAATTGACATGATAACAATACTTTCCTTCCTATATATTCATATAGGCAAGAGAAAGTAAAAACCTTCCCATGCACCTAGGGTACATATACCTAGGACATGTCCTCCTGTTCTCCCTTATCAACTATGTGTCCTCCTTTTGCTTATATGACAAGGATACTGGAAAGCCATGTGGCTGTGCGCCCCGGCCATATATAGGTTCTTAAATCCAAAATTAATGGTGATGCTGATGATCAATATCACGACTTGAAGTTACATTAACAATGGGCAATGTACTTCAAATCTCTAAAAACATTGAATGCTTCTCGGAACTGCTCAAGTTCTGCGAGTTTTACTTTCATGTAAAAAGAACCTTCAACTGTGTATCAAAGGATATGAAAAATACTAAAAATTTTAAATCCTTTTCCACATTAATGATTGAGTGATTGTTTATGGTTGAGGATACAGAAACATTTTTCTGATGTTAGTTGATTTCACTTTCTTTATTTATTATTAATTTTCTTTGACATTGTATTTTCATAGGTGGTATCCTCCATTACAGCTTTTGTTATAGAGATACCACATTTTATATAAAATTCATATTTTATTTTATTTAATTGTTATTAATTTAAGGTGGATTAGAGTAATATTATTTAGATTACATTTTGTATTCTGATTTGTATATTTTGCCTTAAGTATTATAATATGTGGAATAAAAGATGGACCTATTCTGTTATTTCACATCACATCATCTGTAACCTTGAAGTCGCCTCGTGTAAACGCAGCTTTACTATTATTACTAATTACTCCAACTCACTAGAATTAATTGTAGATATTGTTTGCTTGTTTATTAATACGCATAAGTTGCTTGCTTGCTTTGCACTTGTCCTGTTGAGTACACAATGAATTTTTTGCAATTGGCTCCTATTATTTCTACTAAGGCAAGAACAATATGTTTCCTTCAAGAGGAAATGCGCATAATCTGCGCATTTGTTTCAATGGACGCAATATGATACTGAACACCACTGGCCAGGATCATTGGGTGTGTAATAAAGCAATCTGCAGAATTAGTAAACTTCTAATAAGGGACACATTTCTTGCTAATAAGAAGTTGGATTATTGAACTATCATTCTCTTCTCTGACAGTTGGTGCAAAGAGGACACTTCGATTAAATGGTGTGAAGATGAACTAAAAATTAATCACAATACTACGGTCAATTGGTGTCATTACACGCGCGAGGTATGCGAATTCGATGTAATTAATAATCCTATTTTCATTGGTGGGCCTAACTTAAATGTTGAGATTGATGAATCGTGTTTCACCAAAAGAAAATTCAACCGCGGAAGACTACTTCCAAATACGTGGGTTTCAGGGTAATATGCCGTGAGACTAACGATTGTTTTATGGTGACTGTTCCAGATAGAAACTACAAGAAACACTGGCATTGCTGGTCCAACAGTACTGAGCATGTGCTGGTGATCGCTGGGTCGAACAGTAACGGTGCATTCACACGATTTTTTGATGATGTGAAATAACAGAATAAATCCTAAAAGATTATTATTATTAATATGTAAGCGCAAATAACATGAATATTGAAAGTTTTCTTACTAATAAATGCACTATGGACCAAAGAAAGGAACAGACTTAATGTAGAATCAGTAAATATGTTGTTTCTTATACAATGTCATTTTTAAAACATCTCATGAAAAGATTTTCATAATTATTTGTTAAAATAAACAAGAACTTCCTGCAAAAATTGGTAGTTCAGCTAAATATGATGATTAAAATAATATAAATTATATAAACTTCATTGAATAAAATTAATTTTATTGCTAAGTCCCACCATTTTTAAAGATTATTCTCCTTTTAAGCTTTGACTGTTCTCTTTTTCAAACTATCAATCATCTGGACCAATGCACCAACAGACTTGATAGTTGATAGTAATAGTGGCACAACCTATCGGAAATTTATTGCAACTACTACAGAGTGTACGCACTATTTACAGTACATTTACTCTAATTCGCGCGTTCTTTTTTACTTTCTCTTGCCTATATGAATATATAGGAAGGAAAGTATTGTTTTCATGTCGATTTTTCGAAATCGAGTTTTCACCGGATCTACACGTTTTCAGACCCCCTGAACCCAAAAAACATATTTTAGCGATTGGTCTGTGTGTGTGTGGGTGTGTGTGTGTGTGTGTGAACAGAATATCTCAAGAACGGAACATCGTACGAACCTGAAACTTGAAACTTAAGTTACATACCACTACCGGACCCGACACGAACATTTTCATCAAAATCGGTCAACCGGAAGTCGTAGTTTATTCGTATAATTTTTCACTTTTTTGCAAATTTCTCAAAAACTGGTCCTACGATGTTTTTTAAAATCGCCTGGTTTATTCAATTTTTTATTCTCTACAAGATAGGGTAGGCGTCATGTTTGCTGAAATTCTGGGTGAGGCTGTTTTCACGTAAAAACATAGTTTTTTAAGATTACGGCTTTAATATGCAATTTAGCGCAAAAATTTATATAATAAAAATTGTAGAGAATTTGAAATTCTACAACTTTAATTTCAAACATTTTTTTTATAACGCTTAGTTTAGCAGCAAGTAGCAATTTTCTGTTTTTTTTTCTCACGAAAACGTGTGAAAAATCTATTTTTTTTAAATTTCGGCCTTAGTATGCATTTTACGACAAAAATGTATATAATAAAATTTATAGAAAATTAAAAGATCTACAATTTTAATTAAAGCATTTCTCTCTACAGAGCCTGGTTTAGCGTGAAAGAGTGATTTTCCGTATTTTTAAGGCAAACTGAGTTCGATTTTCATTTTGCGTCTTTCATATAAATATGATTAAAATTAGGTTATGTTTATTGAGGTTAGTTTTTCGTTTATTTCTATTATTTTATTACTAATGTTAGGTTTATTGTTAATTATTTGCATTGGCAAGAGAAAGTTGTTTGAGTGTTTCACACCAGATTTTTCTCATTTAAAAGCGTGTAAAGTAAATGTTAATTTGACACAGTATTTGATGCGTGCACATTTTTTTACCTGAATTAACTCTTCACATATTCTTTGAAAATAATTTTGGATTCAGGCATTTAGACATGCCCTATACTCCCCTCAGGACGCGGTTTATCGTATCGGGCTAATTTGAGACCACGCGAGGTGACTAAACGTTTCTGGAAGCTTTTTTTGCAGTCCACATTCTTTGCTTTCGCTCACTGTAGATTTTTCTCCTTCTCTCTGACCCGAAGTTCTGTTTTTGCCTTTATGGAAGCTCTTAAAGTCCGAAATTAGTTGTCTTATTTTGGTTCGATTCATTGAGTTCTCTCGGTTTATTTTGGAATTTTCAGTATTCTTTCTGACTTCTTTAAACCATTTATCAGACACCTTAGGTCTACTGTTTAGTATCTTAAAAATTTGTTTTCTCAACCAGTTGTCATCCATTCTATATAACTGTCTATAAAATTTTAGTCATTTTTAAAAAATTGTTTCCATTAATCGTTCATTTTCTTTGTACTATTCTTTTCGACTTCGTAACTACATTGGCCGTCTATTATCTTCGGACCCATTATCGTGCGTAGGATCTTTCTCCCAAATTTCTCTGATTCTCTTAGACCAGCTTTACGGTCATTCTGAGGCACTCATTAGCATACAGTCCTTTCTTCTTATACATTGGTGAGTTTTTCAGCTCCAGCTATCGTCATCTGTCGTCGTTCGCTTCCTTTTAAAATAATATTTTATTTGTAATAAATAACAAATTAAAAAAACAATTTATAAATAAAATACAAGAAATATTAATATAAAAATAAACTTAAAAATCTGGTGTGAATCACTCACACAACATTTTCTTGCCAGTGCAAATAATTAACATTAAACCTAACATTAGTAATAAAATATTAGAAATAAACAAAAAACTACCCTCAATAAACATAACCTTATTTTAATCATGAGTGAAAGACGTAAAATGAAAATTGACCTCAGTTTGGCTTAAAAAAATACGGAAAATCACTCTTTCACGCTAAACTAGGCTCTGTAGAGAAAAATGCTTAAAATAAAAGTTGTAGATCGTTTAATTTTCCATAAATTTTGTTATATACACTTATGTCGTCAAATGAGTACCAAGGCCGAAATGTTAAAAAAATCAATTTTTCACACGTTTTCGTGAGAAAAAAACAGAAAATCGCTAATTACTGCTAAACTAAGCGTTATACAAAACAATGTTTTAAATAAAAGTTGTAGGACTTTAAATTCTCTACAACTTTTATTATATACATTTTTGCGCTGAAATGCAAAATAAAGCCGTAATCTTAAAAAAAACAATTCTTTTACGCGAAAACAGCCTTACCAAGAATTTCAGCAAACATGGCGCCTACCCTATTTTGTAGAGAATAAAAAATTGAGTAAACCAGGCGATTTAAAAAAAAAATCGTAGGACCGGTTTTTGAAAAAATTGCAAAAAAGTGAAAAATTACACGAATAAACTACTACTACTTCCGGTTGACCGATTTTGATGAAAATGTTCGTGTCGGGTCCGGTAGTGGTATGTAACAAGTTTCAAGTTTTAAGTTCGTACGATGTTCCGTTCTTGAGATATTTTGTACACACACGCGCGCGCGCGCGCACACACACACACACGCACACACACATACGCACACACACACACACACAGACCAATAGCTGAAAACATGTTTTTTGGGTTCAGGGGGTCTGAAAACGTGTAGATCCGGTGAAAACTCGATTTTGAAAAATCGACATGAAAACAATACGTTCCTTCCTATATATTCATATAGGCAAGAGAAAGTAAAAAAATTAATATAAAAATATTTTAACGTTGGGCATTAGTTAGGAGGAAAGTTTGTTAGTAGACTAGGACAGTAGTCTAGTTGCCAGACGGTGGTATCAAGCGGTACGCGAACTAGAAGATATAACCCTTATTTACAAAATAAAGTATTTATAATTTAATCTCTCACTTGATTAAATCGAAATTTTGAAACTAGTACAATTGTGAGAGAACGTATTAAAAAGAGATTACCTTGCACAAAAATATGTACAAGGTGAGAGGAAGTGGGTTCAGAGTAGATTGGTTAATTATTTAATTTATTTATAAGCGATCGTTTTCTGCGCGAAAACGGTAGTCTGCAGTGTAGTAAGATGGTACACCCCTCCCTCCCTACAATCATCCCTCATCACATATATGACACCCCAAAACGTAATCTATCTTGAGCACGCCTAGATTTCTGAAAATTTCAAATGGTACTCAGGAACAAAAAAACTGGGAACCCTTGGACTAAGACGTACACGTCAATGTATACGAGGTGTGGCTATTAAATAACGAGACTGACGTTGTAAAAAAATTAATTTTATACATAATCACTTATTGTCAACTTTAATATACACTCCTTCTCTATCGCTACAACGCTCCATGCGAATTTTCCATTGTTGGAAACAGTGCTGGAAGTCATCTTCTGTCAGCTCCTTCAGGACACGTGCCACTCAAAAATGTTTCAAATGAAGCTCGCAAAAATGTTTGTACTAACACTTTGTACGCGATTGAAAATGGCCCAAAGTTTTTGGAGACGATAATAAAATGTGATGAAATGTGGTTTTATACTTATGATCCGGAAACGAAGCGCCAATTCATGCATTGGAAGAGCCGAACTTTACCAAGACCCAAAAAAAGCTCGAATGAGCTAGTCAAAATTTAAAGCAATGATGATTGTTTTTTTTTTTGATATCTATGGGATGTGTACCTTCACTGGGTTCCTGAAGGTCAAACAATTAACAATATTACTACCTTGAGGTACTTTCTAAACTACGTCAAAGAGTAAGGAAAAAACGCCCTGAAATGTGAAAGGACAAATGTGGGTTCTCCACCAAGACAATGTGCCAGCTCATTCCGCGTTATCTGTCAAGGGGTTCCTAGCCAAGTTCAACATCTCAGTGTTAGAACATCCACCTTATTCATCGGATCTTGCACCATGTGACTTCTACTTGTTCCCTAAGGTGAAATCTGCACTAAAAGGGACAAGATTTGAGTCTGTGGAAGCTGTAAAAGAGAAAGCGGCACGTGTCCTGAAGGAGCTGACAGAAGATGACTTCCAGCACTGTTTCCAACGATGGAAAATTCGCATGGAGCGTTGTAGGGATAGAGAAGGAGTGTATATTGAAGGTGACAACAAGTTATTTATAAAATAAAAATAAAATTTTTTACAACGTCAGTCTCGTTATTTAATAGCCACACCTCGTGTATAATGCTCGCTACGAAAGCATTTCTCTGTGAAGACCAGTTGCCCATCAACCAATTTAATAAAATTTTCTATTTCCATCACAATTTCATTTCTATTTTAGGCCTATTTGTAATTTTTAAATGCAAGAGTCTACTATATTTGGCGTAATACTGTTGTAAAAATGCATAGTTAATTCAAAAAATCAATTCCCAATGTTCACGTGCAGCCAAAATAGCACTTTTCTTAAATGACCACCATATTAAAACAGAAAATGAGATTTTACTTTTTAAATATTCACAATGCAGAAAAAACTGTGATCTTTAACGTACTTAAACCCCGATTTTTTACTTTCACTTGCCTATATAAATATATAGGAAGGAAAGTATTGTTATCATGTCGAGTTTTCACCGGATCTACACGTTTTAAGACCCCCTGAATCCAAAAAAACATGTTTCTAGCGATTGGTCTGTGTGTGTGTCCATATGTGAGTCTGTGTGTGTGTGTGTATACAAAATATCTCAAGAACGAAACATCGTACGAACTTGAAACTTGAAACTTAAGTTAGATGCCACTAGAGAACCCGACACGAACTTTTTTTTATCAAAATCGGTCAACATGAAGTTTATTCGTGTAATTTTTCACTTTTTTGAAATTTTCTCAAAAACTGGTCCTACGATTTTTTTAAAAATCGCCTCATTTACTTAATTTTTTATGCTCTACAAGATAGGGTAGGCGCCATGTTTGCTGAAATTCTTGGTGAGGCTGTTTTCACGCAAAAAATTATTTAAGGTTGCGGCTTTATTATGCATTTTAGCGCAAAAATGTATATAATTAAAGTTGTAGAGAATTTAAAATTCTACAACTTTTATTTCGAACTTTTTTTTGTATAACGTTTAGTTTAGCGGTAATTAGCAATTTTCTGTTTTTTTTTTCTCACGAAAACGTGTGAAAAATCAATTTTTTTTAAGATTTCGGCTTTAGTACGGCATTTTACGACAAAAGTGTATAAAATAAAATTTATAGGAAATTAAAAGATCTACAACTTTTATTTAAAGCATTTCTCTCTACAGAGCCTAGTTTAGCGTGAAAGAGTGATTTTCCGTATTTTTAAGCCAAACTGAGTTCGATTTTCATTTTGCGTCTTTCACTCATGGTTAAAATAAGGTTATGTTTATTGAGGTTAGTTTTTTGTTTATTTCTAATGTTTTATTACTAATGTTAGGTTTATTGTTAATTATTTGCATTGGCAAGAGAAAGTTGTGTGAGTGTTTCACACCAGATTTTTATTTAAAGTTTGGATAAAGTAACAAACATTTAAAAAGCACGCACCTACAGAAAACCGCCTAAGAACTGGGTACTTTTTATGCGTGAATTGCTACATCTCCGACAAATTTTGAATAAAAAAATTTAAGTTAAACGAATAAACGCAGAAAACGAAGAAAAGGTTTTAATTTACTGTAGCGTTAAAAATGTTTTTGAAATAGAGAACCCGAGGACTTCTTTCGTGGCGGGGATTATTGTAGATAAGCCATTGAAGGAGTTCTGACGTAGTCTTACATTTAAAATACTGTGAATTTGTTTACTACATCATCTGTTCTTGTTTATTGTTTCTGTTTACTATAACATCAGGTTATTGTTTATTACATCTGTAGTCAACCTTTTTACTTTTTCTTGCCTATATGAATATTATAGGAAGGAAAGTATTGTTTTCATGTCGATTTTTCGAAATAAAGTTTTCACCGGATCTACACGTTTTCAGACCCCCTGAACCCAAAAACGTGTTTTTAGCGATTGGTGTGTGTGTGTGTGTGAACAGAATATCTCAAGAATGGAACATCGTACGAACTTAAAACTTGAAACTTAGATACCGCTAGAGAACCCGACACGAACATTTTCATCAAAATCGGTCAACCGGAAGTAGTCATTCATGTCATTTTTCACTTTTATGCGATTTTTCAAAAACGGCTCCTACGATTATTTTTAAAATCGCTTTATATACTACATTTTTTTATGCTCTCCGGGATAGGGTAGGCGCCATGTCTGCTGAAATTCTTGGGGAGGCTGTTTTCACGTAAAAAATCGTTTTTTTCATATTGCGGCTTTAATATGCATTTTAGCGCAAAAACGTAGTATATAATAAAAGTTGTTGAGAATTTAAAATACTACAATTTTAGCATTAGCATGCATTTTAGTGTGTATATTTAAATTTATAGAAAATTAAGAGATCTGCAACTTTTACTTAGATCATTTATCTCCACAGAGCCTAGTTTACCGTGAAAGAGTAATTTTCCGTATTTTGAAGCCAAAGTGAGGTTGATTTTCATTTTGCGTCTTTCACTCATGATTAAAATTAGCTTATGTTTATTGAGGTTAGTTTTTTTGTTAATTTCTAATGTTTTATTACTAATGTTAGGATATATTGTTCATTTGCATTGGCAAGAGAAAGTTGTGTGAGTGTTTCACACCAGATTTTTTTTATAATTATATTTCTTAATTTAACGAGTCGTCGTATAATATTACAGGATTAATATTCATTCAGAGAAAGTATAATAGCAATTCAGAGCGGGTGTCTTGCTAACAAGGACCGTAAGGTTTCGCTCATAACCGCCGTAAGCAAAGTACTTCAATAATAAAAACTCCGGTAAAAATGTTTGCCTTGTCATCTACACAAGTTATATGGATTACAAGGTAAAAATTTTTATATTTGAGCGACTTCATCTTAAACTGTTTCTAAGCAATATGAATTCATTAATTGCATTGTTATTGTCAAAAATGTTAAATTTTTCAGATTACTTTTGCCTTCGTAGCCCGGTTTAGTTAAATACTATAGCGACTACTTGATGACAGAAATTTTTATTCAAAATTCATCACACGACTTTAATGGAAACAGGAACGCATACGAGAATTCACTCATTAGTAAACAATACAAAAAACATAACCTAATTTATTTAAATCAGGGATGAATGACGATAAATAATAATCAACTTCCGATCGACTAAAAAAATGGAAAATCATTAATTAACGCTGAACTAAACTTTGTAGAAAAATATACCACAAATAAAAGTTATAGAGTTTTGAATTTTCTTAGAAAATTAAAAATTACATTAAAATTTAATTAATTAATTAATTTAATTAAAATTAATTAATTAATTAAAATATAAATTACATTACAGTAAGACCTTGGCTTACGCGAATTCACGTTAGCGCGATTTTGTTGTGCATCTAATAATTATATTATGTACTAGCTAAAGTACCCGTTCTTCGAACGGTTTTCTTTGTGCTGTGGACGGTCTGTTGGTGTACCGAGTTCGATCCCTGTCAGGTCTAATATTCTTTAATCATTCATTGTTATCTACTCGTACCTCTTTTCAACGTCAGCATTATTATTAATGAAAAAAAAATAGTTTGAAATAAAATAAAAGTGAGATCTTGGTATTTTTAAATTAATATAAGCAACGCTTTATTATTATCCTAATAAATGAAAGACCAAACATTTTTGTTTTTTATATCCTATACGGTTATATTTTTACTTTCTTGTCCGTTATATGAACATATAGGGAAGGAGAGTATTGTTTCACGATTGATTTTATCACAATTTCTTTGTACAAGGTAATTTACATGTTTACCTTTCAACGAAATCACAAAACCATTTTTTTTTTTTAAATAATTCATTCACTACTTTAAACTCATAAATACTTATTATAATTTTGTTTTCTATTTAATTTATTGGATTAAATTTTGAGAGAAGTTGATTTAGTTCTTTGTAACATAATTAATTAGAACTGTTTATTATTTTAAAATTTCACTGAGGCACGAAAGTCCGAATACGAGGGATCAAAGCCAAAAAATCGTTTTAAACGTATGGCAGTATTTTTGAGAGGTTCTCTAAAAATGAAATTATATGGTAGAAATCATTCGTGCGCCTTAAAGAGTCACAAATAAGATTTTAGTATTGCGAGAAAATTTGTAAATAATTTGGCCATGGAATTAGCGCGTCGTGGAGTTTTAAAGTTTTCATTAAATCTACATAAGAGAGTGAATGTGATTATTTATTTTAATGGATAAATAAATGAATCAGTTTCATTGTATGAAATGTAGTCGAGAAGAAAGGAGAAATAAATTAGATAAGTACAGTACAAACTCGTATTTTAGGAAACACTGCATTGTAAACATATATGCGCAGTCAAGATTTTCTCCGGGGGGGGGGGATAAGATAAAATATTTTTTATTAAAAAATGTTTTGTTTTGAACATATAGGCCTAACCCACCGGGTTGGTCTAGTGGTAAAGTCGTCACTGCGAGTTAGCTATTTAACAGCTAATTTTCGGAGACGAATGTTCCTCGTTCAAATTCTAGTAACGTAGTTACTTTTATACGGATTTGAATACTAGATAGTGGTTACCGGTGACTTTGATGGTTGGAGTTCAATTAACTATACTTTCTCAGGAATGGTCGGCCTGAGTCTGTACAAGACTACACCTCATTTACACGTCATACACATTCCCTCATTTCGTTGGGTCATGGGGTCCTTATTGTTTTTAAATTGAGCAGATTGCCAAAGTACACACGTTAAAGATTAAAAAAAATTTAAACATGTGAAAATGCTAAAAGTAATTAATTAGTTGCAATACTATTTCAATCTATTTAAATCTTATTTCATCACTAGCCTATGGGAGTTCTGGCTAAATTTTAACAAAATTTATTTCTAAGATCTATCCTTAGCTTCCAGAACCCTGTTTTTAAGCACACTCATCATACAAAAACCGTCAAACCGATTTTCTGCCTTTGTTGACCCTAACCAAGTTTTTACCCTGCGTAACGTGCTGAAGGATCTTTCGATAGTCCCCGTTATGCAGGGTTGTGCAAGCGAGATGAGTAGTGCCCATTTTATGGATGCGTAGAACAGTTGCGTTTCCTTAACTAGTGCAGTTATATTTATTTACTTATTTAGTTATATTCAGTTATATTATATATTCAGTTATATTTACTTATATTTCCTTCAGTTTGGCATTTGGCAGACTTCCTGCTTTTCATTGGTTGTACCAAAGTTAAGCTTCACAACAGAATCATTAGCACTGATTGCAGAGCTTAAATAGAGGAGAGAATTAGAAGAACAAGTTGATGTCTTCTCGCCACGACGATAACATGGTTTCTTGCCCCACAATATTACCTATAATAATAATTGTTTGTTTTACTATATGAGCCAGGGTGCAAGCGCCCCACCCTAAAATAAATAATGGAATTTGAGGCACTATGGCTATGCCAATGATTGTAATAAATTTACAATAGACATAATATTAAAGTAGGTTTACGCACAACCACATGCCGTGTATTGACAGGAGGGGGAATGACGAGTGGTAGAGTAGGGTTAAACCTACTCTCCTACTACATGACAATTGGACAGACTTTTGCAAAAAGGAACCATCCCTCAAAATTTCTGTTATTGAGTTGCGATGTGAAAATGTCGGGAAATATGCATTTTTAGTATGCAAAATAGAACCAATGTAAGAACCAGCTGTATTTTAATAAGAACAGCTGTGAACCAACCCACAACTCTGGTTTTATTGAAAAACAAATATACAAAAAGGATCCAAGCGGCTTTGTTCTCATTTGTATAATAGTTTTACAAAATGGAACCAAGACACCACAAGCAGTGGGTTAGTTCCATTTTGCAAAACTAAATTTGTGGTTAGATTATAGTTACATACGGGCGGAGTGAAAACCGTACTTTTATAAATGATTGTATTTATTGAATTTGTGGCTTTTTTAATAGTTTTAAAAATTCAATTTTGAAAAAAATAATGGATTTGCCGGAAGCCTTTATTAATTCCAGGTCTCAGAACCTACTTTTTTATAGTAATTTTAGCTCAAGAAATGCAAAAAGACGAAACATGTTTATTTTTATTCAACAGAATTTTTTATGTTTAAAATATTGTCTGCGTTTTAATTAAACAATTTATATTTGATATTATAATACACTTGTAGTCTCCTTTTTCGACATTAAGTCATTTTTCAGTTTTGCAAAAAGTAACCATCTTATAAGAACCACAACAACGGTTCACATCACATCATTTATTGCGAAAAGGGACCAACCCACATATTTTCACATTTTTCAAAAGTAAATAAAGATTTGTCCGTTTTTGCTCCATTAATAAAATTCTAGGCCTACTATTACTGTATACATATTTGTTTTAAAAAACCGAAAGATTTTCAGAAATATAATTAGAAGTTATAAAAATCTTTAATAGCGAATATCTCAGTTTATAGGCCTACTATATGGTTCAATTTCGCATAATGCTGTCCAATAGATCCATTCTCTATTACAGTAGAAATAACTGTAATAATTAATGTACATAACTTATTTTAATTTGTAAATAAATATTTGTTATAAGTTTAGAAGAAAGTTTTGTTATTTATAAACAACCGAATCTTAAAAGAACCTGGAATATACGTCACAGTACTATTTCCCATTGACTGTTAATTTCCAGGCCCTAGCTGAGAATCTAACTCAGGATCATTTGCTTTGTATTCCAGTATGCTAAACACTACACCACAGAGGTGTTAGCGTATATAGCTCTAAAATTTATTGACACAAGGAATCTTAAATAAGTCTCAAAAAACACAACAAAATTTAAAAAAATATATTTTAGTTAAAAACAATAGGAATATAAATATTTATGTAAATGACAAAAAAACCAGAATACTGAAAAATGTGCACCTTAAATTTATTTGACAAAAAATATTTAAAAAATAACAGTCTCCTCTTGATAAATTATTTTAAATTGATCAAAATTTGATTTACCGCTCACCGATCGTCCAAAAATTATTAATAATTGTTTCTTTTTCTTTTACGAATATTTGCTGACTAAATCATTTGCTTTTTGTATATATTCTTGTTTTGCATTTTCTTTATTCATTCCTTTTTTAGTTTCCCAAGCTTCCCATTTATAACGTCCTTTCAAATCTGCTATATTTGGTTTACCTATAAAAAATAAATAAAATATTAATGTTTAAAAAATTATTGAGTTGTAACTATGCTAGGTGCTACCATAACGACATTTTAAAACAAACTGTGATGTGATGAAACATCGATCCGGATAACCTTTACTACGTCGCCACCGGATAGTAGCACCATCGGAACGTCAACTCAATTATTTTATTATTATACTTTGAAAAATCTCGTAATGGTGAAAATCACTCACCCATTACGAGATGTTTTTAAAGTTAATTTCTTTTAGGACCTATTTAGTCTGATAAAATTTCACTACAATTTTTTCTTAAACTTTAGAAAAATATTACTTATTTGAATGATATAAAAATAAACAAATACTGTAAATGTAATTAATTTTAAATGCATAGTTTATGTATTTGTATCAATAAATAATATTCCAACTACATAGGCCAAACCTTACTTTTAAAGTAACCTAACCTTGACTAAACAAGTTTCTTATTTTATTCAAAAAATAACCAAGCCTACAATAAATTACTAAGTAATAAGCTACTTGCTGTTAACTCTTAGTATTTTCAATAGTAAATAATTTAAAATACACTTGTGTGAATGGTTATATATACCAAAACTTTTGTTAACTCGAGATGTATTTGTAAAATAAAAGCGGTTTGGTCATAAAAAAATTGTTAGAAAAATATTTGGCACTCGTAATATTTTTCTATTATCGGGGGGAGGGGCACTGTAATTTTATCTTAATTTTTTATTTATTTCATTTAAACATTCTTTTAATGGTTTTACTTTCGTTAGATTAATTTCCTATGGCCAAAAATTCTGAATGGCGACCAAAATCGCTGCAAATGGATAATAACCGGCCACAAGACGCTAATGGAACTCGGTAAGGAATTACTCCAAAATGCTTCCTAGCTATGCCGCGATGCCTTTTTTACGCCACTTAGCACTTCCCCATAATCGCTCAATAGTTTCAGTATGTGTGGCTGTTTCTGGATCTACGGAATTAAATTTTTGGTTCAACTTAACATGCTGAAATCCGGCCTCCTCCAAAGCACTACTGCAATAAGATTGCCAAAAATCGGAATAAATTATACAGAGTGATTTTTTAGTCCTGTTACCCAATTGTTAATGTCAGGTAATTTTTTTCTAATGAAGAGAAATTTTATTTTGTGACACGAAGTTGGTAGCCCTACTCAACCGGTATAGATACATCAGTGTGTTGATTCTCCTTGAGCTGTGTACAATTTTGTGACGTTTCCGGTCGTGTTACGAACAGATTGTCTTTTACCCTAGAACGGGTTTTCATTCTTGAACAATATTTTACTTGGAAATCGTACGCGAGTGCGTTGGTGTTCCTCCACCAGAAAAAATTTCAATTTCAAGGCTAACAAACCGATTTCGAGAAACAGGTTGAGTTTGCGACAGAAAACGTAGTGGTCGACCAACTCTCTTGATAGATTACGTTTAAATTAATCGCTTGTTTTAATATGGAGGCTGAAGCTTTGGGAGAAATCGTACGCGATACGGATACGATTTCAATTTTTTAGCAGCTTTCTGAACACTCGAATATGAAAAACGAACTTGCGAGGAAAGTTTTCGTAAACTTTTCCGTGGAGTTTCACATTCTCTAAAACGTCATCTCTCGACAGAGTTGGTCGACTTCTACGTTTTCTGTCGAAAAATTTTTCTGTCTCAAAACCGGTTTGTTAGCCTAGAAATTGACATTTTTTTCTGGTGGAGAATACTATCTTATAGACACCAATGTATTTGGATATATACAACAATCTAATAGGTTTTTTATTAGATGTTTAAGACCATCATGGACATAAAAAAAGGAGAACGGTGGACCTTATTATTTACGAGGTTTTTAAATACTTACTGGCGTTGTTATCTCCAACAGAAGCTTGTTTATACAAAGCGTAAATTTCTAATAGTTCTTCGTCATTAGGTCTTTGCGTTAATGATTTAATTTTTTGAGCTGCTTCTTCAAAATTCTGGAACAAAAAGAAATAATTTTTTAAATGATACAAAAAGTACACTATTTAATTTTCTGTTAGAGAGCAGCATATTTAATAGACTAAACAAACGTATTACTAATTAAAGCTGAAGACTCAGGAAATTAATCTTATATATCAAGAGTTGAAAGGAGTCTTAATGAAGGAGTCAGTACAGCTTGTTATGGGCAGTCCTAATGCCTATTCAATTTAGTTATACTTTTGAACACATCTTAAAAACTATAACACCTACAGCCAAAATATTTGCTTTCTTTTCCTCTAAATGATCATATAATACGGAAAAATTGGAAAAGTAGATAGCTTCAAGTACCTCGAAGTAAAACAACCGAAGACCAGTGAAAAGAACCGAATAATAGCCGACAAAAACACAAATAGCCGTTGCACTACGAGGAACTCACCACTTGTATATTAAAAACACCCTCAAGACAACCCAAAATTAGACATAGTATAGAATGACCGGGAAGGCTGGTCTAATAGAAGCAGAGAAATTTGAGAAAGATCCTCAGCAAGATAATGGGTCCAAATATAGTAGACGGATAATATAGATTACGATAAATACAAGTCAGAGAAGAGCTGTACAAGAAAATGAATGATTAATGGAAACTATTAGAAAACTCAGAACTAATTACGAACTTTAAGGGCTTCCATTAAGAGCAAAAACAGATATCGGGTGGACAGAAGAAAGGAGAAAAGTGTACAGAGAACGAATTGTGAGAATATGGGCTGCAAAAAGAGCTTCCAGAAACGTCTTAACCTCTTGAGGTTAAGACGTTTTAATTAAAAGTTAATTTTGAAAATTAATCATAATCTTGCTCTGAAAACCATGCAATAACATATGAATAACAGCCGATGAGGCGACAAGAGAGCAGTGCAACCAACACAGGTTTTTGGCAACAAATGTGGCAATTGGGCGTTAAAAGTATTTAAATAATATCAAGCTGTGGTGTTATATGTGTTGTGATGTTAATGTCCACATATGTGTCGATGTGCTTCAAGAGGTTTTAAGTCATCTCATGTGGTCTAAAATTGGTCCTATACAAGGAAAAAATTAATATCTACGTACGAAAGGAAGGTATTGTTTTCATGTCGATTTTTCGAAATCGAGTTTTCACCGGAAATACACATTTTCAGACCCCCTGAATTCAAAACATATTTTTAGCGATTGATTTGTATGTGAACAAAATATCTCAAGAACGGAATGGCGCACGATCAAAACTGCTTCGTACACACCAAAATGGAGTGTTATTATATTGACAAACGTTCTTTTGGGAAGTGCAACTGGCTTCTACGACGGCGTCCTGGGTTCGATTTCCGGTTAGGTCTGGCAATTTTTCACCACTCATCTTCGTCTATCATCCTACTAATCATCTGCAGAAATTGTAAAATAGACGGATGTAAAACAAAAGAATATGTTTTTTCAATAAATTAATAAAGATATGTGAAGTTATGCAAGTTATTAATAAAATTATGTTGTTCTGTTTTTTTTTATCTATTCTGGAAGTTCGTTAAGAAAATAGTTTAGCCTATTCATAGAAAATATTTTTTTTCTACTTCGTTAAAATTCTAAAAATTTCAGATAATTTATTTTTAATTTACTGTAACATATTATTACTCTAATGAGTATGTACGTATGTATTATTTTCGAACTTTTTTCTACATTGTATTTCTGTGTGTGAACAAAATATCTCAAGAACGGAATAACGCTAGAGTTGAAACTTGCAACTTTAGTTATAGGTAGTAGTTTTATTACTTAGCGGTACAAATATAAATAAATAATACGTGATAATAATAATTATTATACCCCGACGCGACGACGCTTGGATAAAAATATTATTACTTATATTTAATCTAAAGGGTCAATACATATTATTTTTACTTTCGTTTGCCTGTATAAATATACGTGAGGAAAGTGTTGTTTTCATGTCAATTTTTCGTAATCGAGTTTTCACCAAATATACACTTATTTTAGACCCCCTGAATCCAAAAAAAAACATGTTTTTAGGGATTGATCTGTGTGTGTGCGTAATATATAAAAATATGTTTTTCTTAATGAGGTGTTTGTCCCTTCTCATAAAACGACATAGTATTGCTGTGCAGTGTACTACATAAAAATACATTTTATTAAACTGTTATTTGCATTTACTTTACATTGCTTATATAATTGCTTTCAGAATTAAATTCTCTACAATTTTCATTGGGAAAAATTGTTTGTTTATTGGTCATTTAACAAAGTTATTGGGCATAAAACGTAAGACTGTGTTATTCTACTAAGATATTTTATATATTTCATCCTTTTCTCAAAAACTGCAAACACTACAGCTTTCAGACTGATTTTATTCAATTCTTTTAGGTGATTTTCCATATAAATCCACCATATTTGTCGCAAAAAGTAGCCCCCAAAAAATTCAGTATCACTTCTTTCATCAGGGGAACTGAAATCGGGGCGAAATGTTTCGCTAGCTGTAACTCGCTAATGAAGCGTTTGCAGACATGTTTATGTGCACGTTTTTTCTTATTTTGAGCTCTACAATCACGTATTAAATTATTTTACCATAATTTAGAATAACTCTGAATAATTAGTGATTTTTCGTATCATTTAACATTTTATTTCAGTGTTTACAATGTTTAGGTGTTACAATGTTTTATGTGTAGGCTAGTTTAAAAGTGTCAAATACAAGGTTGAGAAAAATGTATTTGCTTTCTATAAATGACATTGTTATTCCATCGTCAGTACACAAATACATACAAATGCATAACAATGAACGTATTAATATTTTGATAGATTCGTTTTTGATTAGTTCATCATTTTTTCACTCATTATACAGTACTGTTTACTGAATTTTAATTAGGTAATTACAACACTAGTAATAATAATAATAATAACGATATTAACAGGACGAAGGTCAGCCAGATCAAGGTTATTCCTTTAGTCTTGTTTATTAAAAAATAATGGAAATAATGTTACTATTGAATTTCTTCTCTACGCGGTGTAGTTTTCCTTAAAATTATTAATTTTTTTCCTCTTTTATTCAGATTAGTTGTTTATGTAAGTTAAGTTCTTGCATAATAACAATGGTGTTATTGTATGGAATTGCAGTAGGTCCTTGATTTACCGGTCTCGCATTTACCGTGGCCGGATTTAACGTCACTCATTTTAGAAAAGAAAAATTTTACCCCACCTTTTCTTTTGTTTGAGAACTAACAAAAGTGGCTGGTAATTCCACAAAATATGAGTTAAATTCATTAACAATGGAAAGTGGGGATTATTGATAATATTTTCTCCTTTTAATTAGTAACATGTCTATATTATAATTAATGTCCTAATGAAGTAGGCCTACACAGGATCAGTTTTATCCCAAAAAGCTCGCCAACATGTTGGGATTAGGTGGCCCTTTATAGAAAATTAAAAATCTTAAATATTTTATTTCAAGCATTTTTTCTACAGAACCTAGTTTAGCATCAATTAGTGATTTTCCGTATTTTAAAATCTTACATAGGTTCATTTTCATTAGCGTCATTAACTCGTGATTAAATATAGGTTAATGCAGTCACATGGTAAATTGTGGTATGTAGTCAACGGAAAGAAGTATCAATATTTTACAATTCAAAAAGTCCTACATATATATAAACTTCCTAAACAGGAACCTTCGTCTCCGAAAATCAGCTTGCCAATGCAAATAATAAACAATATAATTTAACATTAGTAATAAACCATTAGAAATGAACAAAAACCTAACCTCAAAAAACATAACCTTATTTTAATCATGAGTGAATGATGCAAAATGAAAACCAACCTTAGTTTGGCTTAATACTACGGAAAATCACTCTTTTACGCTAAACTAGGCTCTGTAGAGAAAAATGCTTGAAATAAAAGTTGTAGATCTTTTAATTTCCTATAAGTTTGATCGTATACAGTTTGGTCGTTAAAAACTAACTAACCAACTAAGGAAGAAATCTTAAAAAATCCATTTTTTACAGATTTTCATGAAAAAAAAAACAGAAAATCACTAATTACCGCTAAATTAAGCATTATATAAAGAAGTGTTTGATAAAAAAAATTTCTACGAGAGAACAGCCTCTCCAAGAGTTTCAAGAGACCTATGGCCTATCCTTTCTTGTAAAGCATAAAAAGTGTAGTAAATAGGGCGATTTAAAAAAAAACATTGTGGTAGCCATTTTTGAGAAAATCGCAAAACAGTGAAAAATGACACGAATAAACTACTACTTCCGGTTGACCTATTTTGAATAAAATGTTCGTGTCGGGTTCTCTAGTAGTACCTAGCTTAAGTTTCAAATTTCAATTTCGTACGATACTTCGTTCTTGAGATATTTTGTTCACACACGCACACATGCGCACAGACCAATCGCCAAAAACGTGTTTTTTTTTGGGTTTAGGGGGTCTGAAACCGTGAAGTAGGAGAAGAAAGAAAACGAGAAGGTGAAGAAGAGGAGAGAAAAGGTCAAGGATGAGGCGGAAAAGAAAAAGAAACGAAGAAGAAGATGAAGAAGAATGAGGAGACTTATATGAATTAAATGCTTTACATTTGTTTCACTCTGTGTATTTTGAATTTAATTGTAGTAGCTAAAGTTAAGTACATTATACATTATTACAATTAATTTACCCGTTTCCTCAATTAACTTCATTTGTTCATCCAATCGGCAAGTAGGCGTAGTACTGTAATACTTAACTGTAGACCTACTACACTATAGTCGTTGTTAATTCAATAGGCAAGTAAGTGTAAGTCTGGTGCACTATCTAATATTATTTTTCTAAATTTTACTACTACATACTACTTTATGTAAGGACAAGCTACTATGTTTCATTTGCCATAAAAGTAATTCTTGCTATTAACAAAATGTAGTTTTGTTAAAGCTCATTTAAGTTTATCTTGCCATATTTGAGATATAGGAAGGAAAGTTTATTGTTTTCAGTTGATTTTTCAAAATCGAGTTTTTAACGGGAATACAAAATGTTTTCAGGCCGCCTGGACCCAAACAAAATGTCTTTACCGATTGGTCTCTGTGTCTGTGTTGCTCTCACTCTCTCACACACACACACTCTCTCTCTCTCGCTCTCTCTCTCAGATATGACGCCTACCCTGTCTTGTAGAGCATTAAAAGTGTAGTAAATAAGGCGATTTGAAAAAATCGTAGTTGTTTCTGGGAAAATCGAAAAAAGTTAAAAATGACACGAATAAACTTCTATAATACTTCCGGTTGATCGAGTTTGATGAAAATGTTCGTGTCGAGTCCTCTAGTACTACCTTAACTTAAGTTCCTAACTAACTTAAGTTTCAAGTTTCAACTTCGTACGATGTTTCGTTCTTGAGATATTTTGTTCACACACACACACACACACACACACACACACACACACACACACACACACACACACACACACACACACACACACACCAATTGCTAAAAACATGTTTTTTTGGGTTCAGGGGTCTGAAAACGTGTAGGCCTATATCCGGTGAAAACTCGATTTCGAAAAATCGACATTTAAACAATACTTTCCTTCCTATGTATTCATATAGGCAAGAGAAAGTAAAAAAATCGTAGGAGCCGGTCTTGAGAAAATTCCAAATTTTAATTTGCTTTCCTATATATACTTAATAGGGCAAGAGAAAGTAAAAATATTAACCATTTTAAAAATCGTGTAAGGCCACCTTGAAAAGTATTAGGGTATAATCTAACCTCAATTTTCTTACATTAAAATAAAATTACTCGAGAAAGATAGATGAATTTATTTCAAGAACAGATTGAAACGAATTTACTATTAGATGAGTATACAGATAGAAAGCGATGAAAAATATGATTTTATCTTAAAGATTCGTTTGTGTTTTTGTGTGAGTGTTTGCAACAAACCAACACATCAGACACAACCATCGATTCATGAGAAATTACCAACCGTAAAATTATTTAAGAACAGTACTAGAGACATTATACAAACGAACGGAAAGAGAAAATACTTTAATGAAACCACTAGTTTCTAGAATAATAATAAAAACAGTAATAATAAAAAAGTAATAGTAAAGTCGGTTTTACTACCACGAATAACGAATAAGAAATTCTACAGGCTGTGGGAATTGTAAATGTATTTAAATAAAATAATGTATTGAAAAAACAATTAGGAATTTATACATAAAGAAACGATAGGGGCATGTCGAAATAAAAACTTAATTTTTATAGTCCTTGATCTGTGAAATTCCTCTCGGTTCATAAATCAGCAAATCAATAGAATTTCAAGATATCTAGTGCTAGTGTTTGTTGATTTTAATGTAAGCTTATGATTTAATCGAGGGAGAAACTTTACTGAATATTTTAGAAGAATTTGGAGTGAACATTACAACAACGGCAATTATTATCGGAAACATTAAAACAGACATGATCAAAAGTTAAATTGAAGGGTTTAATGGAAGAAAGGCACTAAGTAGTTGAGTTTGTTTTTTCGCAAACTGTAATTGAAGTTTTCATTTGCTTATCAAAGCTAATATTTTACAATTAATTATAAATCTCTTTTATTAAATGAAATATTAAAATTTTATACTCATTGCTTATCTAGTATAGGTTTTGTTGTTTAAATCAGCCGAAAGTCCGGTTTGAACCTGTAGAGGCTTTACTAAGTAAAACAAGGAGTCAGATGATTTACCATTACCTTCCTCATTGAATGGAAAAGTATGGTTATCAGCATGCTAGGCCCTCTGAAAAGCATCTACTTTCCACCCTGCAAATGACACGTTCACTTCATTCTCTACAGGATTTGTTTCTATAATGAAATTCATTTCTCTGAGAGGAGATACCTCTTGTGTATTTTACACCTCTACCTCTTTTGTTCTTAAATGCTTCAATCACAATCTGCTGACCACGTGATAAAAAACAGAACTAGTTTTTGAAGCCTTGGTAGGCTACTAGCAGATCGAATGCAAATAATTTAACATTCCACCTGCTTGTTATGGGCAATAGGTACAGGTTTTTAGTTTGAAAATATTGTTTTTGAGGCCTTGTTCCCATCCAGTAGTAAAAAATACATGGGAAAATCCAATAAACTTCAATGTTTTTCTTTCAATATTTAGTCCTCTCAATATTTAAAAAGTGAAAAATTGCACGAATAAACAACTACTGGTTGACCGATTTTGATGAATATGTTCGTGTCGGGTCCTCTTGTGGTAGTACCTAATTCAAGTTTTAATTTTCAACTTCGTACGATATTCCGTTTTTTAGATGATTTGTTTACACATACTGAGACCAATCGCTAAAACATGTTTTTGGGTTCAGGGGGCGTGAAAACATGTACGTATTTTCAGTAAAACTCTATTTTTAGTAATCAACATGAAAAAACGTTCCTTCTCAATATTGTAACTTACATAATTTGTTCAAGATTAGTCTAGAAATGGTTAATGTAATAGGTTGCCTTCATTATTAAGAATTTGTGTATTGTATGGGATGGATTCTGTTGAACAAGAATAGTGAATTCCGATGAATGAGACGTTTTGAAAAGGATTTCTAAGAAATCGAATACAGCGGAAAAATTTGTTTTTATGTTGATTCCTTCCAAAAGGAAAGTGCCAGAATAGCGGTGAAGAGCCTTGAATGTTCGGGAAACTATTAGACCACAGGTATAAAAAAGTTAGCGCCTTTGTAGTCGGCCAGTCTATAGCTAAATTGGTGAATGAAAAGGTGTGATCTGGTCGTTCGAAATACATTAGTGTATTACGAGACCAGTTCTGAGTTAACACTTATTGTGCGTGCGGATGGTAACAAGTAAGTGTATAAGTAATCGTTTTGGTTCTTAAGAATAGCAATTTATTGTTACTCAAGTTTGGTTTAAGTTTAAGTTTCGTATTTGATTTAATTTATGAAGTTGTATTTTTTAGTTTACCCATAACAGGCAAGTGGACTGTTAAATTATTTGCACTCGATCTACTAGTTCCAGGGCTACAAAAAATAGTTCTGTTTCTCATCACATGGTCAGCCAGTTAAGTGACTGAAGCATTCATTCAAGAATAGAAGAAGTAGAGATGTCAAATACACTAGTCAGAGTTATCTCCTCTAAGAGTTATAAATTTCATTATACAGCCAGACCCTGTGGTGAATGAAATGAAGGTGTCTTTTGCACGGTGGAAATTAGATGCTTTTCGGAGGGCGTGGCATTCTGATAAGCATACAATACATCCCATACAATACACAAATTCTTAATAATGAAGGCAACCTATTACATGCATTTTTCCACTGAGTAAGGAGGCTGGTAAACCACCTCACTCCTCGTTTTACTAAGTTAAACCTGTAAAGGTTCAAACCAGCTTTTCGGCTGATGATCTAAACAACATTTGTTTGTAGGCAAACACATGCATCATTAAGAACTATTTATTTATTTACTAGCATGCCCCGCGTGGCTTCGCACGCAAAACCATCCATTTAATGTAACAACAAAATTAATGTAACAGAAATTGTGTAGCTGCTTTGACTATACTTTACGTACCACACGCACACAAAATTTTTGATAAATTCTCTCGCTAGTCTTAACACGTATGTACTGTCTTCAAAAATAGTATAGTACACACACAAAACGACGTTTTGATAACACACGCGCACACACACACACACACAGAGATATTTATGAAAATCTTCCTTAAGGTTATCATTTTTGAAAATTTGAAAGTAAAATGTTGCAGTGAATATAAATACGAATATACTGTCAAAATTTCATGAAAATCCGTTCAAGAGTTTTGGAAATTAGCCTACACAAAAAACACGCTTTGTCTTTATAATATTAGTATAGATTATTTTGATTTTGGCACAAACATTGCATGATTATATTAATTAAAATCATTAATTTTAATTTACTAATTTTATCAGTACACTATAGTAAAAAGGTGTTATATAATTATGTTTATTATTTATGAAACCCAGATTCCAAACGAACCTTGGCATTGGGGTTAAAATATATAGGGGAAGAGAAAGTAAAAATGGCACCCAACTATAGAGGTGACGTTTTTAAATTATGTTTCCATCTGAAATATAACGACAGAAAAAAACAATTGGCTTAATTAAAATATTTATATAAAAAACGCAATAATTATTACAATATTGATTAATATATAGAAATGAACCTAAGACTTGTTAATTATTTGACCAATGTTATGTACTACCACCTAAAAATAATTAAAGAAAACCCAGCCACATTGAATATCATTACTGACGTAATTGTCTCTAAATTGGCGGCAAAGTTATATAACCTAAAATAACAATTCTTATTTGTTCAGCATATTACAAATACATAATTTAAAAAATTAAAATGACGTAAAAATTATGTAATAAATAAAAATTGATTTTACTCAAGAAAAACACAGTCGGCCGACCAATCAAGGTTAACAAGGTTTAGGCGAGTTAGGTTAGGTACAGTCATACACAGCCTGCAGCCTAATACTGACTTAAACAAATTAGTGTGACGTTTTAACACTACAGTAATGACTAATCATTAATATTTTAAAAAATACTGTGTTATATTTTTATATAAATTAATTTTAATGGTAATTTTCAAATCCGTAAAGTTTAAGCTTTTGTCAAGCTCTGTATTGCCGTCACGATAAGAGGCCGGATATCGATAGAGAAAAATTTATTACTAACAATATTTTTCATTTTGTTTAATATTAAATTTGGCCCAATAATATAAACATTTGTAACTCCATACTGGATTTTAAGGGGTTGATAATGATCTAAATAGAAAAAGAGGTAACAAATCAGTCTTTTAAAAGCCCATAAGTTAAAATTTTTCCTCTTTTGCTTTATTTCATTTTTGAATTAATTGAATGTAAAAATACATTTCATAGAAAAGTCACATAAATCTGGCTTTCCTCATTTAATATAATACTAAGAAAAGGCTTTTCTTAAAGGTTTTCTTTCATATTAAGAAAAAGAAAATTGATGTTATTTTGACGCTTTAATACTACATGCAAAAATCTTTTTTGGGAGATAAACACTGTTGGTAACTATGACAGACCATGGAAGTTTTCGAAAATCAACATTTTTCTTGAAAGTCAAGAATTTCAATTTTTATTTTGCGAAAAGCTTCCTTAAGTCATTCATGTTAACTAGTATGATAAATTTAAAATTAATGTTATTGTACAATATAATTTTTGTAGTTATTTAACAACGAATTTTGTACAGAAATAACATGTCATCAATAGGATTCTTTTTACTTTAGGACCACATATCAAAATTTTCAATTTTTTTTACTTATGTGGATTATTTTCATAAAAAAACTAAAGTATACACTTTATTAAAGTGGATTATTTTCATAAAAAAACTAAAGTATATACACTTTATATTAAAGGGAAGATTTTATTTTTTATAATTTTTTGGCAAAAAAGTAAGTTGTTTTTTTGACTGAGCTTTCAGAAATTACCGATTCAAATGTACTATACCGTTGAAATACCGGATGTACAGAAAGTTTGACTGAATTTGAAAAAAACTGAGTAGGCCTACTTTAATCAAAAAACCTTTACTACAATTTAGTAATATTGTATATAGTCGCTGATTATGTAGCCGGAAGGGAAGCTGTAAAATTGAACAATTTACAATTTTTACTTTCTCTTGCCTATATGATTATATAGGAAGGAAAAAATTGTTTTCATGTCGATTTTTCGAAATCGAGTTTTCACCGGATCTATACGTTTTCAGACCCCCTGAACCCAAAAAACATGTTTTTAGCGATTGGTCTGTGTGTGTGTATACAAAATACCCAAGAACGGAACATCGTACGAACTTGAAACTTGAAACTTAAGTTACATACCACTACCGGACTCGACACGAACATTTTCATCAAAATTGGTTAACCGGAAGTAGTAGTTTATTCGTATAATTTTTCACATTTTTGAGATTCTCAAAAACTGGCCCTACGATTTTTTTTAAATCGCCTAGTTTACTCATGTTTTTATGCTCTACAAGATAGGGTAGGCGCCATCTTGGCTGAAATTCTTGGTAAGGGTGTTTTCACGTAAAAACTTTGTATTTTTAAGATTACGGCTTTAATATGCATTTCAGCGCAAAAATTTATATAATAAAAGTTTTAGACAATTTTAAATCCTACAACTTTTATTTTAACATTTTTTTGTAAAATTTATATAATAAAAGTTTTAGACAATTTTAAATCCTACAACTTTTATTTTAACATTTTTTTGTATAACGCTTAGTTTAGCAGTAATTAGCAATTTTCGGTAATTAGCAGTAATTAGTGATTTTCCGTATTTTTAAGCCAAACTAAGGTTGATTTTAATTTTGCGTCTTTCATATATGATTAAAATATATATGATTGGCAAGAGAAAGTTGTGTGAGTGTTTCACACCAGATTTTTACATCTGTAAAAGACTGACAATATCCTTCAGATCTGTTATACGATAGACTTCGTGTACTTCACGTTCGGCAACTTTTCATAAGGACCTTATTTGTTTACATAAAATCAAATAAATCATCAATACTACAAAAAAATGCGCACAATTATAATACCAGATGTGTAAGTAGTACCGAATATCAAACCCCCAGATCCATAATTTCTTTAATACCACTGCAGCATATTATTAGCCTCAATAATTTAAATCTTCATATACCAAGAGGTTACCCGAGAAACTAATGTGACTCCACAAATGCATATGAGAAGATTAACCATTTAGCTGATAAATTTAGGGAGAAGGCAGTCCGAGGACTTAATCAGCTCTGAATACACGAGTTAATTGAAATGTGTTTCCGCATCACTGGCTCCCTTGATTTAGTCATAATTTTTATTTTTGTCAAAGAATTGTAAGCGAAAACCAGTTTTTATCTTCTTCTACATAGAACATTATTTATTTAAACTTATGTATGTTTTATATTAATATATATTGTTACATTTGTGCAATAGTTATTAATTAATTAAACAGGTAGGTAGAGTGTTAAATTATTTGCACTCTATCTGCTAGTTCCAGGGCTACAAAATATAGTTCTGTTTCTTATCACATGGTCAGCCAATTATATAACTTAACTATTTAAGAACAGAAGAGGTAGATGTGTAAAAGACACTAGTCAGAGTTATCTTCTCTGAGAGTCATGAATTTCGTTATACAGCCAGACCATGTGGTGAATGAAGTGAAGGTGTCATTTACAGGGTGGAAAGTAGATGCTTTTCAGAGGACCTCGAATGTTAATAACCATACTTTTTCCATTCAGTGAAGTAGACAGTGGTAAACCACCTCACTCCTCGTTTTATTTAGTAAAGCTTATAGAGGTTCAAACCAGATTTTTGGCTGATGACCTTAACAAATTATTAATATAGTTTCAAAAATAACTTAAATTGACATTTTTAATAGCAAATAGTTAATAATAAATATTTTTAAAAGAATTTAATTATTATTTTTTTTACATAAATAGTTCTGTTGTTTAATAAAAATTGGATCTATATAATTATTTTAGTTCTATTTAACATTAGTTTAGCATACAACTCCTTCCCGCGCAAAGGCTAGGCCTATGCGGGAATTGGAATGTTAGTCTACTTATAAACGATTTATTTCTTATGGATTTTGTTCTAGATAAATATATAAATTAAATAACAGAAACGAAAAATGTCTGTGCGGCTGGATGACATTAAAATTTTTTATCCGCTTCAGTTAAAAATCTGTGTGAAACACGACTTTCTCTTGCCAATGCAAATAAAATACAATAATAAAACATAATAAAGTAATAAAATAACATAAAACATAATAAAACCTAATTATTTTAATCATGAGTGAAAGACGCAAAATGAAAATCAACCTCTATTTGGCTTAAAAATACAGAAAATCACTCTTTCACGCTAAACTAGGCTTTGTAGAGAAAAATGCCAAATGAAAGTTTGATTGTACACTTTTGTTGTAAAATGCATACTAAGGCTGAAATCTTAAAAAAAATCGATTTTTTTACAAGTTTTCGTGAGAAAAATCAGAAAGTTGCTAATTACCGCTAAACTAAGCGTTATACAAAAAATGTTTGGAGAAAAAGTTGTAGGATTTTAAATTTTCTACAACTTTTATTATAATACATTTTTGCGCTGAAAGCATATTAAAGCCGCAATCTTAAAAAAATATTTTTTACGAAAAAAGCACCCTCTCCAAGAATTTCAGTAGACATGGCGCCTACCCTATCTTGTAGAGCATAAAAATGTAGTAAATAAGGTGATTTTGAAAACAAAACGTACTACGAGCCGTTTTTGAGAAAGTCACAAAAAAGTGAAAAATGACAAATAAACTACTACTTCTGGTTGACCGATTTTGATGAAAATGTTCGTGTCGGGCGCGGTAGTAGTATCTAACTAAGTTTTAAGTACAATGTTCCGTTCTTGAGATATTCTGTACACACAAACACACACACACACACACACAGAACAATCTCTAGAAACATGTTTTTTGGGTTCAGGGGGTCTGAAAACGTGTAAATCCGGTGAAAACTTGATTTCTTAAAATCGACATGAAAACAATACTTTCCTTCCTATATATTCATATAGGCAAGAGAAAGTAAAAAAGGGTGGAGAGATAGATGGAGGACATTAACAACTAAGTTGTCTGAAAAAATGAATATTCTTCTCGGATTTAGGTTCCTATCAGTTTGAAATTTTGGTGACATAGCAATTCTTACTTTGTACGTTGTACTGCGAATAGCTCTTTCTAAACCAAGTTCTCAGATTTCGAAGCCACAATACCCTTCTTCTGCCAGGTCCTCATTTTCCATATATTTTTCCCAGCAGAATGGCTTGTAGTAACGAATATCGTGAGTCATTCCGCATGATATGTCCAAAATATTGAAGCTACACCAGGTTGATCATTGGACTCATTTTAGACTAATGTATGGAGACTATGATATAGTGTTAGGATATATTGCAAGAGTGGACAAAATACAGAGAGCTTAAAAGAGAGATCTGGAAGGAGATCTTAAAAATGAAAGTAAGAATAAAAATTTGGTGTGACACACATGACTTTCTCTAGCCAATGTAAATAATGAAACATATAACCCATCTTTAGTCATAAGTAAAATATATATCATGAAAACAATTTAATTTTGATCATGAGTAAATGGCGTAAAATGAAAATCAACCAATGTGCAGCTTCTTTTTCTTCTTTTTTGGTTTAACGTCTGGATGAAATTATTTTTTGTAACTATGAGAGCTTAACTATACGTAACGAATTGATGCTAAACTAGGCTCTGTAGAAAAAAAATGCTTGAAATAAAAGTAGTTTTTTAATTTCTATAACTTTGTATAACATTTTGTTATTAAATGCTTACTTAGACTGCAATATTAAAAGATTCCATTTTTTACGAAAGAAACATAGAAAATCACTAATTGTTAAACTAAGCGTTCTACAAAACTATGTTCGAAATAAAAGTTATAGGTTTTTTAATTTTCTATCACTGATTTAATACGCTTGCCAAAAAATGTATATTAAGGCTGCAATCTTAAATAAGCCTAAATATTTGTTTACCATGAGAGCACAACCCCTCCAAGAATTTCAACAGATATTTCCTATTTTGAAGAGCTTAAAAATGTAGTAAATAAGGTGATTTTAAACAAAATCATAGAAGCAGTTTATGATAGAATTACACGAATAAACTACTACTTCCGGTTGATCGATTTTGATGAAAATGTCGTGGAAATAGTCATGTCGGTTCCCCTTGTGTTATCTACCTTATGTCTAAAGTTTAAATTTCGTACACTATTCTGTTGTTAAGATTTTGTTTATACACGCGCGAGCGCAAGCGCACAAACACAAATCGGTTAAAACAATGGTTTTTGGATTCAGGAACCTGAAAACGTGTATTTCTGGAGAAAACTCGATTTATAAAAATCGACATGAAAAGAATACTTTTCTTCCCTATTATATTCATTAAAACATACAGGAATTGGGGAATTCTGCTAAACAGGGAGTAAAATATCAAAGGATGGTAGAAGCACATAGTGATATCAAAAGTAGGATCGCTCAAGCAAGAAAAGCCTTTGAAATGAAAAACAGCTTACTGACTACAAACATTGACTTTCAGATAAGGAAAATTTTCTTAAAACAGCATGTTTGGAGTGTAGCATTACACGGGAGTGAAACGTGGGTGGTAGGGGCTGTAGAAAGGATGAGAATAGAAGCTTTTAAAATGTGGTGTTAAGAGGAAAATGTTAAAGATTAGGTGGGTAGACAAAGTAACTAATTTAGTGGTTCTTAGACGAGTGGATGAAAAAAAGTAATAGAAACATTTTACCAGAAGAAGGGATAGACTAGTGGGGCATATCTTAAGACATCCTGGTTTTGGCCTATCAATAATGGGGTGTAATATAGGAGTGAATTGTAGGGGGAGGCAAAGGTTAGAATATATAAACCAAATTACAAAAGATGTAGGGTGTTACAGGTATGTAGATATGAAACGACTTGCGCAAGATAGAACAGCTTGGAGAACTGCATCAAACCAGTCGAGAGACTGATGACAAAAAATTCACGTTGGGCAAGAAAAAATAACAAAATATGACAAAAAGTCATTTAGAAGATCTACTTGAAGAAGTAGGCAGTAAAGAAAAGCAATCTTACTTGTTGTAACTTATATGAAATAATAAAAAAACAAAGTTTTTACAGTGTAGTTTTACAGGTTTTGTGTTTTGTATGCAGTAATTTCTATGTTTTAATGTAAAACAAATTGTTTTTGTAAAACACTTCATTCTATAAGACTTTTTTGTTTATGATAGAAAATCATTGTTACAGTTTAACTTTTATTATTCGTTCTTTATTTTTTCGCACATTATCTTTAGTACAAGAAGAGAAAGTATACAATGCCAAATTCTCTATTAATATATTTTCATTGATCGTTACCGTTTGTCATCTTCAACGTAGAAAGTCAGTAGTTTTGATGAGGTTTATTTTTACTCTTGCCCTAAATAAAATAGGCAAGGAAAGTTATATTATCATGTCAAATTTTTGAAATCAGGTCATCACCAGAAATTCACATTTTCAGATCACTTGAGCCCAAGAAACATATTTTTATTGATTGTTCTGTGTATGTGTGAACAAAATAACTCAAAAAATCTGGTGTGAGACACTTACACGATTTTCTCTTGCCTATGTAAATAAAACCAAAATAATTTACGTTTAATCATTAGTAAACAACGTAAAATGAAAAACACAACCTAATTTTAATAATGAGTGAATGGCACAAAATGAAATTTCAACTCTGTTCACCTTAACAATACGAAAAACCACTACTTGGCGCTACACGATGCTTAAAATAAAAGTTGTAGAATTTTTTGTTTTCTATAACTGTGATTATGTTTACGCATGTGTCGTAAAATGCATACTAAGGTCGCAATATTAAAAATCCTAGTTTTTATTGATTTTTATTAAAAAAAAACACAAAATTATTATTTGGCACTAAACTAAGCCTTGTACAAAAAAGCGTTTGAAATAAAAGTTGTAGGTTTTCTAATGTTCTACAACTTTGTTTATTTACAAATTTTTGCTCCAGAATGCGTATTTAAGCTACAATCTTAAAATACCAGTTTTACCACGAGAGCACAGGCCTCTATTTTAACTTTCTTTTGCCCTTTATGAATATAAAGGGAAGGAAAGTATTCTTTTCGTGTCGATTTTTCGAAATAAAGTTTTTACCTGAAATACACGTTTTCAGGCCCCTTGTATCCAAAAAACATTGTTTTAGGGATTGATCTGTGGTGTGGTCTATGTATGAACAATATGTCTCAAGAACTGAACGTTGTACGAAGTTAAAACTTAAAACTTTAAGTTAGGTACTACGGAATCCGACACGAACATTTTCACCAAATCGGTCAAATGAAAGTAGCAGTTTATTCGGGTGTATTTTTTTTCTGTTTTTTTTTTAAAAACGCCTCCTACATTTTTTTAAATTGCCTCATTAATTACATTTTTTATGCTATACAAGATAGGATAAGTGCCATGGCTGTTGAAATTCTTAGGAAGACTGATTCTCGTAGTGATGGGGATGTAAGGAGTCTAGTAAAAAAAAATTTTTTTTTTTAAGATTTCTAGAGCAAAAGTGCATAGCCCCTACATATAATAAAAGTTGTAGAACATTAAAAAATTAGCGCTTTTTAACAACGCTTAGTTTAGCGACAATTAGTGATTTTTTTTTCATCAAAATCGGTGAAAAATGGATTTTTTTAAGATTGGGGCCTTAGTGTGCATTTTACGACAAGTGTATAATCAAAGTAATTGGAAATTAATAAACCGACAACTTTTATTTTAAGAATTTTTGACTACAGAGACTAGTTTAGAGGCGATTACTAATTTTCCGTATCTTGAAATTCTGCAGAGGTTTATTTTAATTTTGCATAATTTATTCATGATTAAAATTAGGTTACTTTTTCATTTTACATTGTTTACTTATATTAATTAAACATAGGTTATACATAGTTTTATTAGCATTGGTGAGAAAAAATCGTGTGAGCATTTCACACCGGATTTTTTAATATATTCTTTTAAGTTTAAAAAAATAGATAAATTAGTTAACTTACCTTATCCAAACTCATTTTGTAGATATATATTTGAACAAATTAAAAACGATTAAATTTAAACTAATAAAAATGTTATTTAAGATTAACAATACAAGTAACGATGTTAACTGCAGAGAGATTCGTTAATGCGGTGACTACTAAACTAAGAGTGTTTCTTATAGGATCTATGAGTTTAGTTTACTAGAAAAGAGAGCTGGAAAGAACAAAGAAGGAAAAATACTGATGATGACGTCACAATTCACTCCTCACAACTACACAAACACACATAAACATACTACACAGTTTTATTAGTGTTTGAAATAGTAGTAGTGGTTTACGTTGTCGGTGGATCGGTTTAGAAGTCACGAGTGAATGACGGTGAAATAGATAGAGATTTTTAATATGAATCTCAGTGGAATAAATAATAATAATAATAAAAATTGTAATGGAACAGTAATAAAAAAACTAGACTGTTAGTACGTAGGTAATTTTGATTGAAGGTAAACTGGAAGTCTCATTCTAACTGACTAACTACAAAATAAACTTACCAGTAAAAAATTATAGATATACCATGTAGATTTAAAGGTGCGTTTACACTATTGTTTTTGGGTTAGTTCGGATATCACTAGACGCTCATATAATATGACTTATTACTTTCTTTTGCCGTATATAAATACATAGGGAGAGAAAGTACTGTTTTCATGTTGATTTTTCGAAACCGAGTTTCAAACAGAATAAAGGTTTCCTCGCCTTCTGAATCCAAAATACATGTTTTGGGGATTGGTCTGTGTGAACAAAATATCTCAAGAACGGAACAGCGCACGAACAAAACTGCTTCGTTCACACCAAAATTGAGTGTTGTTATAGTAAGTGAGCCACGAGAATGCCTTTTGCGTATGGATGGGCTGTGAGGAAAGGAAGATAAATCTGACAGTGCTGTCAACCTTAACAGTGAGACTATATTTTACTACCGTGCAATTGCACCGTTCGTTAACCACATGTTGCCTTTTAATTAATATACTTCGTTGTGGCTGACAATTTTCCACTTAAACCCCATTTTCTTAAAAAAATTTTTAACGTACAAAGTTTCCAACTAAAATTTTGCCTTTCTTTCAAAATCGGTAATAACGTTTCACATGTCGGGATCACTTTCTTATTGATATAACAGTTTCCTTTTTTTACCAGGTTTCAAAAAATTTATGAAAAATTATCTTCTTCACTGTCTTTAACTTCCTTCTTTACACTTCGAATTGTGGGAAGAGAAACATTACAGTAGTTAGCCGCTCGCTCACGGCTTTTGTTAACAGGCACGGAAAGGTATTTTTTATAGCTTCAACTTCACAGCATTTTATTACATTGCATAATAGATTTCGTTCACCACTGTGAACAATTCGACCGAATTTTCGAGAAACTGACATTTCCGTTTACGGTAACAAACAGTTATATTCGTACAGTTAACCTACAAAAGGTTCCGCGATATTACTTTCGTTCTCCTATGTTTTCTTCTTCTCCTATGTTTTCATCTTGTTCACTAGCACCTTCTAGTTCTCTATTGCCTTCTTGTTTTCTTATTGCTACTATTATCCCCCTCTTCAGCTCCTTCGTCTTCTTCTTTTTTATCCTTCTCCTCCTCCTCCTCCTCCTCCTCCTCCTCCTCTTCGTTTTGTTCCTTTTTTCTTTATCTCTCTATTCTTTTTCCTCTCCTTCGTTTTCTTATTCGTCTTCTTCTTCTCCTCCTTCTCGTCCCTTTTCCTCTTTCTTTTTCATCTTATTCTTCTCCTTTTACTTCTCCTCTCTCTCTTCCCCTCTCCCTCCTCCTATCCCCTCTCCCCTCTCACTCTCACTCACTACCACCTCCTTCGTTTCTTGTTGTTTCTTTTCTCCTTATTCTTCTTCTCCTCTTCCTCCATCTCCTTTTTCTTCTTCATTTTTCTTTTTGGAAAGGCACAGGAGTTGGAAATTTAGAATGAAAAATGTAGAGATTGGTAAACAAATCACATATAGCGGAACGGAAGCGTACGTCGCTAGTGTAAACCTAACTTCATATCGTTACACATCTATCTATTTCTTACATCAAAACCAGAGGCCTACTGTATTTTATTACAATAAAAAAGAAACATCATTATACAACTGTGTACAGTCATAGTATATCCACTCAACTACATATAAAACATAAATCCCAGTTTCGTTATTTGCATAAATCATCACTTTTTTGATGACGTCATCAAACCGACAAAATTTTATTACACTCACGAATTAAAAGGAAAAAATAAATAAATTCTCATAACGGCCACGTGATGTTATTTTTCTATAATTTATTCTTTCAGAAAATTAAAATATTTTATTTCAATAATTTATCATAATTCCGCCTGCACTTTGCCCTGGTTTTTCACTCAACATCAGTAGAGTATAATCTACACTAAAACGAGGTGTGTTCAAAAAATACGACGAATAATTTGCTTACGACTCAACTGCTGACGCTAGATCCATTTGAAGAAATAAGCCCAATAGACCGATTTTTTGAGATGGTATCAAGTTTTAACAAGATTTGAGATGTCATTTGTCTTGCAAAACCAAAAGAGTGAGTTCGTGTTTACAGTGTCTGTCACGCTCCATAGATTTCGAACAACGCGTTAAAAATAAGTTTTGTTTTAAGTTGCAAAAAACACTCACGGAATGTTAAAATTAGTAGTTGGCGATAATGTGGTGACTCTGAAGACTGTTTACAAATTGTATAAGCGATTTAAAAACGGAAATAAATCTATTTAAGATTAGCAACGGTCAGGACATCTTTCGACCCTCACAAACAGACGAAAACGTGCAACGATTGACAAAACTGGTTCGTTCAAGCAGGCTACTGACTATTTGAGAGCTCACCAAACAACTAAACGTTTCATACGGGTCCATGCTAAGCACTTTAACCGATAAAATTTGCAAATGAGACGAGTGAGTGTGAAATATGTTCACGAACTTTTGTTCCCCATGCCACACCTCGCTTCTGATCCGCAAGTTTCTACCCGAAATAAAGATTCTTGTCTGTCCTCATCCACGTTACTCTCCGGCTTTAGCCCCATACAATTTATGGCTCTTCCCAAAAATAAAAAATGTGCCAAAAGGAAACATTTTTACACCATTCACGACATTGAGAGGTTCACGACAGAGCAGCTGAAGGCCTTTAAAAAAATCCTTCCAGAAATGTTTCCAATGATGGAATCAACTTTGGGATGAGTGCATCGCTAACCAAGAAGAGAAAATAACTTATTTTTGGTGTATATTTCTGAGCTGATTCACTATCAAATTTCTTTGATTTTTTTTATTAATATTTTAAGTAGGTAAAATATTTTAATCCATTCGGGAAGAGTAATAATACTCCTGTTACTTAGTAAAACTGTGTGATACCTATCAGATAATAGCCTAGGTGACAAAATTGTTGTGACAATTAAATCACAAAGAATAAGCCTAATTATATTTTTTTGTAATTCTAGGGAACGAAGGAGAAAGAAATTAAGTTTTTGAGAAAATTTTTTTGAGAAAAACTTTTTTTTAAACTTTTATATTTTTTTGTATCGGGATTTTTAAATTTAAGTTTTAGATTCAAGAACGAAACATCGTACGAGCTTAGATACTACTAGAGGACCCGACACGAACATTTCCATCATAATCGGTCAACTGGAAGTAGTTTATTCGTATCATTTTTCACTTTTTTGCTCCTACAATCTAAAACGGCTCCTACGATTTTTTTAAAAATGGCCTCATGTACTAAATTTTTTATGCTTTATAAGATAGGATAGGCTTCATGTCTGCTGAAATTCTTGGAGAGGCTGTTTTCACGTAAAGAAATTGTTTTTTCTGATTGCGGCTTTAATATGCATTTTGGCGCAAAAATTATAAAGTTGTAGAAAATTTAAATTTCTACAACTCACACTTTTTTGTATAACACTTAGTTTAGCGGTAATTAGAAATTTTATTTTTTTCCCACGAAAACGTGTAAAAACTCAATTTTTTAAGATTTCAGCCTTATGCATTTTACGACAAAAGTGTATATAATTAAATTTATAGAAAATTGACAGATCTACAACTTTTATTGAAAGAACTTTTCTCTACAGAGCCTAGTTTAGCGGGAAAGAGTGATTTTTCGTATTTTTAAGCCTAACAGGTTGATTTTTATTTTGCGTTTTTCACTCGTGATTAAAATTAGGTTATGTTTTTTTGTTTTTTTTCTAATTTTTTATTACTTATGTTAGATGATATTGTAATTATTTGCATTGGCAAGAGAAAGTTGTGTGAGTGTTTCACACCAGATTTTTAAATATACGCATGTCTACACATGTTTTTAAAAAAAATTATTTATTTATATTTTTGATTGAATTATAGTAAAGAAATTTTGATCAAGCACCTTTCAAACAAGAAAAACTAAATCAAAATCGGTTCATCCGTTCAGGAGCTACGATCCACAGGCAGATACACACGTTAAAATTATAACACACCTCTTTAACTGTCTGAAGTTAAAAAACAAAATCAACAAAACAAAACCCCATACATCAACGACGTGTTCCTACGCACATACACCCGATTTAACCCTTTCTAGACTGCACAATATTAAAATCTCGGAAGTGTAAGTACAACACTAGGTTAGGCGCACATGTACCACATGTGATTGCTTCATTCAATACACAGGTGACACGATCTGATATATTTTTGAAGCCCTTACAGTTTACAGAAAAATCAGACCAGGCGGGTTTAGAAGTCCCGATGGTCAACTAGGCAATTTAAACTCGGTCAAGAAAGGGAAATAAATCACACACTTATCCGAACTAGCTCATTGATGACCTAGACACATCAGATTTACCAACTGCCCCTATACGAAGACTGAAACGACTCTGGAGTAGGGATATCATGAGACGTCAAAATTACAGAAAAACAAAATAAAAAAAATCTGGTGTGAAACACTCACACAACTTTATCTTGCCAATGCAAATAATTAATAATAAACCTAACATTATAAATAAAATATTAGAAATAAACAAAAACTAACCTCAACAACATAACCTTATTTTAATCATGAGTGAAAGACGCAAAATGAAAATCAACCTCAGTTTGGCTTAGAAATACGGAAAATCACTCTTCCTCTCTAAACTAGGCTCTGTGGAGAAAAACGCTCTAAATAAAAGTTGTAGATCGTTTAATTTTCTATAAATTAAATTATATACACTTGTCGTAAAATGCATACTAAGGCCGAAATGTTAAAAAAATCGATTTTTCTCACGTTTTCGTGAGAAAAAAAACAGAAAATCGGTAATTACCGCTAAACTAAGCGTCATACAAAAAAATGTTTGAAATAAAAGTTGTAGAATTTTAAATTCTCTACAACTTTTATAATATAAAGTTTTTGCGCTAAAATGCATATTAAAGCTGTAATCTTAAAAAAACAACGTTTTTACGTGAAAACAGCCTCACCGAGAATTTCAGCAAACATGGCGCCTACCCTATCTTGTAGAGAATAAAAAATTGAGTAAAATAGGCGATTTTAAAAAAAATCGTAGGACCAGTTTTTTTGAGAAAATCGCAAAAAAGTGAAAAATGACACGAATAAACTACTACTTCCGGTTGACCGATTTTGATGAAAATGTTCGTGCCGGGTCCGGTAGTGGTATGTAACTTCAAGTTCGTACGATGTTCCGTTCTTGAGATATTTTGTACACACACACACACACACACACACACACACACACACACACACACACACACACACACACACGCACACACACACACACACGCACGCACACACACACACACACCCCACGCGCGCGCGCGCGTGCGCACACGCGCACGCGCACGCATACACGCGCGCACACACACACGCGCGCACACACACACGCACGCGCGCACGCACACGCACACACACACACACGTACACAAACACGCGCACACACGCGCGCGCACACACACACACACACACACCCACACCCACACATACACACAGACACACACACACAGACCAATCGCTAAAAACATGTTTTTTGGGTTCAGGGGGTCTGAAAACGTATAGATCTGGTGAAAACTCGATTTCGAAAAATCGACACGAAAACAATACTTTCCTTCCTATATATTCATATAGGCAAGAGAAAGTAATAAATTAAGTAAATAATTAAAAATTAATTAACAACCTAATGATTACGGTTGGAATACTGTCAATGGGCAGCAATCTCCTCAATGTCTTAAAATTGTCAATATTTGTATTCTTTATTTTATAAAATTTGCTTGTTATTAATTTTATACAGTTGCAAATAAAAATATCTTTTATAGTCAAAAAATAAAAAAAAATAATTTAGCATACTGAAAAGCCGTACTTTTAAACAATCCCGCTTCTTCACGTAAGCATATTATGTACCTACAAGTAGATTTTATTAAAGATTTAGAACGTGGCATAAGACGCTATCTGTTGGCAGTTTATATGAACTATTTCAATAGATTGTTCAATGGCAAGGTCAGTAAAAAGTGATTAGGCTTACAAAAACTCAGAAAGCAGCTGGTAGCAAATTCCTATGCTAATGATGATGCACTCCACTTAATCGTGAAACAGAACTCTTTTCTTTTTCATTAGATGACTAAATAAAAGATCAATGACCTTTTAATCTTGTCGACTTTTAATTTTATACAGCAACTATAAAGTTCCTTAAAAATATGGAAAGACTAATAAAGCGCTGCGTACTGGTTTATTACTAACCTCGCAGAGGTTACGTTAAAACGGAATCGTGAATTCTTGTAACCCCACATGGCATCGCAGCAAATTTTTTAGGAGATACTTAAAAACTTCTATCTTTAATTTTTTTATTTACCAGGCTGTATAGTTTTATTTCATCTTGTCCTGTATGAATATATAGGAAAATAAAGTATTGTTTTCATGTCGATTTTACGACTTCGAGTTTTCCCCGGAAATAGATGTTTTCAGGCCCCCGAACCAAAAAATATGTTTTTAGCGACTGGTTTCAGTGTGTGTGTGTGTTCGCGCGCTTGTGTGTATGTATATGTAAACAAAATATCTCAATAATGGAATAACATACGAAGTTGAAACCGTAACTTAAATCAGGTAGTACCACAAATGGATACAAGTATGTTTCATCAAAATTGGTCAACCGAAAGTATCAGTTTATTCTTGCGATTGTTCACGTTTTTGCGATTTCCTCAAAAACGGCTTTTACAATTTTTTAAAAAGTTGTCTCATGTATATTTCCCCCCGGTAGTACTGCCCCTATAAAGGATTACAGAGTTTTGACTCATCCTCAAGAAGGTCTGAAAATAATGTATGAAACTTTCCGTGATTTTTTTTGCATTAATGAACCCATAAACGGTCTTTTCCTTTTTTCTCTTCCTCATCTGCAGTACGCGCTATTACAAGGAGTTCCTCATCGGAAGAAAGGTCCATAGTGAAATTCCAATAAAGCAAAGTAACAAAATGAACTTTAAAAACTACGACAAAACAACCCAACACTACAGTTTCAAACAAAGAGAGACTACTCTCTGGGAGGGCAATACAAGTCACAAACCATACGGAAGAGACGCATTTGGTGAGCGCCTTTAGACCGTTCTGTCATGTCACGTCTCTGACCGTCTCCGAGCTGTATAGAGACGTGACGTAATGGAACGTATTCGTGTACTTGCTGCTTAAGCGTTGTTTACCGTTCGGCCGCGGAGCTGGCGTAAAAGATTTTTATTCATGATTTTTTACTTAAGTATTAAGACTAATATTTGTTATTCCTGTAATTGGCTGGGCACGTAAGACAATAATTGAGTGTAGGTTACTACGAGTACATAGATATTGCGGTGTAGTCTATATATATGCTTATTCGGTTATAACGAACAAAAAATAATGCCGGCTCTTGAATTCGCTATAACCAATTTTTAAGGTATCCTTCATTATCCAGTCAGCTTTTAGAAATACATTATTTCTTTCTCTTGCCCTACCTATTTGAATATACAGTACAAGTTCGCTAATCCGAACTAATAAAAACTCCGACTGTTCGGATTTTCTATATTTTTTCTAAAATGCAGCATTCATGTTTAAAATAAGTAAAATACAAAATTACAGTATAATCCGCGGGTATGTTTGGAGTAATGGTAACGTTCTGGTCCGGAAATTACTTTTTAGTTTTGACAATTTGTTTTATCATCAAAAATCTAAAATTATTGCAACAATCAACTCTGAAATTTAAATGTTGCTGAAGGAAATATAGGCATTTAAAATACTGAATTTTCTTCCAAAAAAAACAAATTTTAAGTACATAATTTTGAATTATAAAACAAATTGTCAAAACTTAAAAATAAATATTTTTTTAAATATTTCCAATATTTTGGAATAAAAACAATTTACTGCTGATATGGATTCGATCCACCTATCTCTAAATCTCCGGACCAGAACGTTACTATAACTCCAAACATAACAATACGGAAATTTGATAAAATTTACAATCTTAAATGGAAAACTGTTACTATACAGTTACCAACGGTTATTATAGCTATTTTTCTCATAAAGATCGGTAAAATATGGGATTTTTTAAAGATTGCAGCCTTAGTGTGCATTTTACGACAAAAGTGTGTATAATTAAAGTTATAGGAAATACAAAATTCTACAACTATTAGGTCTATTTAAAGCATCGTTTTCAACAGAGCCTATTTCAGCGTCAATTAGTACCTTTCCGTATTTTAAAGTCCTACAGAAGTTGATTTTCAGATTTCGTCATTCATTAGCTACGTTATTTTGTTCATTATTTACATGGGTAAGAGAAAATTGTGTGAGTGATTCACACCAATTGTTTTTGTTTCCCTATAGGGCTGTCATTGATCACCCTCCAATGACGTTCGCCCAACTGGTGTTACTTAAACACTTAAGCCCTGTTTAGTTACCTGGAGGAAGAAGCAGATTTAAAGTAAAAATGTTAATTTCGTTTACTATATCGATTTAAATATATCCTTCATTATCCAAGCAATTTTTAGAAATACATTATTTTTAATATGAAAAGGTTGTTGGACTCATTTTGGATGATTTCCAAGAAAGTGTTTTTTAAAATGATTAAAAAGAAAATTACTGTGCAAAAGGGTGTGTACACTTAACTCGCGTCCATCTTTTTACATGCATAAAAAAGGAGTAAATATTATTTTTAAATACAATAGCAGTATTTGTGATGTGTGTGTGTGTGTGTGTGTGTGTGTGTGTGCGCGCGCGCGTGTGTGTGTGTGTGTGTGTGTGTGTGTGTGTGTGTGTGTGTGTGTGTTTGTAAGTGCCACGCCCGTTTCAAAACCGGACAGGTTAAGGTGTCAAAAGACGATGGTGGTATTTTTTTCTGCACAGTCACAAGTCATCTATTTTTTTTTTTACTTCTGCTTCTTTCTTTCAGATTTTCAAAGTATGTAATAAATTCAATAATATTTATAGCATTGTCAAGATTTTTGTAATTTATTCATGTGTTGTTTTCAGTGTTTTTTCTTTAGTATATGATAGGTAGGCCTACATTGAAGTCTTATTCCACAACGCTAGTTTACTAGCTGCTAGTAACTAGTAGCCGCTAGTTGTATTCACTAACCAGAGGATTAGTTGTATTCACTAACACGCTAGTGACTTAGAACATGTTTGATTTTTCTAGCGCTAGTAGGGGAGAAAAGGTCACGTGATTGGATAGCGCTAGTAAACTAGTTCGGTATGAACGTTTGGAAACTTTGCTAGACTAGCGCTGGTAAGGGAGAAAAGGTCAGACGATTGACTAGTGCTAGTACCCTAGCTCATTGTGAAAATTAGGTTGCTAGTTGCTAGTAAGCTCTACTTTGTACAGCAATACACAACACTACTCACATATGTTTTCAGAGCATTGGCAATATTTAACTACCTCCGTGGGGACAGTCACCGACGAGCTAGTAGGTCCTGCTAAAACTAGCAGCTAGTAAACTAGCGTCAAGGGAGTAGGCCTTTAAAGAATAAACGACAAACCGAAGGGAAATTCTGTAGAAAACTACTTACCTATTATTAAGTTTTTCTTAACATATCAGTGGCAGACGTATAACGTGTAATGTCTCATAAAATAGCCCCCCCTGTCCTATCCATTCCTTTGACGAAATCACCGTTAAACCTTTAATCCAATGCACAGTTATTTTCGTAAGAATCGATTTTAGAGATTATCGGTTTATTATCTTATACACGTCTCGATTTAAGCGAACCGTAGACCATTCTCTTTAACCGACCCGTAGTGTAGTAGTCAGCGCAACCGGCTTCTACGCCGGTGTCCAAGGTTCGGTAGTAAAGCAACACAGGTTGTAAAACTTAAGTCAGAATGACTTTTTTTGGAAAAAAAATTGAAAAAGTCAGAATGACTTTTTGTTTTACAATGACAAATTACTATAATAGAACTACTGTAACATTGCGGATGAGATCTAGCCAATAACAGCCATGGTCAGGTGTGAGGTTGCCGTTTCGCTGTCACACTCCGTTCCATCGACTCCAGGTTTTTTGTCAGTCACCCACGGCCGGTGCGCGTATGTAGATGATGCTTTAAGGAACTTTCTTTAAATCTTTACAATAAGCGTTGATAAATATATGTTTATACGTGTATATATATATATATATATATTTATACGTCTTATTAATTACTGAATTTACCGACTTAAATTATTACACACACTTACGCTTTGAAATTTATCTAAATTAAATACACGATGTAAAAGTCAGGATTACACGTGATTTTGAAAGTGTTCCGTAATTCAAAATTTTCGATAATTTGCACCGATCGTGGTCCGCATTAGGTCAAATTAGAGAGGTTTTACTGTACCTACATTTGATTAATCAAATAACATTTTCTTATTAATGAAAGTTTGACTTATTTATATTCTTACCTATTAGTTTTAATTTTTTTGCTATTTCTGATTGGAACTTTTTCTGGAATCTGTATCGCAGTTACAAATTGTAACAATTTCGGTTATTTCAACTAAAGTCTCTGTCATTTCAACATCAATAAAATTTTCAAGAGTCTGTGAATTCTCACTTATTGACGTATAATTTTCTGTCTGCACTATTTCCCTTTGTACACTTAATCCAATTGAGGTATGAGAAGTTGAAAAGCTGTTTGTTCGATCTACTTTTGTTTCAATTTCACTAGACGTTTCATTCTCATTTAGTTTATTCTTACATACAAATTCCTCCAATTGGTCTTCTACATCCTGCAAATTTAATACAAAATTAATTGTTGAAATTTTTATAATCTTTTATTTTGAATGTTTATCTGCACTACAGAGACTAACCAAAATATTAATATTAACTAATATTATATTATAATAATAATTATAATAATAATAATATTATATTAATATTAATATTAAATATTAAATATTAAATATTAATATTAATATTAATATTAATATTAATATTAATATTAATATTAAATATTAATATTAATATTAATATTATGAATATTAATATTACATTAAAACTAACAAGAACAGGCACAAATATCATTATTATTATTATTATTATTATTATTATTACATGCTTCAATCATTAGCCAACCAATGTTGGAATAGATCATGTCAAATAAAAAATACATAAAAGTACATAAAATACTAAAAAATAAAGATACATAAAATAAATAAATTTAAACAAAGGCCATTAATCTGCACCTCGATTTGATCATTTGAATATCAGCCGATTGTATAATAGGCTCTTTCTGTCGATAATATTCAATTTTTTTACAAATTCGTTATAATTTAAGCTTTTAAGGGACTCAGGAAGCCTATTAAAAAGATCTTTAGATATTATTTTGAAATTATTTTCCCACTTGCTCAACCTACTAAAAGGCACAATTAGATTATCCCAGGTACGATTATTATAGTCAATATTATAGTTAATATCTGAAATTACTTCATAATTATTTAAATTTTTTTTAACCAAAAGTATATTCATACTATGAATATACTATGTAACTTATATTCTACTGGAGATGCGTTGTGAAGTACTTGAATTAATTTTTTGCAGGATCATTACCTGAGCCTATCAAATACAAGATTCACAACTGTTAAATTTGGAATCACAATGATTGAAAAATACACTAAAGTAAGAAAAACAATAAAAAGTTCATATTGTCAAACAAAAATTATTAACAATAGTAATAAAGCATATTAAAGAAACAAAGAAACAAAAATTATATCTGATTATGACACAATTATCCTTTTCGACAAACATGCAGCAAGAATTAAAAGAAGATATCTGCTTCATCTTCTTTAGCCATAGCACTGGTTGATTAATTGTGTATTTGTGTACACAATTAATCAATTAATAATCTAATAATAATTAATAATAATAATAGTAATAATTAATCTGATTATTAATTGTGTACTTTTAATAGTAGATTTGCCATATCACTGATAAGCCAATTTTTATGTATAGAATTTAGATATCTATTTTTTATGGTATTGCAAATGGGTGTTTTTAAATCGGTGTGTAGTGTCATTTGAGACACAGTAGGGTGAACCGGTAATACGGAGAAATTAAGACTGGAATGCTTGAATAGTTTCTAAATTACTCTGTTTTGCGCAACCAAAAATTTGAATACCGTACATCCAGATAGGTTTTAAGAGAGAATTGTAGAGTAGTAATTTATGTTTGAAACGTATGGGAGATAAGTGAGCAAACCTGTACAGTTGTTCCAAATGTAAGTTTAGTTGAAGTCGTGTTGTCTAATAATGTGGTGTTTCCAGGTTAGACACGTTGATCGAAATGAAGTCAAAGATAGCGAACAGTAGATTTTTTTGGAATAGGTACATTATTTACGAACAACGACGGCACCGATTGTTTATTTAGAGTGAATGCGATGTGAACAAACTTCACCGGATTTACCTTCATTTCCAGTTCTTCTGCCAATTGATTTTTACTTTCTCTTGCCTATATGAATATATAGGAAGGAAAGTATTGTTTTCATGTCGATTTTTCGAAATAGAGTTTTCACCGGATCTATACGTTTTCAGACCCCCTGAACCCAAAAAACATGTTTTTAGCGATTGGTCTGTGTGTGTGTCTGTCTGTGTGTGTGTGTGTGTGTGTGTGTGTGTGCGTGTGTCTGTGTGTGTGTGTATGTGAACAGAATATCTCAAGAACGGAACATCGTACGAACTTGAAACTTGAAACTTAAGTTACATACCACTACCGGACGCGACACGAACATTTTCATCAAAATCGGTCAACCGGAAGTAGTAGTTTATTCGTGTAATTTTTCAGTTTTTTGCGATTTTCTCAAAAACTGGTCCTACGATTTTTTTTAAAATCGCCTATTTTACTCAATTTTTTATTCTCTACAAGATAGGGTAGGCGCCATGTTTGCTGAAATTCTCGGTGAAGCTGTTTTCACGTAAAAACGTTGTTTTTTTAAGATTACGGCTTTAATATAAATTTTAGCGCAAAAACTTATATAATAAAAGTTGTAGAGAATTTAAAAACCTACACCTTCTGTTTCAAACATTTTTTTGTATGACGCTTAGTTTAGCAGTAATTAGCGATTTTCTGATTTTTTCTCACGAAAACGTGTGAAAAATCGATTTTTTTAAGATTTTGGCCTTAGTATGCATTTTACGACAAAAGTGTATATAACCAAATTTATAGGAAACTTAAAGATCTACAACTTTTATTTAACGTATTTTTCTCTACAGAGCCTAGTTTAGCGTGAAATAGTGATTTTCCGTATTTTTAAGCCAGACTGAGGTTGATTTTCATTTTGAGTGTTTCACTCATGATTAAAATAAGGTTATGTTTATTGAGGTTAGTTTTTTGTTTATTTCTAATATTTTATTACTAATGTTAAATTATATTGTAAATTATTTGCATTGGCAAGAGAAAGTTGTGTGAGTGTTTCACACCAGATTTTTTACTTTCTCTTGCCTATATGAATATATAGGAAGGAAAGTATTGTTTTCATGTCGATTTTTCGAAATCGAGTTTTCACCGGATCTATACGTTTTCAGACCCCCTGAACCCAAAAAACATGTTTTTAGCGATTGGTCTGTGTGTGTGTGTGTGTGTGTGTGTGTGTGTGTGTGTGTGTGTGTGTGTGTGTGTGTGTGTGTGTGTGTGTGTGTGTGTGTGTGTGTGTGTGTGTGTGTGTGTGTGTGTGTGTGTGTGTGTGTGTGTGTGTGTGTGTGTGTGTGTGTGTGTGTGTGTGTGTGTGTGTGTGTGTGTGTGTGTGTGTGTGTGTGTGTGTGTGTGTGTGTGTGTGTGTGTGTGTGTGTGTGTGTGTGTGTGTGTGTGTGTGTGTGTGTGTGTGTGTGTGTGTGTGTGTGTGTGTGTGTGTGTGTGTGTGTGTGTGTGTGTGTGTGTGTTTGTGTGTGTGTGTGTGTGTTTGTGTGTGTGTGTGTGTGTGTGTGTGTGTGTGTGTGTGTGTGTGTGTGTGTGTGTGTGTGTGTGTGTGTGTGTGTGTGTGTGTGTTTGTGTGTGTGTGTGTGTGTGTGTGTGTGTGTGTGTGTGTGTGTGTGTGTGTGTGTGTGTGTGTGTGTGTGTGTGTGTGTGTGTGTGTGTGTGTGTGTGTGTGTGTGTGTGTGTGTGTGTGTGTGTGTGTGTGTGTGTGAACAGAATATCTCAAGAACGGAACATCGTACGAACTTGAAACTTGAAGTTACGTACTACTACCGGACTCTACACGAACATTTTCATCAAAATCGGTCAACCGAAAGTGGTAGTTTATTCGTGTAATTTTTCACTTTTTTGCGATTTTCTCAAAAACTGGTCCTACGATTTTTTTAAAAATCGCCTGGTTTACTCAATTTTTTATTCTCTACAAGATAGGGTAGGCGCCATGTTTGCTGAAATTCTGGGTGAGGCTGTTTTCACGTAAAAACGTTGTTTTTTTAAGATTACAGCTTTAATATGCATTTTAGCGCAAAAACTTATATAATAAAAGTTGTAGAGAATTAAAAATTCTACAACTTTTATTTCAAACAATTTTTTGTATAACGCTTAGTTTAGCGGTAATTTGCGATTTTCTATTTTTTTTTCTCACGAAAATGTGTGAAAAATTGATTTTTTTAAGATTTCGGCCTTAGTATGCATTTTACGACAAAAGTGTATATAATTTAATTTATAGAAAATTAAAAGATCTACAACTTTTATATAAAGCATTTTTCTCTACAGAGCCTAGTTTAGAGAGAAAGAGTGATTTTCCGTATTTCTAAGCCAAACTGAGGTTGATTTTCATTTTGCATCATTCACTCATGATTAAAATAAGGTTATGTTTTTGAGGTTAGTTTCTTTGTTTATTTCTAATATTTTATTAATAATGTTAGGTTTATTGTTAATTATTTCCACTGGCAAGAGAAAGTTGTGTGAGTGTTTCACACCAGATTTTTTTGATACTTTTTGTTGAAAATTTAGTATCTGTTATTACAATAATATAATAATTTATAAATATGACGCTAGAGGTTCCAAAACTTGAATTACTTGGTGGAGCTTGCAGTAATCACTACAGTCCTACAATTGGCCAAGAAGATCCCTTGGCCGGAGGCGTTTTAAACGTGTGTGCTAAGTACCCGGTATACCCCTAGTGTACATGTTTTGTAAGAGAGAGTTGTCATGTAATTCAAATTTGTCGTGCATTGTCTTGTGTAGTTGTTTCGCGACTTCATTTACGTATGAGATTAGTAACTCTTTGTACAACATTAAGTTTGTAACGTGAAAGGGGCATTGAGCTATCGCTTGTAGAATCTTGTTTTGAACCGCTTGTATACTTTTCGTGTGGTAGGTTTACCTATGTTTAATCATTAGTAGCCTAAACAATGTAAAATGAAAATATAACCTAATTTTTTAATCATGAGTGAATAACGCTATATGAAAATTAACCTCAGTTCGACCTAAAAATTCGGAAATTCAGTAATTTCCTTTTAAACTAAACCGTAATAAAAAAAAAATGTTAAAATTAACATTACGAATATACACACCGTTTACAAAGAAATTACACAATAATCTAAACCAGCTCATTGTTGACTGAAACGACTCTGGAGTAGCCTAGGGATATCATGAGGTATCAAAATTAAAGAAAAAAAAACAAAATAAATAAATAAAAACTAACTTAATGGTTCTGGTTGGAGTACTGTCAATGGGTAGCGATCTCTTCAATTTCTTAAAGTTGTCAATATTTTGTATTCTTTTTTTATCAAATTTGTTTGTAATTTTATAAAGTTTCATATAAAAATATCTAGTAGTAAAAAAAAAATTCATGTCAATTTTTCCGAATTGAGTTTTCACCGGATGTACACGTTTCCAGGTCTCCTGAACCCAAAAAATGTGTTAGGGGGGAGTGAACAAAATATCTCAAGAACGGAAAAGCTTACGAAATTCAAACTTGTAACTTTAATATTACCACTAGGGAACCCAACACAAACATTTTCATCAGAATCTGTCAACCGGAAATAGTAAGTTTATTCGTGTAATTTTTCACTGGCAATTTTCTTACCAGCTCCCACAATATTTTTAAAAATCTCCTCTTTACTACAATTTTTATGGTTTATAGTTTCTAAACCTAGCATTACGCAGATTCTTAAGAACTACAGAGCGGACACCAAATAAGCTTGCCTGTGTAGCTGCGCAAACAGTTCGGATTCAGTCGGTAGATTTCGTGTCTTAGCACCGAACTGCCTATTAAATAACAGGTGCTGAACGATGTTAATTATTATCTATTAGCGACGTTAAAAACATTCAATTGTAAATATTGCATGCAACTAACGCCTACCATATACAACACTTTCAGGTTAGTTGATATATAACGTTGCGAGCGCGACGTGACTGATCACAGCTAAAACAGCACTGACCCTCACCTCTCGTTGAGATAACCGAGCGCGCAATTACCAAAATAAACTTTCTGCGCACTTCAAAAAACCGACAAGCTTATTTGGCATCCGTTTTACCTACATATCTTTCTGCCTGAAAATGTCTTTCAGATTTGCAGTACAAAGCTGTTTCCATACTTAAATCATGAGTGAATCACCCTGTAGGCCCATAAAATAACATTCATACCTCTTCCTCTATATCCATTGTTTGATTAAAATCATTGCTGGAGCTTGCCACTGCCACGTCTTTGTTCATCGCGTCCGGAAATAGATTGGTTCCGCACACCTTTATTGTCCGCCGTCTTACATTCTCCTCAACCCACTTCAAATTTGCCATTAGTATTTCTTTTCGCATCTGCCTCACTGAAGGAACCGGAAGTTCACCCGGGAAACGTGAATTAATCTGTTAATGCAAACAATATAAATTGAAAAAATCCCTTTCATGAGACACGCGTCTCGTGGCTGGTGGCAATTTTTTAAAAAAGCTTACCTTTAAAAGACATAACAAGAACCATTAGTAATTTCTGTATCTAATTTTTAAAAGGAATTGAATTACACTATTTTTTACACTGACTTTTTTTGTAGATTACGAATCCGAAAATTGTTTTTGCTATCTCTTGTAGTTTCTGACATGTGTGTGACTAATGAAAAATAAAAATGATGACAACTTTAAAATTGCCACCAATTAAACTCTGATAAAAATATGGCCATTTCGACTGAAAATAAATCGATTTTAATATTTATAGTAATAATTATAAAAGTTGCCCGCAATAGGCAGTGAAGAGTTAAACTGTTAGCACTCGATCTGCTAGTTCCAGGGCTACAAAAAATATTAGTGATTCTTATGGTAAGCCAGTTATATAACTGAAGTTCTTAACAACAGAAAAGGTAGCTACAGGTGTAAAAGACACTAATCAAGAGTTATCTCTTCTGAGAGTAATGAATTTCATTATACAGCTGGACCCTGTGGTGAATGAAGTGAACGTATTATTTGCAGGGTAGAAAGTAGATTATTTTCAGAGGGTTCGGCATGCTGATAAGCATAATTTTCCACTCAGTGAGTAAGGCAGTGGCAAACCACTTGACTCCTTGTTTTACTTAGAAAAGCCTGTGGAGGTTCAAACCAGCCTCTTGGCTGATCACCTAAACAACAGCAATTAAAGAAGAACTGTAACCTCGTTTTCCGGCCCAATCAGTATCGGAAATTTTTTTTTATTTATGAAATCGCAATATCGAAAATAAAGTACATTTTTGAAAACCGCTGCAATCTAGATACAGTACATCATACGTCACATAACCCATACATTAATGTACACTTTGCTCTAGTTTAAGTCATCAGCGGAATGGCTGCTTTGGACCTCTATAGAGGCTTTACTAAGTAAATTGAGGAATGAGGAGGTTTACCATGCCTTCCTCACTGAGTGGAAAAATATGCTTATCAAAATGCCAGTCCCTCTGAAAAGCATCTACTTTCCACTCTGCAAATGACACAATCATTCACTACAGGGTCTGGCTATATAATAGAATTCATTACTCTCAAAGAAGATAACTGACTAATGTCTTTTAATAAATAGGACTTAGTTTAAGTAAGTGAAAAATAATCTTGTAATCTCGTTTAATTTATTGTAAGTAGTTTGTTATTTATTCTAAGTAATTCTATTGTAGTAATTGTAATTTATTTGTAGAATTAAGATTAATTATAAATTGTAATTTTTAGTTCTTAATATAATATATTTAACCCACCGGGTTGGTCTAGAGGTAAAGTTGTCGCCAAAATCAGCTGTTTAACAGCTGATTTTTGGAGACGAAGGTTCCTGGTTCAAATCCTAGTAAAGGTAGTTACTTTTATACGGATTTGAATGCTAGACAGAGGTTACCGGTGTACTTTGATGGTTGGGGTTCAATTAACCATACTCTCTCAGGAATTGTCGGCCTGAGTTTGTACAAGGCTACACCTCATTTACACGTCGTACATATCATCCTCATCTCATTGGATCATAGGGTTGCTTATTGTTCTCAATTGAACAGGTTACAACGTACACATACTAGGAATTAAAATATATATATATATATTTATATATTTATATATATATATTTGTGATTTTAAACGATAGTTTGTTAATTAATTAATTTACCCAGATCCCGAAACGGATCTTAGAGATAAGTGTCATAATTATTATAATAATTATGTTACTTGAGTCACGAGTTTGCCTTTGGTTTTATTCAGTACGCATGCGCGACTGCTTTGGAATCAGTTCGCCACCACCACAACGTGAAGTACACCCAGAGGACATTCAATGTATAGCGGAACATTTTGTAGGTTAACTGTACGAATATAACTGTCTGTTACTGTAAACGGAAATGTGGGTTTCTCAAAAATGCGGTTAAACTGTTCACAGTGCTGAACGAAATCTCAATTTGTAATAAAATGCTGAGAAGTTGAAGCCAAACAAAAATAACTTTTTGTTCCTCTTAACAAAAGTCGCGAGCGGGCGGCTAACTACTGTAATGTTTCTTTCTCCACAATTCGAAATATAAAAAAGAAAGATAAAGGCAGTGAAGAAGATATTTTTCATCAACAGTTTTTTCGACACTGTTTAAAAAAAGAAAAATGTTATATCAATAAGAAAGTGGTGTCGACCTGTGGAAAGTTATTACCGGTTTTGAAAGAAATGCTAAATTTTAGTTGAATTGTACGTTAATAAAAATTTTAAAGGAAAAGGGGTTTAAGTGGAAAAAGTGTTGATCACAACGAAGTATACTAATTGAAAGGCAACATGTGGTTAACTAACTGTGCAGTCCAATCCAGGTTGAGAGGGCTAAGAAGCCCTATAATGGCGACATCGTGCTGGTATGCACCTGGTCGCTCGTAGAACAAAATAACAGATTTAACATAACCTCAGGGTATAATAGAGAAGAATTTTTTTTTTTTTTTTGGAAAAAGTAATTGGGACTGGAGTGGAAGGTAGGTTGAGTTTGCGGAAAACATGTTGTTTAAGGGGAGTGAATTCAGAGAGGGTATTATATAAGAATTTACTGTTGAGGGAAATTTTTAGTTATGGGGTGTGTGGCAATTCTTGTAAGGTAGTAGGAAAGTTTTTGGGAGTGGAGTGACGGCTCTTTTCATTTTATATAGAACTATTTGATATTCAGTGGCCTTTTTTTTTTTTTTTTTTTTTTTTTTTTTTGGAAAGGATGTATGACGATTACCGGTCTGAAAGGGGTTTCTGTTTTTAATGGAGGAGAGATAAGTTTTTAGTGGGAGTTATTTTGGTTGATGGTGGGGTGTATTTTGAGATGTAATGTTGTGTGTTTAAAGAAAGTCGTGGAACGGCAAAATCTTGAAGTCTTCTGGTGGATGGGGGGTCGTGTATATTTCTTCAATTATATCGATTCCTGATCTCTTGTTGTCGTCGTGTAGTTTCCTTGACGTGTTTTGGATATAGTCCTCTAGGGTGGGAAAGTTTAAATATTCATTGATTGTTCGGTTGGGGATTAGATAATGGAATTGCGTGATGTTCCTGAGGATTTTATTTTGAAAGGCGGAGACTTTGGTTTTGGACGTTTTTGACAGGAGCGGCCACCATACTGGTGCCGCGTACAGGAGAAAGGGTCGTAGCATGGAGGAGTATATTAAGAGTTTTAATTTAGGTGAATAGGATTTTGAGCGGAATAGAGGGTATAACATGGCACAGAGGACTCTGCCCTTGCTGAGCTTATCCTTGATGTGTCGCTGGAGAGATAGTCGGCTGTCCAGTTCGACTCCGAGGTATCTCACGCAGTTTTGCCATGGGAACTGTGCAATTGCACGGTAGTAAAATATATTGTTACTGTTGAGGTTGGCAGCACTGACAGATTTCTCTTCCCTTCCTCACAGCCCATCCATACGCAAAAGGCATTCTCATGATTCACGATCCTTAGCATTATTTGGATTTCTGCTTTAGGCCTACTTACACTTACCCTACCACGATACGTATCAGTATTTGTCTCTCGTTGTATATCACAATATGATGTGAGCAAATCCATTATTTTTGTACGAATAGAAACCTTCGGAGGTGGTAAAAACGGTTCAATCTTATTTTCGAAGTGATTGGACGCTTTATCGATTAAATAAAAGAATTTTCGCAACGAGCAGCTATATCTCGTATAGTTCTTTATACGAATCGACAAGTGATAGTGACATCGTTTTTGAGTCTTCTTTAAGAGAACGTCTAGAGAATCCAGGATTTTCCCTAAAACAAAATTTAAAAAAATTAATTACAGAAAATATTGTTTTATATTATGTTGTTTAGATAATCACTGAAAGGTTGGCCGGGCCGTTGGCGTAGTAGTTTGCGCAACTGGCTTCTACGCCGAGGTCCCGTGTTCGATTCCTAGTCAGGTCTGCATTTTTTCACACCCATATTCATGTATGATCGTTCTCCACAGTCTGCATTAGCAGAAATTACAAAACAGAAAAGCTGAAAGGTTGGTTTAAACCTCTAGAGATTTAGGACTAAGTAAAACGAGGAGCGAAATGGTTTATCATTGCAAAGTATGCTTATCTGCATGCCAGGCCCTCTGAGTAGCACATTTTCCATCCTACAATAATGACACCTTCACTTCATTCACCACAGGGTCTGGCTGTATAGTGAAATTCATTACTTTCAGTAGATAACTCTGATTAGTGTCTTTTACACCTCTACCTCTGCGGTTCTTAAACGATTCAGTCATTTAATTAGCTCAACCTGTCTGTTTTAGGCAGGTTTTTTTACGTAATCCTGTTAAAAATTATCTGTACGAAGCATATTTGTAAAGTAGGGTAATAGGAGAGTAATGTCTTACTATTTATAGCAGTATAGATGAACACCAGCAGCTCGGTATACAAGAAGCATGCAGTCAAAGATTAGTGCAAGAGTTCCACTCCATTTACCCTGCTACTGACCTTGCTTGTGTTTTTTGACTCCAAGCTAGTATACTAGTAGACGCCAATATTCCGTGAGCGAGTTCCTTCTATAGCTGCAAAAGCTCGAAGAAATTTACGACTTGTAGCTTGGGATTAGCCGTGATTTAAATTTGAAAAATCAATATTTTAGACTGTAGAAGAGCCTTAAGAGCTAAGAGCGTCCTGTCCTGCTAAGTCCGTCTTGCTAAGTATACGCAGGTTGTTGGTGACAGGTCGCTTATAAGTGGGAACCTACTAGCAGAAATATGCCATTATATTTTAATCAGACGTCTTACAGTAAACGCTGGTGGCGGAACCTGCGTGCTGGTTACTTGCGCATATCAGCTCACAGGTTTGTTTTGTACAATCCTGCGTGCTTGTCTGCTTATAGGTTGCTGTGAACTTTGTGTCGTATAATATGTATTCATAAAAAATAATAACTTGTTAATTAATTATAATAACATAGTTTTATAAAAATAACTTTAAAATATTATTACTAGCCGAACCAATGTTTTATAATATTGAATTTCGGTGGTCAAAATGTTCAAAATACGTAGTCTACTACCTCAAAGTAGGCAAATCACAAGTCTTTCTTCTAGAAATATTGGTTACCATTGTTTTTTAAGGGAAATTTACGTGAAATCAAACGTTTCTAGAGTCATTATCATGTATTTATAAAATCTGTCAATCTTTTTTAATTGGGGAAAAATATGAAGATACTCGTTCAATTTTCTGTTTTATTAATGCCACTAACGGACGGTATTTTAAGAGATAATTTCGTATAAACGAATAAATAAGATTTCAATAATTATTATATGTGATTTTTCTTTCTTTATTAGGAATTAATTATTTTCATAAAAAAATAATTCATCATCACCGCTGTTCCTGGAACTAATCTTGAAATACCAACAACTGAAAGACAGTTTAAACGCGTAATTACATGCTCCCACTGTGCATAGTCGCCAGCGAGTACCAGAATCAGTATTGTACCTGCAACCAGCAGGTACAATCCATCCAGCCACCTGCGACCTGCGCCCAGCGTTCAATGTGCGCTTACCCTTAAGTAGAACAGAGGTTGATTTTAATAGCATCAATCTCTCATGATTAAATCTAGGTTAGTTTTTTTAATTTTACATTTAGTTTACTCGTGCATGATTAAAGATATGTTATATTTTTCATTATTTACATTGGCAAGAGAAAGTCGTGTGAGTTTTTCACACCAGATTTGTATAGTTACCTGGATAGAAACAACACTTCCGGGTTACAACATAATGTCCAAAAACCGCTTTTAAACTTATAAGACCAGAATTGATTAAAAACAGTTGACATTGTCGATCAATTTCTTCTGGTTTGTTTGTGTTCGCAACTGCGCGCAGTGTTTCTGGAATTGTTTTACTGAAATATCGGAATCTTTTGTTCAGCACTTTCTTTCCAATTGCATCAAACTTCTGGCAGACTTCGCGACAAATTGCTACCTGAACAAATTGTAATCATCATTTATTTATTCTTTCATTAATCCGAATCCTCCCAATAGAGGACTAAGGAAGGGGCCGCAGGAAGGGGCTTGAAGGCAGCGTTAATTACAAAAAGGAAAATACAATAACAATTGTTCACATTAGTGAGAATTTGTGGCAATTTTTAAAATGTCATTTATAATTTTCCTCTGTATCCGGCCGTCCGTCACACCCAGATATCAAGTATTACAAAATATTGCAACAAACGGTTTCCGGATTCGTAATCTGCACAAAATTTAGTGGGCCTGGATTGGGTTTGAAGTACTGGTTTTGACTGGCCAGAAACTAAAAATCAAGAAACCAAAGTCGGAATTGGAAACATAAATTGTGTCATTTAAGTCCTCTTAAAGAGTAGAGACAGAAATCATGAGTTTGAAGTTCCGGTTTTGACTGGAAGTGGTGCAAAACCAGAAGTCAATGCTGAACGAAAACAGGTACGCTCTTCTTCCCACCGCTGCAGTAGGGCGCCACTCTTGAACTTTGACCACTTTTAACATAAAATAAGTCTAATTTCAGACAAGAGCTTTCTTCTAAGACATCGTCGAATGAAAACGACTGTTCGATAATCATTTAACAGATATCACAAAATGATATGGAGAAATAGCCTGAAATTCTGGCACAGATTCACGTAACTGTTGCAATTGCACGCGGTCGACTGAGGAGATGAGTGCACCAGCGTTCGTGCTGCAAAGCTGCACGAACGCTTCACTCAAGGCCATTTTGCCCGCCTTTCATTCAACGCTGCACACCCCGCTCCACTCAAACCGCAGCCTTAGTGTTTCTCGTTTTGTTTGTTCTGATATTCCGCGTTTGCTGTCATTTTGCCCGTTTAAACATAAAATTGTTATGGTTTTGGATAGTCAGTCATAGCCCTACAATGTCAAATGTTTACAAAAATATTTAAGTTGTGGACTAATACAGCTGGTCGGAGATTTGTTTCATCTACTAGTTTTCATGACTGTACTTTTAGACCAACATATAATAAATTTCTTTACAGTTTTACCAAAATACATTTGAATCACAGCACTATTATCAGGATATACGGATGAGATAAATATTTTTCATTTCTTTTGTCTTACATGAGTATGTAGGGAAGGAATGAATGAATTCTTTTCATTTCGATTTTTCCAAATCGAGGTTTCACTGGATGTTCAGTGGAAACCCCCTTACCCGGATTAATTGTGACCTAGGGAGAGCCGGATATGAGAAAATCCGGTTATGGGGAATACAAAAAGGGTTGTTTAAATTTCTGAAATACAATACAAATCTAAAATACATACTGTATGTATGTACAAAGAATGTACACAATTGAAACGCCAAGTTGTCAATTACAATTTACATGTAGGATATATTTGTTTATAAAACTTAGTACTACAGTACACAGTAAGTCAAAAAGTCAAAAGACCGTATGCACACGTACAGAAGATATGTACAGTTGTATAAATAATGCAATCGTGAATTTTTACAAACTTTCTTCTGACGTTAGTTGCTACTTAATACATAATAAATTTATGTATACAACTTAATAATATTAACATAATAATCCGAATAGTTATGTTATTTAAGTAATGTGCATCGTATTTGTCAGACTCCAACAATTTTATCCATGCCATATTAATTTAGTTATTTTGGTCTTATTTATTGTGCCGGTTATGTGAGGATCCGGATAAAGCGCGTCCAGATAAAGGAGTTTCCACTGTACACGTTTTCAGGCCCCCTGAACCCAAAAGAACATGTATGTGTGTGAACAAAATATCTCAAGATAGGAAAATAGTATGAAGTTTAAAATTGAATTTTAGGGACTGTAAAATAACCATAAACGAACATTTTCATCAAAATCGGTCGACCGGAAGTAGCAAGTTTATTCGTGAAATTTTTCACCTTTTCGCGAAAACTGCTCCTACGATTTTTTTATAAAAATTTCGTGATTTACTACATTTTTATGCTCTGTAAGCTAGGGTAAGTACCATGTCTGCTGAAATTCTTAGGGGGCTTGAGTTCTCGAAGAAAAAAACGGGTTTTTAAGATTGCGACCTTAAAATTCATTTTAGCGCAAAAAGTAAATAATTAAAGTTTTAGAACATTTAAAACCTACAACTTTACTTTAATATATTTTGTTGTACAACGCTTAGTTTAGCCATAATTAGTGATTTTCTGTTTTTGCTCGTCAAAATCGGTAAAAAATTACAGTATTTCTGAAGACTGCAGCTTTGGTATGCATTTTACCACAAAGTTTAAAGAAAGATGTAGGAAATTAAAAAAACCTACAACTTTTTTTAAGCATATTTTTCTAAAGATCCTAGTTTAGCGGCAATTACTGATTTTCTGTATTTTTAAGTTGAACGAGGTTGATTTTCATTTTGCGTCATTCACTTCAGATTAAAATTGTTTCATCAAAATCGGTCAATATGTTTCAATATTGCGGTCTTAGTATGCATTTAACGACAAAAATGCATAAAATTAAAGTTACTATCATAGTGGACCCGTGCAAATAAATTCGCACAATTTTCTTGGGTTTCAAACCCTTATCATTAAATAAATAAATTTAAGTTAACAACTAATTTAACAGTTCTTAAAAGAACTGTGAGTACCGAGTAAAACACAGTCTGTAGTACGACAGTTTCGTCCTGAAAAGAACGGTTTTAAACCAAAAATTTAAATAAAAGAACTTTAACACAATGTCTAATACAGACTGAGTGTGTTGTGAGATGACATTCTATATGCTTATGGAATATGGGTATGAAGGGGTAAATGTGAGAAAACCGCTTTATATTACGCTGTATTACCGCTTCGTTATAAACTAAATTAACTTTTTTCATTTCGTAAAATGAAGCTCATATAAGCATGAATTTCAAGTTTACAACTTTTGGGCAAATCAGGAAAGAATACTCTTTAAAACCATGGAACAAATTATAAAAGTCCGTTCGGTAGAACTCTGTATTTAGGAGCTAATAGAATTCCCATTAAAATAAATTGGAAGCGATTTTGCGTTTTAAATTTATAGATAGGAAATAAAACAATCTACAATTTTATTTCACGCATTTTCTTGTACAGGACTTAGTTCAGCGTTAATTAGTTATTTTCTGCATTTTTAAGTTGAACAGAGGTTAATTTTCAGTTCGCGTCATACAATTCGTTGTGTTTTTAATTTGACTGTTTACTCATGATTAAACGTAGGTTATAACCAAACTCAAATCAAGTGGCCTCTCAATAGTGGATGCGCAGTAGTCTAATCTGACCTTGAACGACCGTGGAACCGTCCGGTACAGTCCGCACCTAATTAGGAGCCGAATATCAGCAGCATTTATGTTAGTTTTAGTATTACTTCAGCGTAAGTAGTTAACTTGGGGTGTCATAAATTCTAGTTCGATATCATCTAACTATTACATTGATTTCTAGTAAATATTAATATTTATTTTCAGAGTAGTTTAGTTTTTAGTGCCGCGAATAAAATATATTTTCCGAAACTTAGTTTAAATTTTCAATCAGACCGTACCGAGCGCGTCACAGTATTTCTATCTCTTTCTAAATAACTTTCTCACACGCCGGTGTGCGCATCTCAGATGTCACTTGGTTTGAGTTGGGTATACTTGTTTTTATTTCTATTAGGATGAGAAAATCGTGCAAATGTTTCAATTCAGTAAAACACTTTTACGAATGCACTTTTGTAAAATTCGTGCATTTTGCTGTGAACCGTAGAAGAGACATGCGCACTAGCAGCCGCACGTTCCGTTTTTCGTCTTTCCCATCACGTACAGTCACGTATGTAACGTAAACAACCCTGTGCTGAATTATGCAAATCAGTATTTACAAAACCACTTGATTGTTTTTAAAGTCGACTGACTGATACCCATTATGCCATTACTAATAATGATGACTATTACTAATAATAGTGTCTGTTTTTTTTTCAAGTATATTTTTAGTTACCCGTGGTGGCTTAATAAAGCATATTGCATGTATACTTAGTGCACAATTTTAAACTAATTGGTTTAACGTTTGTGGCTACATTTCTTTGGATGTGATATTTTCGTCGGATAGTGTATTGGTTTATTTATATTTGTGATCTATATTAGTCTATATTTATATATGTGATCTATATATTTTGTGATGTATCTTTTCATTTAATTAATTAACATGTCTAAACTTAATGGTAGAATTTTACATAGTCAAACGCGAGAGGTTTTGTCAAATTTATTAAAATATATGACAAGTGAAGCTACAGCTGATAAATTCCTAATAGATCCCAGGAAAATATTAGAAAGACCAGCCGCAGCATCAAGAGTGTCGATAAGTACAATAAAGCGAATTAAAAAGGAATCGTCTGAAATTGAGAGTGGTGCTCAGTCTTCCTTTCATACTCCGCAAAGGAAACTGAAAACAAAACCTGTTACAGGGCTGGATAATTTTGATTTAGCAGCCATTTGGCGAACAGTAACCCAGCAACTTTTATATTGCTGAAAAATGTGCCCCTTCTTTGATCAAATTGTCACAAAAATTAAAGAACGAAGGTATTTTCAATGGGGGGGGGGATCAAGCCTTAGAAACATTTTACACCGGTTAGGTTTTAGATGAAAAAAATGTAACAACACGCGATCACTTTTAATAGAAACGCCAAAAATTTAGCACAAAAGATTTATTTATTTGAAGAAGATTTCCGAATGTAGGGGTGAGGGAAGGCGTTTAAGTAAGTTTAAGTTAAGTTTGGAAGGTGTATACTGATGAGACAAACATACATAGTTCTCATTCACAAAGTATGGGTTGGGTGCTTGAAGATGAACAAGGTACACCATCAGGACTTCACGTCCCGGTTTCCAAAGCCCATGGACTTATAATAAATAGTATACGCAGGACGCGAAGCCGGGTTCGTCCCAAATGTATTAACTATTTGGCAGTCTACTCATTCAAGTGGTGATTATCACAACCAAATGAATTACAGTAATTATTCAAAGTGGCTGTGTGAGAAGTTAATACAGATTCGACCATCTAGAATGCTAGTGGTTGACAACGTATCGTATCACAATAAAGAAATTTCTAAATCTCCCAATTTCAACAGCCGGAAAGAAGGAATGAAAAATTGGTTAAGGGAGAAGCACAGCCTTTTTAGAGAAGATATGTTAAAAGTCGAATTGCACGGTTTGATTGAATCCACAAAAGATAAATGTAAAAAATATTTCGTCGAAAAAATACTTAAAAGAACATGGTCAATTCTGTATTGCGGTTGCCTGCGTACCATTCGGATTTAAATCCTATTGAACTGATATGGATAGAAGTAAAAAATAGTGTCGCGGCAAGAAATACGACTTTCAGAATAAATGATGTTAAAAAAGTGTGTGGAGAAACATTTTTTAACATCACTACCGAAAGTTGAATGGAAAAATGTGAAAGGGTTAAACGCATTAAGGATAATTACCGCAAAGCTCAAGATTTAATAGAAACCATAATTGACAATTTCATAATTACAACTACAGATGACGAAAGTGATGTAAGTGATAGTGACAGTTCAGAAAACATTACGGATGACGATGAAGAACTGGCCACCCCGCTATAAATACGGTAAGCGAACTGTATATTATATAGCCGTATATTAGCGAAACTTATATTATCACTATAAATGTGTATAATTATTACAGTATTATTATAATATAATTCAGATACAATAATATAAAAGTGTAACTAATATAGAATAACAAATATAAAAATAGTACTAAGTTCCGAGTAACCAATAAATCCAAGTAAACGCATGAGGTCTAGTTTAGCACGAGCCATACTGTACCTACCTACTGCATGTAGCGCTGTGACCGCAACTTCTATTTCACGGCTCTCAGCAAAATGCAAAAGCTGAGCTTTCTATACAAAGATCCATTTTGACCAATTACTTAAGAGTTGGTGCATAAAAATAATTTTGCAATTGTAAAAATCGAAGTAGAATTACCTGATTACTGGATAGATAGTCAAATATGTGTAACAGATCTTTAACCGAGAGATGTGTAATGTAGTTTGGTTCATTTCTTCCGCTGTCATACAACTTGTGTATCCGGGAAATAACATGCATTCTGAAATTCAAAACAAGATCTTTAAATTATCTGTTTTTTAAGGGTATCTGTAACCAGTAGATTACCTAGATACATGTTAAAATTGAATTTACTTATTACCCGTTTAGTAGGATAACAATAGCGTGGCAGAACGGGAAAAATGCCAGGGGCCCCTGGCCCTAGAGGGCCACGAGCACAGTATGGCCCTAGAGGTCCATACTGGTGAGCGGTAATGTGGGGCGACTGCAGCAGCCAAAGAGAAAATTGAATCTATCAGTTGACTTAGGCATTCAGCTTCGGAATAACGTATTCTATCTCTACGTTATTCTCTGCATAAATTCATTGCTGTATGCAGATGACACTGTTATTATTTTTGACACAGAAAACAGGCTCCAATTTACCATTTATAGATTATTTGCATTGGCAAGAGAAGGTTGTGTGAGTGTTTCACATCAGATTTTTATCGTAATAAATGGGAGGTCTGCTTATTTAAAGATTTGTTTTTGCATATTATCCGGATTCTCGATTTTCCGGATTTTATTTGGTCTCAGTTAAGCTGGATAAACGAGGTTGTACTGTACTTAAATATGCAGTTTTTGGTGAATATTTAAGATTTTTAATTTACCTTTCCATGATTTCTTATTGTAGGTTTTTCTTTAAATTTAATATTGCTAAATCTTGTAGTTTGCTTTCAGAATTCTTTCGAAATTTTAGGTTAAGTTAATTTTAAGTTAAGGTTGATCGGTTGATCTGAAAATAAAAGAAACAAACGTTAGAACGTGACCATCCTGTAACAATCAATAACTCTGGATTGTAGGATTTACTGTAATGTTAAAAATAATCAGTTTGTTTTTTAAAAAACAGATTGTAGATAAAATTCTGTTTAATATTTGTTTTTTCAAGACCGTGCACCACCTAAAATCTAGACTTGTGGGAAAATTTTTTAATACTATGGATTTTAAAAGATAATAAAAAATACTGGGCGCCAGCTCTACGAGGGTCGTTTGAAAAGTTTGTGCAAAGTCAGATAAATGGCACAACTGGCGCATATCTAGCACATGTTTAGTTAGTAGCATCTGTTGGAAAACCACATGTTTAGTTTCAGCCAGATCGGTCTATTTCTTTGTGTTTGACATTCGTTTTAATCGAGGAAGTCAAGTGATTTTCAAAAAATGGATGATAAAGAATTTCGTGTGAAGTGTTGCAAGGACGGTTTGCAGCTGTTCCAGAAGAATTCGCAGAACTTTAAGCGTCGTTTCGTCACTGTGGACGAAACATGGATACATCACTACACTCCTGAGACCAAAGAACAATCTAAACAATGGGTTCTTAAGGGGGAATCTGCGCCAAAAAAGGCGAAGACAGTTCCTTCGGCCGAAAGATTATGGCGACTGTCTTTTGGGATTCACAAGGAATAATCTTCATCGATTATCTGGAAAAGGTTAAAACTATTACAGTTGCATATTATTCATCGTTATTGGACCGTTTGAAAACCGAGCTGCAAAAAAACCGCCCACGATTGCCCCACAAAAAAGTCCTTTTCCATCACGACAACGCACCAGCTCACGCCTCAGCAGTTGTGGTCGTAAAATTAATGGAAATAGGGTTCCAACTCGTTTCAAATCTCCCCTATTCTCCAGACTTGGCTCCCTCCGACTACTATTTGTTTCCTAATTTGAAGAAATGGCTAGCGGGAAAAAATTTTATTCAAACGAGGAGGTGATTGCAGGAACGAATGGCTATTTTTCAGACTTGGACAAATCCTATTATTCGGAAGGGATCAACAAACTAGAGCAGCGTTGGACGAAGTGTATAAGCCTAAAAGGAGACTATGTCGGAAAATAAAAAAGGTTTACCCCAAACAATTAAGTAGTTTTTATTTTTGCACGGACTTTTCAAACGACCCTCGTAGAAGTAGAGCATGAGAAAATTCAATAAATAAAACTATATTGCTTTGCATTTCTGACATTTTCCTTAGTTTCTTCTTATATTTTACCTTAGTTCTGGAAGTTACGGTAATTAGGAATTACCATAATTTCCATTGTTTGTACAATTTTGAAGACCCTACAGCAAGAATGATTCCAGTACATTTTTCCTATATATTCTAATGTTCCCTCATTGTGTAAGCAGATAACATAATTTATTCCAAATATATCAGAACAGACCAAAATCAATCCTTGTCAGGTTCGTACAAAGCATTATTGATATAGTCATCGATACTTCCATTAATTTGGGGTTATGATCATAGGATGACAGTCTTGAACATACATATAACCCAACTCAAACCACGTGGCCTCAGAAATGCGCACACCGGCTGTGTGCTTTCTCACACCTTCATCTCTTTCTTAATGAAAGAGATGAAATACTGTGACGCGCTCGGTACAGTCTGGTTGAAAATTTAAACTAAGTTTCCGAAATATTTTATTTTCGGTACTAAAAAATAAATATTAAAATACTAAATTTAATATTTTATACAATTAATATTTACTAGAAATCAACGTAATATTTAAGATGATATCGAACCAGAACTTATGACACAAGTTAACTACTCACGCTGAAGTAATACTAAATAACATAGTTGCTGTAATTGCAGTGCGGCTGCACCGGCCGGCTCCGAGGTCGTTAAGATCAGACGCATCCACCATTGAGAGGCCACTTTGTTTGAGTTGGATTGTAATCATTATAAAACACAATTTATACAATATGCTACATTTTGCTCAAAACTTTCTCCTAACATCGGTTAAAAATTGAACATTGAAAAAACCGAAATGAACCAAATAAAATTCAGACAACTAACTACGAAATTTAAGGGCTTCTATTAAGAGCAAAAACAGAATACCAGGTGGACAGAAGAAATGAGAAAAGCGCACAGTAAACAAATGCTGAGAATGTGTGCTCCAAAAAGAGCTTTCAGAAACATCTAAAGTCACCTTACGTGGTCTTAAATTGGCCCCACACGGAAAAATAATTGAAAACATTAATTAAATAAGGTATGAATAAAATAATACGAGCTTTATTTCATTTATTGCACTATCAGAGAACTGACCCTGCAAAATTATTAAAAAACTAATTTAAATCCTTCTTGTAGAGGTCTTCAATTGTACTTTACAACGGTACAACTGTAAAAAAGTCCACTGAAACTAAAACATTTGTGTATAAGAACAAGCAACAATTAGATAGGTTATGTAAAATAAAATATGAAGTATTAATAGACAATTAAATAAAAATTACAAACCTTAAAAAAAGCTCAGTATAATTAGGCTAACAGCCATTAAATTTTATAAAAAAATGTTTTTGAATAATAAATTTAAAAGTTAAATTTTGTCTTAAAGACCCATGAACGAATTAATGAAACTTTAAAATTTTGTTGCTTACATTATGAAACAATAATTAGAATAATAATAATAACTTTAAACATGTGCTAACTTAATTTTTATGAAAAATATTTATAAAAAATTTTAAATAATATTTTTATGGAAAAAATATAGTGGTTGGGGGTAGTAATACAAATTTTTTGAATTATTAAATATATTCTAATTTATATAAATAAATTTACTTTAAATATTAACCTTTTTAAAAAATACAATACATTTTTCATATCTGACTGGATTTCACAAATTTTTGACGATGGATTAACGTAGAAGGCTGTGGTGTGTTTAATTTCAAAGAAATTTTATATTTGTTATGACTGATCAGCTAATTTATTATTATTTTTACTTTATTTTGCCTATATGAATTTATAGAAAGGAAGGTATTGTGTTCATGTCGAGTTTTCGAAATCGAGTTTTCCCGGATATACTCGTTTTCAGACCCCCTGAACCCAAAAAACATGTTTTTAGCGATCTGTGTGTGTGTGTGTGTGTGTGTGTGTGTGTGTGTGTGTGTGTGTGCGCGTGCGTGCGCGCGTGCGTGCGTGCGTGCGTGCGTGTGTGTGTGTGTGCGCGTGCGTGTGTGCGTGCGTGCGTGCGTGCGTGCGTGCGTGCGTGTGTGTGTGTGTGCGTGTGTGCGTGTGTGTGTGTGTGTGTGTGTGTGTGTGTGTGTGAACAGAATATCTCAAGAACAGAACATTGTACGAAGTTGGAACTTGAAACTTAAGTTAGATACTACTAGAAGACCCGACTCGAACATTTTCATCAAAATCGATCAACCGGAAGTAGTAGTTTATTCGCGTCAATTTTCACTTTTTTGCGATTTTCTCAAAAACGGTTCCTAAGATTTTTTTTAAATCGCCTCATTTAACAAATTTTTATGCTCTACAAGATAGGGTAGGTGCCATGTATGCTGAAACTCTTGGGGAGGCGGTTTTTCGTAATAAAATTGTTCTTTTAAGATTGCGGCTTTATTGTGCATTTTAGCGCAAAAATGTCTATAATAAAAGTTGTAGAGAATTTAAAATCCTACAATTTAAATTTTTGAATATTTTTTGTATAACGCTTAATTTTGCGATTTTCTGTTTTTTTTCACGAAATAGTGTAAAAAATTCGATTTTTAAAGATTTTAGCCTTAGTATGCATTTTACGACAAAAGTGTATATAATTAAATTTATAGGAAATTAAAAGATGTATACAACTTTTAATGAGAGAATTTTTCTCTACAGAGCCTAGTTTAGCATGAAAGAGTGATTTTCCGTATTTTTAAGCGAAACTGAGGTCGATTTTCATTTTGCGTATTTCACTCATGATTAAAATTAGATTATGTTTATTGAGGTTAGTTTTTTGTTTATTTCTAATGTTTTATTACATTAGTAATAAAAAGCTTTGAAAAGTATTGTACCAAAACTGTATGTACGACGCCCAAAATACACTGATAATAATGAATAAGTTTACAAATATATTAAATAATTCCTTATTCGTATCGAGAGAATTATTTTTATTTCCCTGTAATATGGAAGTACTTTTCTAATGCGGGTACATTGTATAACATACTGCTAGGAATAATATAAAATTGATAATAAATATTCTGCCCATAACAGACAGGTGGAGTGTCAAATTATTTACACTCAATCTGTTCGTTGCAGGGCTAAAATAAATAGTTCTGTTTCTTATCACATGGTCAGCCAATTAAATGACTGAATCATTTAAGAACAGAAGAGGTAGAGGTGTAAAAGACACTAATCAGAGTTATCTCCTCTGAAAGTAATGAATTTCACTATACAGCCAGACCCTGTGGTGAATGAAGTGAAGGTGTCATTTGCAGAGTGGAAAATTTGTGCTTTTCAGAGGGCCCGGCATGCTGATAAGCATACTTTTCCATTCAGTGAGGAAGGCAATGGTAAACCACCTCACTCCTCGATTTACTTAGTAAAACCTCTACAGGTTCAAACCAGCCTACAGGCTGATGACCTAAACAACAACAACAACAATAAATATTATAACTACCACATAGAAGAATAAATATGATACCAAATTATATCTTCTACAATCATAATAGGAATTAATCCAAAAATCTTCAGGCAGTAACCAATTGGATATAAAATGCACAAAAATGATGATAATAGGTGCAACGTATCCGTATCCGCATACGAAATACCTTTTAATTTAATTTCGCTCTTCTTCTCTTGTAGGCCTACGCATGACAATACTAATAGAATAACTTTTAAACACTTTCCAGAAATCGTAACATACAATGTTCAATCCGAATGCTTTGTCCTGACAAACCCAAATGGTGTCTTTGTAATAAAATGGATCAGTTATGTAGTGATCATTTATCATTAACAACTTTCTCCATTATATTTTCTTTCTGTAATATCTTTTTCATTTACAGTGGTCCAAGCATTACACTTATACATATGCCAATAATAATCAGTATGCTAGTTATTGTGCATTGCACACAATCACAAAATTGTGTATTTGTCTGTACAATTTTTTCAAAATAACCCTAATTTTGTTTCTACGCCAAATCTACTCAGTAATAACCGAAAATATGTTCAGCTGAATTTTTGTCTGTTTGTATGTTACGGCATCACGCAAGAACCGCTGAACCAAATTCAATGAATTTCGGTATTTAGGTTCTGGACCCTATCGAAATGAAAATAGGCTGTACATTTTTTAATATCACAAAGGGGTTGGTGAGGTTCAGAGGGAGGGGTAAACAAAAAACTGTGAATATCTCTGTTAAAAGTCAATCTATCAAAACATGTTATATGATCAAAATTACGAGACTTTTAAAGACAAATAAGTTTGATTATGTAAAGTTTTTCATTTTTGTCCATAATAATGGAGATATTACCAATTTTATAAAAATAAACATAGCAATATTTTAGAAAACAAAATAAACAGAACAATAAACATGGGTCTACGCGCCGCTGGTATTCATTCCGAAGCTCTGTACCCTACCCCTTCCACCAGTACCTATCCCTACACGACACACCCGTCTCGGTCACATTGACAAAAACGAATGACAGTCACCTAAGTAGTTAACCATCGTGGAGTGTTCCAATTGTGATTTACTTTTCATTTCAATTTTTATTGCTCTGTAGCGAATAATTAAATTACGTACAGTTACATTACACATAGATTTGTGTGAGTTATACTTCAAAACATCAATTTACGTTGCTCTATATAAATAGTAAATTTATTTATTTATGTAAAATAATTAACTACGCTTCTGAAAATAATAAAGCCCTGCGTAATCTTGATTTAAAAACATCTAGATCTCGCTTTTATTTTACGTCCAACTATTTTGGTTTGACATTAATAATAATTCTGACGTTGAAATGAGGTACGAATGGATAACAATGAATGAAGGTTGGAGGTTGAAAGGAGGCAGATAACAATTTATAGTTAAAGAATATCAAATCTGACAGGGATCGAACTCGGTACACCAACAGACTGTACACAGCACCAAGAAAACCGTTCAAAGAACAGGCATTTTAGCTTGTATTCAATAAACATAACATGAATCATTAAGTAACCTACAGTCAAGCTTAATAACATTAATATTTTATATATGGTACCTATTTTTATTTTATTTTGAATGGCACTTTAATATTGAATATATGAATTTTGTTGAAGTAATACTAATGTCTATCAGAGGTTTCAAAATGTATTTACCGCTTTCTTCTGTTTCACAGTCACGTTTTTAATTCAACAAACTCTCTAAACACTAATAATTATGAAACTTTACACAATTAGACATCATAGTAAACAAAAATTCACTTCAGTTATTTCAAATGTTTTTCTGGATGAATTTTATTATATACTTATCTTATCTTACAATATAGTGTACAGGATACACAGGCAATATCGTATCTGATATTAAGCGATAACACTAGAGATTTATCAAATGAACAGTTATCAGATATCAGATAGAGGTTTAAATTCTTCTTCTTCTTCTGCCTTTCAAGGACTAGGCATCTCTCCCTGTTCCGAACCTCTCAAATCTGCCCATCTCTTTCTCGGGCGTCCTCGTTCTCTCCTGCGCTCCAGCTTAACCCGTGGTTGTTGCTGGGTCTGCTATCGGGAGCCGCCCCTAGCGATGGGGACACTCGTCAACTCTGTTGGAGAGTGCTGAGGAAATAAAATACACAGGGTGGACAAAACCAGTGAAGATGGTCAACGGCTCCAAAGGCGGTCATGGAAGACTTTTCTAACTGCGGAGGAGGCGGAAAAGCCTAGAGCGGCATCTCGAAGGAACTGTCCTGCAGGTTCATATGCAGTGATGTGACAATCCCACTAATGAGCTTAATCTGCGCAGCGCTCGTAACGCGGCCAGACAATTTTCTTAAATACTGGCAAACCTCATGATGCCTTGGATGAGGTTTAAATTGATTTCATTTATTAATCCACAGTATTAACCTAATGTATAGTACAGGTTATCACTAGGTTTGATACCAGATTTTTTACACATGGTTATCTACTCACAAGAAATTACTGTCGCACTAAAATCACAATACAACAGATCCTTACTGAATGCACATCATTGGAAACGTTTCGACGCATATTTAATTTACTACCCAGATAACATAAATGTTTTACAGATAATTAAAATAGATCTAAATAATTAATAGACAATGTAAAATTCTTACACCCCTGGACTAATTTAAACACTCTATAAAAAAATTATTATGATTGTATTTTTTCCAATTTATGTTGTTTTTTATAATTATTAGGTTGTTAGTTAAATCGTTTAACTTCTCTTCTAAGAAGCTGATGATGGGAGGCTGCTAGTACTGTTGAGTGAATGAAGGCTCCAGTTGAATATAAGACTAACAAATATACCAATATATATATATATATATATATATATATATATATATATATAATAATAATATAAATATATTATTATTATATATATATATATATATATATAATTACTAACAAATATAGACTGCTTAGGTTGAATATAGACTAACTTTGGGTGTAATGCTACCCTTTGTTTGTCTGACTACTACTCACAGCATCGGAATACACACGAGTTAATCTTGGCAACAGTGCTGGAGGCTGTAAGCGCGAACGTTTGTATGAATAAAAATACGCAGAATCCGTAAGTATTATAAATCCTACAGTAAATGTACGAAAGCCACTAGGCAGGGCTTACGAAGGGATTCCGTAAGTCTAACTATATGCACGAACGAACTTTGGCCAAAAATGAAAAATTAATTTCAACTTTCTGTTAAAAGTGAATACAAAACTGAGGGTGTAATCCGAACAAACCCTAGGTATACTCTAACAAAAAAATATACTCTACGTTTAAGGCATGATGCCACAAGTCAGGACTTAGTAATGAGGCCGTAATTATTGTGAGATTTGTATATATATCATTTTATTTTAATTTTACGAGATTATTTAATTATGTACTAGTAATTATTATCGATTAAATATTGGAAAATTAAGTTATAAAATGGGTTTTTTAAACAGTACTAATAATTATAAAAGTAATAGTAGTAGTAGTGGTGGTGGTGGTGTAGTGGTAATGGATTTATAGAAGTAGGTAGCGATTACTAATTGTTAAAAAACATTTTTGTATAATCCATAGTAGCACATTAAGAGACCATTATGATAAGTTTGCTGCGGCTTTCCCCCCAGCAATCAAGGTTGTCTTTCCTTTGCTGGAAAATAGAATTATTTGACGTACATTAGGAATAATTTATAAAAACATTAAGTTGTTCTTCTTCTTCTGCCTTCCAAGGATTGGGCATCTCTGCCCGTTCCGAACCTCTCAAATCTGCCTATCTCTTTCTCGGGCGTCCTCGTTCTCTCCTGCCCTCTGGCTTATAGCATAGTGTCTGCTTAGGTATCCTATCCTCCCTCATTCTGTTTACATGCTCTAACCACTGCATTCTGTTCTGAAATACCTTGTTGTTTATAGAAAAGATGTTGAGTTCTTTCCTTATCTCGGTATTCCTGTAACGATCTTTTCTATTACACCCATACGTTTGTCGAAGAAATTTCATTTCAGATGCTTGCAATCTACTCTCCTCTCGCTTTGATATCACCCAAGTTTCACTGCCATAGAGTAGGTTCGGCATTGCTAATGTTTTATAAAATCTCACCCTCGTGTTTTTGCTGGTGCTATTTTTTAAGGTGCGGTGGATAGTTCCGCATATTTACTGAAATCGGTGCCTCTTATTGTAAGCATCTTTATCCTGTTGGTATGTAATGTTGCAGCCTAGATACTGAAAGTGGGGTATCTGTTTCAAAATATTATTATCTATAACAATTTTGTTCTGACTGGCTCCTTCCCCCTGAAACCCATTACCTTTCTCTTCTTCGTCGAAACTGTCAACTTATATTCTTTGCAGAGTTTGTTCAGCATGAAGAGTGCTCTCTGCAGGTCATCCTCATTCTCCTGTACTACTAACAGGTCATCGGCAAATAATAGGCAGTTTACAACCCTATCTTCGCCTATGAGAATTCCAGTGTGTATTTGAGACTTCCACCTTCTGATCACGTTCATCCAAATAAATATTAAACAAAGTGGGTGATAGACCACACTCTTGTCTTACTCCTCTATTAATAATTACTTCTTCAGAGTTGGAGTTCTCCATTGCTATTATTCCTCTGGTATCTTTGTACAGGTTTTGGACTGCTTTTATAAGAAGGGAAGGATATCCAGCATCTCGCAATAATTAAGTTGTTAATGTAGAAAATGAACCGTGCTTCCTTTCATAACCTATTAAAAACCTAACACTGAATTGGTCCAGAACTTTCATTCTGGAAAAGGATCTCCAGAGATGAGATAATAACATTAAAAACTAGTCACTTTGGGAGAAAATAAAATAAAAATAAAAACTTTTATGTTGTTGACAAAAATTTACTGAATGAAAAGAAAGTTTTAAATATAATACAAATAAGTGAAGTTACTTTGCAGGATCCAGCAAATAGAAAATGATAATTAAGACCATATATAAATTTATGTAAACAAACTTAAGTGTTCATCAAAACAAAATAAAATAAAAAATAAATTCAATTGTACTTCCCATTCATAAGAAACACTGCTACGGAATATTGGGCAAATATATTCGTGTTAATCCATCCTCAAGTCGGTTTCACATTCATTTCCTTGGTATACTTTTACAAGATTACAGTTGAATACATCTTAATTGATTTGAAAACATGAATACATTTCACTGAATATCCGAATACATTAATACATCTCAAATGGATTACTAAATACATTTCAATGGAATTGTGAATACATTTTCTGGATTTGTGAATACATTCTTGAATACATTTTTCCAATAATTTCCGCTGCGACGAGCACACGTAACGATAAGGAAGCAATCCAATAAATACTATCTCATGGTGAAATAACGCACAAAATTATTGCCAACAACACTAGAAGATTATAATTAACAATTACGATACATTTTAGGTCAAATAAAGACAATATTAAACATTCTGATACCACATTTTACTTAGCCTACGAAGGCATTAAACATTAACTTTGTGCTTCTTCATCGGACGAGATCTACAATACAACAGGGCTAACTAATAAGCAAGTTCCCCCCAAACAAGGGCAGAAGTGGATCACGCGATATAAACCAACCAATGACAGCCATCCTACAGATCATACGATGTCTGCTTACAACCAAAACAGCACGTACACACCCAAAGATGTTGACGACCTCACACAAAGCAGGGCAGGAGGGGTAGAGCATATTCAAAGCTGCATACAAAGGAAATAATAAAATTCACCACCCTAATATCAACCGAACAGAAAAATCTAACATAACCATAGGGTCGAAAGCATTAGAAAGAAAATAAAGAATTCACCAACAAAGAATCTACAAAATAAAGGAAATAAGTATTCGAGGAAAAATATAATGAAATATCTACTTAAAGAAATAAAATTAACTATAGAAAAACTACTTATACGTTACAAAAATAATTGATTATATTGTATAAATAAATATGTATATATATATATTTGTCACCAGTCTCTCGACTGGTTTGATGCAGTTCTCCAAGCTGTTCTATCTTGCGCAAGTCGTTTCATATCTGCATACATGTAACACCCTACATCTTTTGTAATTTTCTTTTTATATTCTAACTTTTGCCTCCCCCTACAATTCACTCCCTCAATATTACCCTCCATTATTGATAGAGTGATACCTGGATGTATTAAGATATGCCCCACTAGCCTATCCCTTCTTCTGGTAAGATGTTTCCATATATTTTTTTTCATCCACTCGCCTAAGAACCTCTAAATTATTTATTTTGTCCACCCACCTATCTTTAACATTTTCATATAACACCACATTTCAAACGCTTCTATTCTCTTCCTTTCTTTAGCCCCTATCACCCACGTTTCACTCCCGTATAATGCTACACTCCAAACATACTGTTTTAAGAAATTTTTCCTATTCTGTAAGTCAATGTTTGTAGTCGGTAAGCTGTTTTTCATTTCAAATGCTTTTCTAGCTTGAGCAATCCTACTTTTGATATCACTTGTGCTTCTACCATTCTTTGTTATTTTACTCCCTAGATAGCAGAATTCTCCAACTTCCTGTATGTTTTCGTTGCCTACTTTTAAATTTCTCATCTCTTCTTAACCACTCTTGCTGCTGCACAACTTTTCGTTTTTTCTTATTAATTTTAATGACGTAATCCTTTCTCATGATCTCATCCATTCCATTTAAGATATCCTCTAGTTCTTTCTTTGTCTCGGCTAATACTACTATCTCAATAATCGGCGAATCTCAACATTTTTATTGATTCTCCTTGAATTTTTATTCCTGTGTCAATTTTTTCCTTTACTTCATTATTATGATTATTATTATTATTATTATTATTATTATTATATTATTATTATTATTATTCATTATGATAGCCTCTTCTATAAACAAGTTAAAAAGTAGTGGTGATAATGAACATCCTTGTCTTACACCTTTTCTTACAAGAGCTTCTTTTTCGTACCCCTCCATTCTCAAAACAGCCGTTTGATTCTTAAACAGGCCGAAGATAAATTTATTTTCCTTGTATTTAATTTATATTTTATATATATATATATATATATATATATATAGAGAGAGAGAGAGAGAGAGAGAGAGTGAGAGACATGTTAAATAAAAACAGGTATATTGACCGGTTGTCAGTTTATATGGAGCTTCGAACTCTATACAAGTATAGATAACAACACAGTCTTGGTTGCGGTGGTCTGTTCGATTTATTGTGAATGCATTTTAAATTCCATGCTACAAAAGTTGTTGAGAAGTTGCTGTTACCCGTTGTCGGTCCGTTCGCTGGTAAGGTAGTCCTGTAAAAGGCAGAAAGGTGGAAATGAAAAACTTTTAAATGGCATTGAACTTGACTGACCCTTGTGGGGTACGGACCAGATCCACTTTTAATACTTATCTTCATTTACGCACGCGCATTCTCCAGCCTTTTAAACGTCTATTATAATAAGATGTATTTAGTATAAGACATTTTTGAATCGATCGTATATATTATTAGTTGCCAATAATGCTCTAATTTTTTATAAAATAAAAAATCTGGTGTGAAACACTCTTGACTCTCTCTTGCCAATGTAAATAATGAACCGTTTATAATATATGAGTAAACCATGTAAAATTAAAAATATAATCTAATGTAAATCATGAGTGAACGATGCTAAATGAAAATCAACCTTAGTTCGACTTAAAAATACGGAATATCGCTAATTGACACAAAACTAAGCGTTATAGAAAAACGTGTTTAATATACAAGTTGTAAGGTTTTTAATTTTCTACAACTTTGATTCTAAACACTTTTGTCATAAAATGCATACTAAAGTCTCAATTATTAACATATCCAATTTTTACCGATTTCATTGATTAAATATAGAAAGTCACTAATAACGCTAAACTTAGCGTTTGTAGAAAAAATATTTAAACTAAATGTTGTCCGTTTTTAATTTTTTACATCTTTGACAGCAATTTTAAGGAAATGAATTATTTACCCATTTTCCAACAAATTTATAATCTAAATTGCCCGTAAAGCAAACATAGCATACTTTTGTCGTAAAACGCAATTTTAACGCGACAATCTAAAAAAAATCAATTTTTCCCCCGAGAGCACAGTCCTCACGAATTTCAGCAAACATGCCGCTTACCTTGTCTTGTAGAGCAAAAATAAGGCGAAATTTTAAAAAATCGTATGGGTCATTTTTGAGAAAATTGCAAAAACATTTTTGCGAATAAACTACTTCTTCCAGTTGACCAATTTTGATAAAAATATTCGTATCAGATTCCCCGGTGGTACCTAACTTAAGTTTCAAATTTTAACTTTGTACGCAATTCAGTTCTAGTGATAATTGTTCACACACACACAGACACACAGACCAATCGCTAAAAACATGTTTTTATTTTGTTCATGGGGCCTGAAAACTTGTATTTCAGGTGAAAACTGTGAATTTTGAAAAATTGGCATGAAAACACTACTTTCTTTCCTTTATGTTCATACAGGACAAGAGAAAGTAATTAAGAAAGAGAATTAAGCATGCACTTATTATTTAACAACCGGGAAAAAGACACTGGTCTGCACATGCGCAAGTCGCTGGTGGAGAATAGCTTCCCCCACCTTATCTGACTTTGGTCTGTAACGTTGCTAGTGCTTATGTGTTCTCATTACAATACCAAAGAGCCTATGGTTTAAATTTTAAATATGCAGCTATGGTGGGGGAAGTGTTAAACGTATTCCAACGGATAAGTACGGCCTGCAGATTAATAATTTACAATTTTGTTTTATTATTTATTTATTTTATATCAACTGCTTGGTTATTAGCGACTACGGTGGATAATATATCGAGAACAGTGGGTTTCGACCTGTGAAAATTTCCAGACCCTGGCCGAGAATCGAATCCGGAACCTCTGCGTGGTAGGCTAGCTCGCTAACACTACACTACGGAGGCGGCCAATTTATTAATTAGTTGAGCAATAATTTTTGTGGAATAATGGAAAAATAAATAAAAAAAGTAAACAAAAATATTAAAACGATTCTAAAAACCACTTTTTTGATTTCAGGAGGCCATCGTGAAACGTGAAGTTCAGTTGAATTTTATTCCATCAAAAAGGAGGAAGAGTGGAATGAGAAGGAAACCGCGGTGGAGGGGCGGTTCTTTTTTGGAATAGTATTTTAAGTGTTTAATCCACGGACCACCAGGATGAAGGTAAAATTAAACCACTATAGTCTTGATCGATAAGAACCAATGGATTAAAAATAATAAGCTATTAATCTAAACACAATAAACAATAGATACCCTAAAAAAAACAATGGTTTTTAAACTCTACGCGGCAGTTAACCTGTAGCCTTCTTCGTTTGTGAACTTTAGTGATGACAGAGTATCATAATTTTTGATGAATCGATTTTTAAATAAAATTACAATCATATTGTTTTTCAACCTTCTTTTTTAGAGTGCCGACTCCGTTAATGAAGATTAGCTACAGCTCTGGTAAATCGATCATGAACCACTCTATAAAGAACGTGCGTACATATGTCTGTTCAGTTTCTAATATTAATTGCTACCTCCCTGTCTCGGCTTCACCTGGGTATAATTTTGTTTATTTCAATAATTTTTAAATTAGTTTTATAAATAAATCAAAAATAAGATTATCTGATTTTGAAAAATCTTATATATTTAATTGAACACCGCCACCGAGTTCCACCCATCTACTTCGTCCGGAACTTAATAAAAAAAAGTTGGTTTAAGGGTTAAACACCCTTTTTAACACTTTAAGGGTACATTTTTGTAATCATTAAGGATAATTTTTCTTAGGTGCATTGTAGGTAACATCTCCACTAAGTTTCAGCAATCCAGCTCGTCTCTAACTGAGTAAACTGAAAATATTTAATTAAGGATTGAACACCTTTTTCAACTGCTTACTAATACATTTTTGAAATCGTTGAGTTGTAATTTTTTTAGCATTACTATACGTAATATCTCCACCGAGTTTCAGCCATTAACACATCCGGAACTTGGTAAATAAATAAAATTTGTTTAAGGATTAAACACAGTTTTCTTCCTCTTTAGGCGTACATTTTGGAAGTGGTTAACGGGTAATTTTTGTAGTCGAACTATAAGTAATATTTCCACCGAGTTTCAGCTATCTAGTTTGGAACTTAGTAAACGGAAAATATCGGTTTAAGGGTTGAACACTCTTTTCAACCCCTTAACGGTGGAATGTCAAAATCGTTTCTATTTAACTTTTTTATTATTTACTATTGTTTTTAACTATTTACCCTAAAGGAAATATATCGTTATACTAGTTGATTTTATTTTTAGAGGCGTGATTTGCTATCAATCTGTACGGTTATTTGAAAATTAATCGCTTTAAGTTTAGTTTGGTGTAAAGCGCAGTGATTGAGGGGCTTCTCGTTTATTATAAAAATGTATTAATAGTAAAATAAACTGTCAAAATACTTAAGAATTGTTTGCACTGACTTAACAAGTAAACTAAACTTAAAATTACACTTATTATTTTAATAACATAGGAATTAGTTAAACAGCATTTGCAAAATAATAAAATTACCGGCCTCTTTACTTTGTAAACTCAGAGTAATAGCATGTACTTAAATTTTCCATAACCGGTTTTCCGTGAATATAAAAATTTACTCCTATTCTATTCGAATTTAGTTTTCATGGAATATTGTCTGCGTTCGTATATAACAACCATCGGTTGCCATGTTATTGCATTTCATTATCATATTTTCAAAATGTATTTTTTGCATTAAAAATTACCTATTAAATTCCTTTGATTCTATTTAAGCCCATAGAAAATCAGCTATTTTGGTGATCGCCATGATAAAAATTCTAAAACATTTCTTCAAGTCTCCATCGATCCTACGTAAGAGATGCCACAAAATCTGTTGCGAACCACTCACACACAATCTCTTGCCAATGTAAATAATGAAAAATATAACCTTATAATAATCACGAGTGAATAACGCTAAATGAAGATCGAAGTCTGTTTCTGGCTTAAAGCTACGGAAAAATCCCTAATTGGTGCTAAACTAAGCTCTGTAGAAAAACTGCTTCAAATAAAAGTTGCAGGTTTTCAGTTTTCTACAACTTTGAATGTACTCGTATAGACTTTCGATCTAAAATGCATATTAAGGGCACCACAATCTTAAAAAAGAAACATTTTTTACCACGAGAGTACAACCCCCTGTCTTGTAGAGCATAAAAATGTAGTACAAGAGACGAATTTTTAAAAAAATTGTAGAACCCGTTTATGAGAAAATCGTAAAAATAAACTACTCTTCTGGTTGACTAATTTTGATAAAAATGTTCACATTGGGTCCCATTGTGGTATCTAACGTAGGTTTCAAGTTTCAACTGCTTACGATATTCCGTTCTTGAGATATTTCGTTTACACACAAACGCACGCACACGTAGAGGAGGGGAGACTAACAGACACACAAACCAATCAGTAAAACATGTTTTTGGGGTTTAGGAATAATGTTAATGAAAAGTATTTTCGATGAAAACTCAATTTTGAAAAATCAAACCCTAATAAAATTTGAAAAACACCCTTGAAAAAACCGCTTGTGCCCTAACTTTTTATTAAATCATCTATAAGACCTGGTATGCCTGGTTTTGCGTCTACACTCCTCTTATATGCTGTAAATAGCTACTCGTCACGGCTTCACCCTATTATAATTTTGTTTTATTTCAATAATAATTTAACCTAGGGTTATAAACAAAACAAGATAAAATTTTCTGATAATAGACCTATTAGTTTGAATTTTATAAACATTTACGAGTTGAATAACCTTTTCAACCTTATTGGGGAACATTTTGGAAATTGTTAATAAATGATTTTTTTAGATGCACTGTCGATAAAACCTCCACCGAGTTTCAGCAGTTTACCTCGTCCAAAGCTAAATAAACAAAAAATATTGGTGTAAACGTTGAATACCGTTTTTAACCTCGTACAGATAACTTTTTTAAATAGTTAAGGTGTAATTTTTTAATGTTACTATACGTAACATCTCCACTGAGTTTCAGCTATCTAACTCGGACTTAGTAAATAAAGTATATCGGTTTAAGGGTTGAACACCATTTCATGCCCTTAGGAGTATTTTGAAAATAGTTAAGAGGTTGTTTTTATAGTTGAACTATAAGTACATCTTCACCGAGTTTCAGCCATCTAGATTGTCCACAACTTAGTAAAAGGAAAATATCGGTTTAAGGATTGAACACCCTTTTCAACCCCTTAACGATGGAATATCAAAATCGTTTGTGTTTAACTTTTTTATTTACCTTAAAGGGAATATTTCCTCCAAATTTCAGCTTTCTAGCTATCATGCAAGTAGGAGAATTAATGATGTGTGAGTGAGTGAGTGAGTCATTCAGTCAGTGAGGGTTTCCCCATTTATACTGTAAATAAAGATATTAATTTGCCCATAATAGGCAGGTAGAGTGTTAAATTATTTGCACTTTATGAACTAGTTCCAGGGCTACAAAAAATAGTTCTGTTTTTTTATCACAGTCAGCCAATTATATGACTGAAGCATTTAAGTACGGAAAAGGTTGATGTGCAAAAGACTCTAGTCAGAGTTATCTCCTCTGAGAGTGATGAATTTCATTATACAGCCAGACCCTGTGGTGAATGAAGTGAAGGTGTCATTTGCAGGGTGGAAAATATTACGCTTTTTTCCACTCACTTAGGAAGGCAATGGTAAACCACCTCACTCCTCGTTTTACTTAGTAAACACTGTAGAGGTTTAAACCAGTCTTTCGGCTGATGACCTAAACACGAAAAGATTCTAATAGAGCGCATGAAAATATATGGGGGATAAGATGGCCCCTTGAAGGACTCCAAACTCTTATATTATATCTCTCCCACGAAATGAACTATATATGTCATGAACTTTACATTGAAATGGAAAACAATACAACAGATAGAAGGTAATACGTATTACAATTCTCATTTTAAATTGTATTGGGTGTATTGCAGACAGTTATATTTAATATGTGTAGGTGTACTTGGTATTCAGTCACGTACAGATTTTTGACCTGATGATACATAACTGTGAATGCCGTGCGTGAGCACGTCTATCATTTCTTACTTATGTATTCTAGATGTTATCCAATACATTATATTATTGAACAAGTGTAAAAAACATATGTTACTCATGTACAAATGTTGGAGGTAATCTTTATAATTTATTGTACATATATTTCTTTAAGAATACATAACAGTTTGTAGGTTTGTATAATTAGCCAAATATAAAAAATTTATTGGCCTTGTACATGTTTATATAAACTACTGTAGAATCTTTCATTTAGAAATATCACATGCCTTTCTCTTGCCATTGTAAATTGTTAAAAATGTAACCATTGTAAATCATGAGTGAATGGCGCTAAATGAAAATCAACTTCTGTAGGACTTACTAATATACGGATTCATTAATATTGACGCTAAATTGTTTACATTGTAGAACAAATTTCTTAAAATAAAAGTTGTTGAGTTTTTTATTTCCTTTTTTTATTTATTTATTTGACGTCCCATCAACTGCAAGGTAATTAGCGACTACGTTGGGGTGTAACTGTGCGTAATGAGGATGAAATGATTTTTTTCTAACATATGAAAATATGCCGTGCCTGAGTGGGATTCGAACCCAGGACCGCATGATAAGAGGCGAGTACGTTATTTCCTTTACTAACTTTGATTATCGTATATACTTTCGCCCTACGTTGCATATTCAGACAGCAACGTAAAAAGCCCATTTTTTACAATTTTAATGAAAAACTACAGAAAATCACTAATAGCGACAAATTAAGCGTTGTAGAAAAACCCCTTGATTTATAAAAGTTGTCAGTTTTTTTTTATTTCCTATAACTTATACATTTTTTAAAAGTTACATGTAAAACATATCATTTTGTACAATTATAATATAATTATACTATACTTTTGGCCTTAAATGGATTTGAAGACCGCAACTTTAAATAAACTATATTTTTACTCCCCATCTTATAGAGCATAAAGAATAGGCAATTTTAAAAAAAAAAGTCGAAGGCCCATTTTCAAGAATCTGTTGTGAAACATTCACAGGACTTTCTCTTGTGAATGTAAATAATAAAATTATAACCTACGTTTAATTATTAGCAAACAATGAAAAATTAAATATACAACCTAATTTTAATCATGAGTGTTGTTGTTTAGGTCATTAGCCAAAAGGCTGGTTTAAACCTCTACAGGGTTTACTACCTAAAACGAGAAGTGAGGTAGTTTGCCAGTGCCTTCCTCACTAAGTGGAAAAGTATGCTTAACAGCATGCCAGGCTCTCTGAAAAGCATCTACTTTCCACTGCAAATAACACCTTCACTTCATTCACATCATGGTCTGGCTGTAAAATGAAATCATTACTCTCAGAGGAGATAACTGTGACTAGTGTATTTTACACCTCTACCTCTTCTGTTCTTAAATGCTTCAGCCATATTATTGGCTGATGTGATAAGTAACAGAACTATTTTTTGTAGCCCTTGAACTAGCAGATTGAGTGCAAATAATTTAACACTCCACCTGCCCGTTATGGGCAAAATCATGAGTGATTGACGCTAAATGAAAATCAACCCTTGGAGGACTTAAAAATACGGAAAGTCGCTCATTAGCACTAACCTAGGACTTCTCTGTAGAAAATTCTTGACATAAAAGTTGTGGGGTTTTCATTTCCTAGACTATGGTTATATATAGCTACTTTTCCCCTAGTTACATTTAGGTTGCAATCTTAAAATAAAACCATTATTTACAATTTTTGGGAGAAAAATACAGAAAATCAGTAATTGCCGTTAAACTAATCGTTTCGGAAAAAACGCGAAATAAAAGTTGTAGGTTATTTAATTCCCCACAACTTTAAAAAAACCGGTTTTTCAGAAAATTGCAAAAAATTTAAAAATCGCACGAATAAACTACTGGTTGACTGATTTTGATGAAAATGTTCTTGACAGGTTCACTAGTGGTACCTAACTTTAACTTCGTTCCAAGTTTCAACTTCTTCAGATATTCCGTCCTTTAGATATTTTATTCATACAAACAATAGCTAAAACCATGTTTTGGGGGGGCCTTAAAACATCTATTTCCGGTGAAAACTAGATTTCGAAAAATCAACATGATAACAATACTTTCCTTCAGTATATATTCATATAGGGCAAAAGAAAGTAAAAAGTAATCATTCTTCTTTTTATCATTTTGGTCTGTTTAGAATTACGGTAAATTTTTGTTACGCCTGATGCTTTCTCTTCTATTTCATTGTTAGTTTTCATATTTCTTAAATTTTTTACTTTCTCTTGCCATGTATAAGAATGAAAGGTATTGTTTTCATTTCGATTTTTTAAAATTGAGTTTTCACCGGTAATATAGGTTAAGTTTTCAGACCCCCAGACTCCCAAAATATGGTTTTAGCGATTGGTCTATGCGTGTTTGTGAACAAAATATCTCAAAAACGGAATACCGTACAAAACTCAACTTGGAACCTAAATAGGGTACTACAAGCGGACCCGACACGAATATTTTCATCATAATCGGTCCACTAGGGTGTTACAGGTATGTAGATATGAAACGAATTGCGCAAGATAGAACAGCTTGGAGAACTGCGTCAAACCAGTCGAGAGACTGATGACAAAAAAAAAAAAAAAAAAAAAAAAAAGAAGTTGTAGTTCATTCATTAAATTTTTCACTTCTTTCCAATTTTTTCAAAAATGGCTCATACGATTTTTTTTTACATAACCGTTTTTACTCTACAAGATAGGGTAAGCGCAATGTCTGCTGAAATTCTTAGCATGCTTTTGTGTTAAATTTTCTCTTTTAATTTGTGGCTCATATCCATTTTACGACAATATAATAATAATAATAATAATAATAATAATAATAATTTTTTTTTTATTTGATGGCCTCCACTCACCCCTTACAGCCATCCCAACCTCCATGAAGATAACTAACAGGGAAGCGGGGACGACCTACATGAGTAGAGCAAGTGCAGCAACAGATAGAAATCCTTGAACGCTGCACTTACCCATCGGGACGTAAAAACATGGAACGTCAAAAGAAAATACTAACTTATATATCTAAACTCACAAGTAAAAAAGCGCAGGGATTGGCAATGATACCACACCTAAGTGTGTAAAGACAACAATGATGAGAAGAAAAGAAACACTAACTAAAGACAAACAACCGAGCTAACAGCCAAGTAAAAAAACCAAATATCAAAGGAGGAGTCCAATATGACTTTATAACGCTGGTAGGCTACTCAGTTCACCTACCAACTTGTCATATGGCTGTCCCAACTGAATCAATCCATCCAACATAACACAGTTTCCCTCCTAAACGTTGATATATTCTTGTTGAATATATCAACCCCGCAACCGTCAACAAAATTCATAATGTTTACGCATCTTGCCAGGGGAGATATCCACGTCTTTACCCTGCAATCCAAAAGCCTGTGCCCTCTGGAGTTCGCATATGGCACCCTGTACGCTACATGCGCAATATCGACACTGATAGCTCCATGAATTGCCTTGTATAAAAACATGGCATCTGCTACATCCCGCCTCTTATCCAATGTCATTATACCCACTTGGGTATAACTCCTCTTCGTACTGATCACCCGCCTCACACATGCCATGCTGGCGCAAGTGATACAGCAACCTCTTCTGCACAGCTTCAATACGCTGGTCGGTGTATCCTCTATCATAGTTCCAAACAACTGAACAATACTCTAACACCGACCTAACATATGCTTGATAAAGCCGGAGCAACGTCTCAAGCCGGCGAAAATGACGTCCAACATAAAATAAAATTCCTAAGTTTCTCCTTGCTCTGGCAACTATTTTATTTACATGCGCAGTGGAGAGCAACTTGCCATCGAAGTGCACTCCCAAGTCACGTACGCTTTCGACACGGGATATAGCCATACCGTTAATGTAATAAGTATATTTGACTTTTAGAGTTTTCCTCGAATACGTCATTACATTTGTCTTTTTAAAATTAAGAGGAAGATCATTGACAACAGCCCATTCATGAATACTGTTGACATCCTTCTGAAGCACTTTAAATTCATCAGCGGAATTAACTCTTGCGAACAGCTTCACATCATCGGCAAACACAAAGATTTTTGAATTCAGGCCTTTTCCTATGTCGTTTATGAAAAGGATGAACAGCAGTGGACCAAGATTTGAACCTTGCGGGACCCCTGATGTGGCTACGAATTCACTGGACACCTCCCCAGCCACCTTGACCCGAAAAGTTCTGTTGGACAAATAAGAGCCGAGCCACCCAAGCATAGCACCCGTCACACCATAGCGACTGAGTTTACTTAAAAGAATAGAGTGAGACACCGAGTCGAATGCCTTCATGAAATCAAAGTAAACGACGTCGACCTGCTTCTTATTTTCTACTTCTGGGGCGACAAAAGACAACATATCAACAAGATTTGAAGCTGTCGATCTCCCTGACATGAATCCATGCTGACTAGAATCGACATATCTACTCAAAGAAGCATATAAATAGCGATATACCACCTTTTCGAAAACCTTAGCTGTTGAGTTCAGAACCGAAACTGGTCTATAATTAACAACTTCCTGTAGGTTGCCCTTCTTAGGAATAGGAGACACTAAAGCGCGCTTCCATGCCTCTGGAAATATACCAGTCCTTAGACTAAGATTAAATAGATATACAAGTACCGGCGCAATCAGGCCGGAAATTTCCTGAATTATGAAAGGAGGAATACCATCAACCCCTGCCGCAGACCTAGCCCTCAGCGACGCAATACATGACATGACGTCTCTCTCGGTGATGGTTGGGATATCAACACATGATATAGACTCTTCCCCCTCATCTGCATCACCTTCCTGAGCCGCACTCACCGGCCGGTAGACAGACTGGAAATACCTACCAAAGACCTCACACAACTCGCTGGCCTCAGTGATAGTCCGACCGCCTAGTTTAATAGGACGCACATCCCGTGATTCCCGAATGAAAGACTTCACGTATTTAAAGAGATTGGCCGGCTTAACATGCAATTCAGCCTCAATATTGCCAGCCCTGACAGCAGTATCTCGCCGAAGAATCTGCTTAACCTTCTTCCAGAGAGAAGAAAACTCCTCATAATACTTCGGTAACCCAGTCCTCTTAAATTTCTTGTGGACACTACTCTTGTGCTTCAAACAACGTATTAACTCACGCGAGAACCAGGTAGGATAATCTTTTAACTTTTCTCTTTTTTCGGTATGTACTCGCTAATACAACCAGCCAAAATATCAGAGAATCCACCAACAGCTTCCTCCAAACCAGCCGACTCATAAACATAACGCCAATCAGCATTCTTTACACTATTATAAAGTCCCACGTAGTCGCCCCTAGCATAATCATACATTCGTCCACTGCCTCCAACCTTAACAGCCTCGCCGATACTTGCTACAACACAAAGGGCATCATGATGAGGATCAGGATAGACAAGAAAATCAACCTCCCTCGTCACACTAACGTCCACATTGGAACAGACTAAATCAAGGACCGATTTCGCCTGAAGGGGCAGATGAAAATTGCACTGAGACAAACCATGATCGTCAAGAAAGTCAAAAAGAAGCTCAGCCTTCTTCTTTGCATAGAAATGTGCCCTCATATTCAATGTACGATCAGCCCATTCAACCCCAGGAATATTAAAGTCTCCCACAATAAGCACCTTTAAGTTCCTAAACTCCAACTTTTCGGCCAGGGCAACGAAATAGTCTTGAAATCTCTCTGGCGAGGAATCGGGAGGAAAGTAATGGTTGCCAACGAGCAAATTGACACCGTCTCGCATCCTTATCTCAACCCAAACACATTCGGCAGCTAACTCCAAATCCTCTCTTCTGAAACTCTTAAACCGCTTACTAATCGCTGTAATGCAACCTCCCCCTCGAGTTTTACCCGAAGCAGAAACACATCTGTCAGCTCTATATGTCATCCAGTTATTTGGGAAATACTCCCCCATAATAGATTCTTCATTAAAAGCAGTTTCCGTTGCAGCAACAACGTCACACTTCGCTCCCGCCACAGATGCAAGAAATTCCTCAGATTTTGTACGTAAACCTCTCACATTCTGATAAACAACACGCAATTTCTCGCTATCCATTAATTTTTGACATCTTGAACCCCCTCCTGGTCTTTGTCAGCCTCCCTGAATATCTGATCAGGCCTCAAACGTCCGTAAAAAGGTAACACCAATATCCCTCTGGGCCATACCTCAGGAGCAATCACCCGCTCATATTCCTCAAATGGTACTTCAACGGGAAAAGAACTGTAACCCTCCTTCCTGGTATTGATCCTCGTGCATGTAACAGCCTGCACTCCGGATCCCTCCCTCAGGAGCTCCTCAACGTCAGACGTTTTGGCACTGGGGTCAAATACGGTTTCATCCGTGTCTTAACTAAATTAGTGTGTGCATTCCCACTACCAAAGATAGCTTTTTTGTTCACCTTAGAACCTTCAACATAATGTTTTTTAGGGCGCTTCCGGGGCTCAATCCTCACCCACTCTTCTGATCGAGACTCATCCTGAGATACCTTCCCAATCGCTATCTGATCAGCCACCCCGATCACATCCTTTACTGCCTGATCATCAGGCACCTCACTGTCCTCATTTACAACAACCACCTTCGGTCTGTGCCGTTTACCCAGTTTTCTATTTACACCTGACTTCAAAACTGCACTAAACGCTGGCTGTGAATCTTCCTGCAAGACTTGGATAGCCGGAGAGGAGACAGACAATAATTCAACCTTTTCTCTAAGAATGGTATTCTCACTTCTGATTTGATTTATTACTTCTGCCGAACCATCAATACGTCGTGACATTGCAGCCATCTGCTGCTCCAATCTGGAGATAACGGCAAACAATTCAGGCACTAGGTCCCTACAGCGACACACTATACTAACGCAAACGTCATCATCTTGATCTTCTACAACTCTCTCATTAACTACCCCTTTATCTTTACCTAATCCAGACAACAAACCTGAACCTGACGAACCAGATCTAGCTGCAGAAACAGGAGTACCTTCACCTTTGGTTTTGCGGGAGCAAACAGTCAATCATACTTACTTTCACCATTAACAATAAGAAATTCTAATTCTTCCTCTGAGACATTAGCACAAAAAATATGAAAAATTTTATTACAATCCCTGCACGATAGCCTTTTTTGCTTCCCATAAAAGGGTTTGTCACATTCACCACATTTTATTGAAGAGGGTGCCATCTTGTCAAAATAACTATACTAACATTAACACTAAGAATAGATAAAAACTTAAGAACCACAACAAACAAGACCTACAAAGTAGGAGTCAAAAGCTTAAAAACTTCGTGTGGTATCAGTTACCGTATCTGTTAAAGAAAAAGGCTCAACCCTTGGCCAAGGGTGAGAAAAAGGGGATCGCTTCCCTGACCTGCCAGAGGATCTGAAATAGTTTGACCTCACGACCTACCTCGAAAAAGAAGATGTTAGGGGACCTAAGATGTTAAAGAGAGAACCGCCGTCGGGGAGAATGAGGTCAAACCCACCGAAACGTCGGTCCTTTTAGCCGCACTGAGTAAAAAGCCAACCGGCTAGCCCGATTGACAAAAACCCCAGTACGTTGCCCAGCTCCGACCGGCCCAGCCAACAGACCGAGAACACCCAATCTGCTGCAGGCTCAACGAGGAGGTAGGACACACTCACCTGAGAAGATGGAAAGACGGCCGCTGTAGACTAGAAGTCTTAGATTAAGAAAACCTAGAGTAGACACCTAGTAAAGACACAGTGAGTGCACGGGGCCAGAGGCCGAGAAGCGATAATAATAATGATAATAATAATTATTTATTTATTCCCATAATATTACACATTACATAAAAAATAAATTACGGTAATACAAAATTTTTTACAATAAACCACTATCCTATTACGCCAGAGGTAGTGGAAATTATCCCATCCAACTATGGACAAAACCATGTAGTACTAGGATGGGTTAAACACAATCAAATCTGCAGAAAATTAATAGATCTTTTTTTTTTTTTTGGTAATCCCTAGTTTGTGTACGTTGCAATCTATTCATTTCAGAACAATAAGCAACCCCATGACCCAATGAGATGAGGATGATGTGTATGACGTGTAAATGAGGTGTAGTTTTGTTCAGACTCAGGTCGACCATTCCTGAGAGAGTATGGTTAATTGAATCCCAACCATCAAAGTACACCGGTAGCCACTATCTAGCATTCAAATCCGTATAAAAGTAACTACCTTTACTAGGATTTGAACCAGGAACCTTCGTCTCCGAAAATCAGCTGTTAAATAGCTGATTTTGGCGACGACTTTACCTCTAGACCAACCCGGTGGGTTTAATAGATCTACAACTTTTATTTTAGCATTTATCCTACGCAGCTTAGTCAGCTTAGTCAGCTTAGCGTCAGTTAGTGATTTTCTGTCCTTTACTTATTGAAATCGGTAAAAATTTAGTTTTTACAAGATTGCGGTCTTAGTATGTATTTTACAATAAAAGTGTATGTAAACAAAGTTGTTGTTGTTGTTGTTGTTTAGGTCAACAGCTAAAAGGCTGGTTTGACCTCTAGAAGTTTTACTAAGTAAACACGAGGAGTAAGATGGTTTACTTATGCCTTCCTTACTGAGTTGAAGGAGTATGCTTATCAGCATCCCAGGCCCTCTAAAAAGCACACATTTTCCACCCTGCAAATGACACCTTCACTTCATTCACCACAGGGTCTGGCTGTATCGTGAAATTCATTATTTTCAGAGGAGATAACTCTGACTAGTATCTTTTACACCACTACCTCTTCTGTTCTTAAATAGTTCAGTCATATAATTGGCTGACTATTTGATAAGAAACAGAACTATTTTTGTTGCCCTGGAACCAACAGATCGAGTGCAATTAATTTAACACTCCAACTGCCCATTATGGGCAAAAGTTAAATCAAAGTTATAGAAATTAAAAAATTAGTAACTTTCATTTCAAGAACTTTTTACAGAACTTAGTTTAGCGTCAATAAGTAATTTTCCGTAGTTTTAAGTAGAACGGAGGTTTATTTTCATTCACTTATGTTTAATCTTATGTTTTTCATTTTACACTATTTGCTCATGATTACACACGTTTTTTTTAATTATTACATTAGCAAGAAAACTTTTTTTGTTTAAAACGGTAACCCCAGAAATCAGGGATGTATATTTACTTAAGTTAATTTAAATTCTATAGACAGACGTTAATATCTTCATCCGTTAATTACTAACCTGATAAAATAAAAGACACAAAAACAAATCTTCCATCCTTTTTTTCAACTATATTTTAAATGGTAAATAGAAAAAGACAAAATATATTCCCCACCTTAAAACACTAAGTCCATCGCACCACAAACAACAACGCATTGTGAACTGTACGCAGAATTCTTACTCACACATTAACACATCGAATACCTTACTCACACACACATCATCTTTGCTTACTTCTTCGCTCGCTAGGGAGAATTATTATTGGTGGTAACTAAAGACAGGATTTTCAGTCTTCGATCAGACAACCATTGTATAACATCTTCAACTAAACAAACAAATTTTATTGTATATTTAGTGCATTGAAATTGAAATTTTATTTATTATTTGTTACCTTTTTATTTATTTATTTATTATGTATTTATATTACATTTTATTTATCATTTAATTCAAATTTTGTGTAATATTTTTTAATAATTATTGTGTAAGAATTATAGTAATTTAATATTTGATTTAAAATATTTGGTGAGTAATTTTTTGAATTTATGTTTTTTTTCTAATTTTATCTGTCTTAAATATAATCGTTTGAGGGGTGAGGGGTTGGTGGATCTTGGGAGTTATGTGAATGACAACCCTTGAAGTATGGGCGCGTAGCACCCACATTTTGCCATTGGGTATCTTGAACAGTATTTTATGGGAAAGAATTTTGTTGGTAGTGACCGAGAGAATTTCGGATGCGGAGCATCCGAAATCCACCAATCACTGGTGTTTTCGGTTGCACTAATTTATATGTACTGAAGATGTATTGTTCATGGAATAGCTTTTCTCAGACCTCTGAATATAATTGGAATACTCCCTAAAACTCCATTTTTGATCCTCATTGTCCTTGAGTAGCTAATTGTTTTACATTTTGGTTCATTTTAATTTTAGAGACTAAACTATCACCGCCTTAAAAATTGGTCAGTATTGAAGAATCGGTGACTCCTAAATTTTTCTAAATTCCTAAATTTATTTTTTTTAAATATATATTTATTAGTTTACTTTAAGTCGCATCAACATCTTGGTTATTAGCGACTACATTGGGTTGAGGAACGATGGGTTTGAAATTGTAATAATATTGTCCAGACCCTGGCCGGGAATCAAACCCGGAACCTCCGCTTTGCAGTGTAGCACGCTAGCCACTGGGCCATACGTACGGCCAAACACATTAAATTTTTTAGCACTGACTATGTGTTTTTCAATACATTTTTCAGCCAAGTAAAATAACAAAAAAATATACAAATATAAAAATTATTGACGATATCGTGAAGCAAAGCTTTGAGTTTGGTAGAGGTAAATAATATTACTGAAAACATTATTACAAATATCCTTTTTTAATTCCTGAAATTAAATTTGCTGTAAAACATTAGTGCAGTATTTTTCGTAGCCACACACTAGTAATGACAACAGATGTAATGTAAAATATTACACTGTTAAAAAATTAACTTACAGTAGCCCTGATTATCCAAACCCTGATTAACCGTAACCCTAACCGTAACCCTGATTAACCGAAACGGATTCGAGAAACTTGTTTTTTTATTTAATGATTACTCAATTTTAATATTGTGTTTACGTACATTACAACATTTAAATGCATAGCGTCGTTAAAGAACAGAACAGTGTCCAATGAAATAAAAATTACAAATATAAGTTTCAGTATTCTGGGAATTCGTTCACTCATTCTTTACGTTCAGGACGTGCTTCTAATAAAACGATAACATGATATTGCTGCAAAAACAGTTTCATCAAAAATTTCACACTTTTTAAAAAGACTATAAAATTTTAAAAATTTATAGTAAATATTAATTACTGTACAATATTATATTTTGTTCTCCTGAAATTTCTGTATTTTCTTTTATATCCTAATAAACAGTAAAATTATTTTATTATTTTTAAATCCTAAAAATATGACTGCTTGTTATCCGGAATTTCGGGTATCCGAAATCGGGTGCGCCCTCTTTAATTCGGTTAAAAGACGTTCTACTGTAATGTCAAAAAACAAAAAAATGATGGCCATTTTTATATTTTTATTTTTGACTTCGGAAAATGAGGTCGATGAACCGATATAGTGAGCCTTCGAACTGATAAATCTTGGAGATTGATTGTGCAAAAGAAAAGATCTGTAGCTCTGATCGATTTTACTGGGAATTTTTGATTATATAGGTAAAAATTAGGAGTTTTTGTAAGCTTACTGTAAGAAAAACAGGAACTCGCGGAGAAATTTAGCCAACGGGAGCTTCACTCTCATCCATTGGGACCATACGAATGCTTAGTTTCGTCGAGGGTTTTCAAATAACTGCGACATCTCATCTCCAAATGTTCATTCGCGGTAATAATCAGAAATATGGAGTAAAGTAAACTGTATTAATCGGACACCGTGCGCCTCGACCCAATTTGATCTCACTCCGATTTTTATCAAGATATCACGTTCGGTTCTCAAATTATAGGAAAAAACGCGTTTTTCCGTTTTAGCTTTAATAATGATAATATTGCTGCCACCTCCGTAGCGTAGTGGCTAGCGCGCTAGCCTACAACGTGGAGGTCCCGGGTTCGATTCCCGGCTAGGGTCTGAAAATTTTCACAAGTCAAAACCCACTGTTCTCGATACATAAACCACCGTAGTCGCTAATAACCGAGCAGTTGATGCAACTAAGTAAAACACTAAAAAAAATATAACGTAATAAATTTAATTAATTTGTACACACCCATTCATCTTTTATTACCACATTCATTTCATTTTCAAGGCGGTATAAATTAACAAAAGTTATAATTTATTCAGCTAATGTTAAAGAACATATTCCTGAATAATATTTATTAATAAATATTTATTTTTAGTTTTATTTAAAAGTTGCATTAATATTTTGGTAATAAGCAACTACTTTGGGTAAAGCCACCGTGGGTTTGAACGAGTAATAATATTTCAGACCCAAGCCGGGAATCGAACCCGGGACCACCAATTACGGAAGCCACAAAATGATTATATTTCAAAAAACCGAGTTATAAGAAAAATGTTTTTATTCTATTTTCTTCATTAATCGGGAATTATTTTATATGATTACGATGGATAATAGTTAATCTGCATGTAGTGGCTTCATTTAAAGAAAAGTCTGCTGTGAAACACTCTACGATTTTTTCTTGGCAATATAACAGTAATAAAACACCCCTTTGTTTGATCATGATTAAATAAATGTAAAATGAAGAAAATAATCTAATTTTAATCATGAGTGAATAACAATAAATGAACTCAACCTCTGTAGAATTTAAAAATACGGAAAATTACTACATGTCGCTAAACTAAGCTCTGTGTAGAAAAAACGCTTGAAATAAAATTTGTAAGGTTTTTAATTTTATATGACTTTGATTATATACGTTTTTGTCATAAAATTCACACCAAGGTCGCAATCTTTAAAATCTCACTTTTTATCGATTTTAAGGAGAAAATACAGAAAATCACAAATTGACGCTAAACTAAGCGTTTTAGAAAAAAATGTTCACCGAAAATACACGTTTTCAGGCACCTGAACTCTAAAAAACATGTTTTTACCTATTAGTGTGCGTGCGCGCGCTCGTGTTTGAATAAAATATCTGAAGATCAGAATTTCGTATAAACTTGAAACTTAAAACTTAAGTTAGGTACCATTAGGGTACCAAATACGAACATTTTTATTAAAATTGGTCACCCAGAAGTTGTAATTTATTCGTACGATGTTTGAGTTTCTTGCAATTTTCTCAAAAACGGCTGCTACAATTTTTTATAAAATCGCCTCTTTAGTAAATTTGTTACGCTCTACAAGATAGGATAAACGCCAAGTCGCTAAAATTCTTGAGGGGTCAGTGCTCTTATAGTAAAGAATGTTCCAAATGTTTCTTTCCACTGCCTTAATATGTGAATGGTCCTTAAAAATAAAAGTAGATGTACTAAATTTTCGTTGACTTATCACATTTCATTGAAATTGAAATAACATTGATAAATTCATGTATTAATTTATTACCTGCGTAAAACCCCTTAAAACACTTCTAATCAATGCTAAAATAACATAACATAATACTAGTATTAAAACAATAAAACACGTTATAAACGGTAACCTTAACACAAATTCATAAAGAACTTTAATTGCAAACAATTTGAAAGTCAATTTTTCCGGTCGATCGTTATATAATTTCCGTAATTTCACCATTTAACATCGATATTATACCATACATATATAAATATTCTACTAATAACGTATCACAAACTACAAACACGTCTGAAATAAATCAGTAAACAATAAACAGATTGGTATAACCTCACAAATATTAATACAGTATAAACACAAATTTTTAAGTTATTGTTTCTGGTAGTTTAATGCTGTATAATTGTTTATACTTCACCATTCTATTTGTTATTTTATTTAATGAAAAGTTTCTATGTAATTAACGAACATATAGTTAAATAGAATAGACACCGGACAGAATAACTAGTTAATGTTAGTTAAATAAAGTTACAGGTTATGAAGGTTTATCCATCAAGATAAACATGTGTAGACAGTTCACTGATTCATTCGCAGTGCATTTTGGTAATACAGGGTGGTAGAAAAAAATTCTGTAAAATTATACTTCATTCCATTTTACTATGAATCTGGCATAAACAAATCATATGAGCGTAAAAAAGTAATGTATGAAAATCGCAAAAAGTTAAAAACCGCACGAATAAACTACTAATTCCGGTTGATCGATTTTGATTAAAATGTTCATGTTTTTTGGGTTCAGGGGGCCTGAAAACGTGTATCTATTAAAAATATATATCCTATATATTCATACAGGACAACAGAAAGTAAAAATTAGTGAATTAATATGCAGGCAGTATTCGCTCATTGGAGTGGTTTTGGCACAACCATCACCGTAGCTGTATTTTCCTCTTCTCATTTCCCAGCTGAGTCTGCGTTATCAGGTGTAACTTGTCATCGTAGCCGGCACTGGAACTGCAGTCCTCCCTTCACTTGATTCGGTGTCTGGACCCGTAGATATTATAAACTGGGGCGTTATTTATGTAAAGAAAGTATTTATATAAATTTCTATTAAGTCGTGTTCTACTTTTAAAACTATGGTCATGTAAGCAGGTCAGTTTAATATATAGTAACTACGTTGGCCGCATTGGCGTAGTTGGTAACGTGCTTGCCTCTCATCATGCGGTCTTGGGTTCGAATCCCATTCAGGCATGGTATATTTTCATACGTTACAAAAATCATTTCATCCTTCACCGTCTGCATAAGCAGTACTTGTAGAATAGTCGGACGTTAAACAAAATAAATAAATAAATAAATAATAATAATAATAATAATAATATATGATTTTTGGAGACGAAGTTTCCTGGTCCAAATCCTAGTAAAGGTAGTTACTTTTATACGGATATGAATTCTAGACTATGGTGCTTTTTAAAAAACGCATGCTGAATTATAAAATCTGTAATGGTAGGGGTTCAATTAACAATACTAATACAGGAATGGTCGGCCTGAGTCTGTACAAAAGTACATCTCATTTATATGTATTGCATATAATTTTCATCTCATTGCGCATCGGGTTGTCTATTGTTCTTAAATTGAACTGCCTGCAACTTTCACACAATAGGATTAAAAAATAAAAAATAAACGGTTATGCAATTTAATAAAACAATAACAAACATGTACTATAGCTGTACACGTATTGTTTTGTTATAAACTGATGACATGGGTTTCTTCGTCTTTAATAACCTAACTTGTTAAACGGAAAAGTGTCTATAATAAGTAAAAAAGTCCCTCAATAATAAGGTAATCATTAAAATTACTTTTACTGTCATAACAGTTTCAATTGAAATAAAAAAAAATCAGGTATGAAACACTCACACGACTTTCTCTTGCCAATGTAAATAATTAACAATATAACCTAACATTAGTAATAAAACTTTGAAATAAACAAAAAACTAACCTCAATAAACATAAACTAATTTTAATCATGAGTGAAAGACGCAAAATGAAAATCAACCTCAGTTTGGCTTTAAAATACGGAAAATCACTCATTCACGCTAAACTAGACTCTGTAGAGAAAAATGCCTTAAATAAAAGTTGTAGATCTTTTAATTTTTTATAAATTTTATTATATATACTTTTGTCGTAAAATGCATACTAAGGCTGAAATTTTTAAAAAATCGATTTTTTTACACGTTTTCGTGAGAAAAAAAACAGAAAATCGCTCATTTTCGCTAAACTAAGCGTTTTAAAACAAATGTTTGAAATATAATTTGTAGGGTTTTTAATTCTCTACAACTTTTATTCTACATATTTTTCCGCTAAAATCCATATTAAAGTTACAATGTTAAAAAACCATTTTTTACGTAAAAACAGCCTTCCCAAGAATTGCAGCAGATATGGCGCTTACTCTATCTTGTAGAGCATAAAAATTTAGTAAATGAGGTGATATTTTAAAAAATCGTAGGAGCCGTTTTTCAGAAAATCGCAAAAAAAAGTGAAAAATGATACAAATAAACTACTTCTGGTTGACCGATTTTAATGAAAATGTTCGTGTCAGGTTCTCTAGTGGTATCTAACATAAGTTTCAAGTTTGGACATTGTTTCGTTCTTGAGATATTCTGTTTACACACACACACGCAGACCAATCTCTAAAAACTTTTTTTGGGTTCAGGGGATCTGTAAACGTGTTGATCCGGTGAAAACTTGATTTCGAAAAATCGTCATGAAAACAATAGGCCTACTTTCCTACCTATATAATCATATAGGCAAGAGAAAGTAAAAAACTATCTGGCTTGAAACACTCACACGACTTTCTCTTTCCAACGCAAATAATGAAATAAATAGACCACTGCCATTTTGCTAGTTACAACATAATAGTTAACAAAATGTGTGATGTGTTTTGGAAGGTGGCATGCAGAATGGGTGTCCTCTTTGGTGACCAACTGACAAATGCCATTTTTTTTTTTTTTTTTTTTTTTTTTTTTTGTTTAACGTCCGACTGTTCTGCAATTACTGCTAATGCAGACGGTGAATGATGAAATGATTTTTTGTAACGTATGAAAAAAGGCCGTGCCTGAATGGGATTTGAACCCAAGACCGCATGATGAGAGGCGAGCACGTTACCAACTTCGCCAATGCGGCCGGCTACAAATGCCATTGGTTATCATTTGGTCACCTCAGCAAATCTTCATTTTACAGGTGTAACTTATTTTTTTATTTTTCCTTTTACCTTTTTAGCAATTAACTGATGTGTTTGGTGCGGAATTTCAAAATTTTAAAAATAAATTCGAACCCCATATATAAAAGCTTGCTTTGTGGAACACCCTGTGAAAAACGTTCATTATAAAAATCATCCTAGAGCTCTTCTCAATTACTGAATTAATTATGTTACCTTTGTTCTATAATAAAAAATGAAGCAAAAACAAAAGTATTGTTTTTAAAAGTTATTGACTTAAGAAAATATTTTAATGACTTGTACCCGTGCCTTCTAGATGTATTCGTTGATTGATTAATTTATTGACAGGTTGAGAGTCTCTTGCACTTGGACCTAAACTCCGCATTGGCGCAGTTGGTAACGTGCTCGCCTCTCATCATGCGGTCTTGGGTTCGAATCCCATCCAGGCACGGCATCTTTTCATACGTTACAAAAAAATCATTTCATCCTTCACCGTCTGCATTAGCAGTAATTGCAGAGCAGTCGGACGTTAAAACAAAAAAAAAAAAAAAAAAAAAAAATGGACCTAAAGTGTCTATTGTACACTGTAATTCCACCCATTTCAAAAAAGATGACCCAAAGTTTGTTTCTAAACAAATTACGAATTACCCTGCATCGGTTTTTGTCATGGAATGTTTTCTTTAATTTCCTGTAGTGCCAAAGGTTAAAATCCTACTATACTATACTTTTTTTTTTTAATTCCTAATATGTGTACGTTGCAATCTGTTCAATTCAGAACAATAAGCAACCCCATGACCCAATGAGATGAAGATGATATGTATGACGTGTAAATGAGGTGTAGTCGTGTACAGGCCCAGGTCGACCACTCCTGAGAGAGTATGGTTAATTGAACCCCAACCATCAAAGTACACCGGCAACCACTGTCTAGTATTCAAATCCGTATAAAAGTAACTACCTTTACTAGGATTTGAACCAGGAACCTTCGTCTCCGAAAATCTGCTGTTAAACAGCTGATTTTGGCGACGACTTTACCTCTAGACCAACACTATACTATACTAAGAACGAAAGATTTAGGCGGATCAACTTCTCGCTCGTGTATCCCTTCCACAACCTCCTATGTATTCATGGTATGCCCCTTACGCTCTTTGCAGTGTTACAAGAAGTACATTGTTTTTACGTGTTAGATTAACTAAAAGTAGTTTATTCACTCTACTTTTTCATTTAACGTATTTGATATTTATTGTATTTATTTACTGCAATTGGATAATATATTATTAGATAATATAATGGAAGAAGTACCCAATTTTGATATTAGTTTCTATTCGTACATAACATTTTTTAAAACACAGTACTACAGCTAAAATTGGAAATGTAGGAGGTAATATTCAATATCAGCGATGTACACGAATCCACGTATAAAAATCTGGTGTGAAACACTCACACAACTTTCTCTTGCCAAAGCAAATAATTTAAACAATATAACCTAACATTAGTAATAAAACATTAGAAATAAACAAAAAACTAACCTCAATAAACATAACCTAATTTTAATCATGAGTGAAAGACGCAAAATGAAAATTAACTTCAGTTTGGCTTAAAAATACAGAAAATCACTCTTTCACGCTAAACTAGGCTCGTAGAGAAAAATGTTCTAAATAAAAGTTGCAGATCTTTTAATTTTCTCTAAATTTGATTATATATACTTTTATTATAAAATGCATACTAAGGCCGAAATCTTAAAAAAATCGATTTTTCTCACGTTTTCGTGAGAAAAAAACAGAAAATTGCTAATTACTGCTAAACTAAGCGTTATACAAAAAAATGTTTGAAATAAAAGTTGTAGGTTTTTAAATTCTCTACAACTTTTATTGTATAATTTTTTTCGCTAAATTGCATATTAAAGCCGTTATCTTAAAAACAACTTTGTTTTTACGTGAAAACAGCCTCACCAAGAATTTCAGCAAACATGATACCTACCCTATCTTGTAGAGAATAAAAAATTGAGTAAACCAGGCGATTTTTAAAAAAATCGTGGGACCAGTTTTTGAGAAAATCGCAAAAGAGTGAAAAATTATACGAATAAACTACTACTTCCGGTTGACCGATTTTGATGAAAATGTTCGTGTCGGGTCCAGTAGTGATATGTAACTTAAGTTTCAAGTTTCAAGTTCGTACGATGTGTCGTTCTTGAGATATTTTGTACACACACACGCGCGCGCGCGCGCACACCACACACAGACCAATCGCTAAAAACATGTTTTTTGGGTTCAGGAGGTCTGAAAACGTATAGATCCGGTGAAAACTCGATTTCGAAAAATCGACATGAAAACAATACTTTCCTTCCTATATATTCATATTGGCAAGAGAAAGTAAAAAGCGTGTTAATAAGAGACAAGAATGACACATTACACATATTCCCAATCTGTTTACAGAAAACTCATTTATTAATCTATTTAGTAAGTAAATTAGATAAACTCTTAATTATAGTCATTCAGATAAGTCCAAATATTTTAGGTAAAACAATATAAACATACATAAACAAACAAATGAGATTTAAAATTAGTTTTGTCAGAATAGCCTCAAGCAAAGATTATCGTTATGTTTCAAACAAATGACAAATTGTCAACGAGATCAACAACATTAACTCAATCCTGTAGTTATTAAAATTGTAATTTATGTTATTAATTTATTATTATAAAACATCTGGTGTGATACACTAACACGACTTTTTCTTGTTATTAAAAATATTGCAAAATATATATGTTTTGTTTAATCATGAATAAACAATGTATTTACGCCCATTACTGACAGATAGAGTGTTAAAATATTTGCACTCGATTCCATTTTTGCTAGTTCCAGGGCAACAAAAAATAGTTCTGTTTCTTATCTAATGGTCAGCCAATTATATGACTGAAGCATTTACGAACAGAAGAGGCACAGATGTAAAATACATCAGTCAGAGTTATCTCCTTTAGAGTAATGAATTTCATCATTATACAGCCAGACCCCGTGGTGAATTAAGTGAAGGTTCATTTGCAGGGTGGAAAGTAGATGCTTTTCAGAGGGCCAGGCATGCTAATAAGGATACTTTTCCACTAAGTGAGGAAGGCAATGGTAAACAACCTCACTCCTTGTTTTACTTAGTGAAGCCTCTAGAGCAGTGGTTCACAAACTTGGTAGACCTACGGCTCCCTTGATCTATAGATCACTTCCGGTGGCACCCATATTATGATCCAACAGTAGCCCACAATATAGCTATACTGTATGGCTATACTGTAGTGCCCTACAGTATAGCCCACAATACATTATTTTTGTTATCAGTCTCTTGACTGGTTCGATGCAGTTCTCCAAGCTGTTCTATCATGCGCAAGTCGTTTCGTATCCAGTCATTGTACAATACAAATTGTACATTGTCATCACGTACATTACGCAGGTAATTCCACTTCCAGAAATTATGCAGAAGTATTTTCTGTATTTTTCTCACCAAAATCGGTAAAACATGGGATCTTTTAAGAATGGAACCTTAGTTGTAGTAATTTTTGCAACAAAAGAGAACACAATCAAAATAATAGGAAATTGAAAAAGCAACAACTTTTATTTCAAGCATTTTTTATAGAACCTAGTTAAACTTCAATTCGTGATCTTCCGTGTGTTTAAGTTCTACGGAGGTTGATTTTCATTTAGAGTCTTTCACCTATGATTAAACATAGGCTACATATTTCATTATTTACCCTGGCAAGAGGAGTGTTAGTCGCATGAGTGTTTCAGTTTTGTATGGGGAGGGGCAACTTTACAGACATTAATAAATAATAACACAGATAAAATAAAATAACAAAATAACTCTAAAGGTCTAGTACATTAGAAAAAATACTAAGGAAAATGAATAAATCACAAAAAAAATAAACAGTTAACTTCTTGAGTAGTGAAAAGTAGTCTACACTGGTGTCGTACACCAACTACCAACTACAACAGTATGTGTGTATGTAGTTGGCATGATGGTGGGGGTTCGTTTTAGTGGGCGAGTGGTAGAGTTACCACTGCAGTAACTCCCTGTGTTTAATATCTTTAGTAGGTACTACACCGCAAACGGCAAACTATCCTAACCGTTTACATGACGATAGCAGATGAAAGAGTATTACTCTACCTGCTTACTCTACCGTTTACTACACCGTTACTATATCAATGTAATCGAGGTCTTAATACCTGAATACTGTTTATAACTTGGCCGCCTCCGTGGTTAGAGGCTAAAACGCTAGTCACAAAGCGGAAGGTCTCGGGTTGAATTACCGGTTAGGATCTGGAAATTTTGACCCGTCAAAACCCACTGCTAAAGTCCAAAACTCACAGTAGTCGCTAACGACCAAGCTGTCGTTGCAGGTAAAACAAAATAAACTGTAACTTGTTTTTTTTCAACGTTAGTACCTATCACAAAGTTTATAACTTTACCTTTTTTCTGTCAGAGGCAACTTTTTCGTAAATGCTCATCAAATTTTAGCCTATTGTTAAATTGTTTTGTCATTACAAAATATTTGTAGATAATATTAACACCAGTAAATCAATGAACGTAATGTTCTCTTTTGTTGCAGATTAAGAAATTTTACAGAAGGAAAACATTTGCAGATATTATTAACTGCAATGTTTTTAATAAATAATTATAAAACGACTTCTTTGGTTTGGACATTTTTAATCATCGTTTCATACAACAGTAAATCAACTATAGCTTTTAGAAGAGATGGTGTTGAAAAAAGAATAATTCCTTATCCGTTTCGTTCAGGACCATTGCCTTTAAGAAATGCAGTCGAACATATTCCTCAAAAATTAAGGGATTCTAGGTACGAGTATGTGATATTTGTTTATGGTTAGTTTCCTTAAGTAATCGTTTGATAAAAATAATGTATTTGTGAGGATAGGCTTCATGTATTTTCCTTATGAGGTATCCGTTATTACATATTTAATTTTATAAACTGTAGTTACGCGTATGAGTATTGGCGGCGGTCTGGATTTTAGGGGCCCAAGTGGTGGTAGCCCTGTGTGAATCATGCATGAGTAATGATTGTGCAACTTTTGTTATCGAGAATTTAATATGAAAGTTGGTGCGGGACTGGTGGATGAAGGTATTATTCTAAAAGCAGGTAGGGGAAAGACCTTTTGCGAATAAAGGAAATCTCTTACAGGTGTAGTATATTTATTGTAGTTTAAAATATTGAAATTGTATGACATTACAAAGTTAACGGCGAAATCAACTTGTATTAAATTTTAATACAACTGATTAGGGGTTAATATCTTTAGAGGGTGACTTTTTTATTAATATATACTAAGATTCGATTATCTCGTTAAATCTTGTTGAAGAAAATTTGTAAAATATAATATTATATTTTGTCTCTTGCATGAGTTAGAGAAGTAGATTCAAAACAAATTTATTTAGGGTACACGAAGTAAGTTCTATTGTTAATTTATGTATTTTTGATTTATTATATTTTAGTAACTCATTAATTTTTTCAAGAGCGATTCTATTGCGATTTTGCCCCTACTAATATATTTCATGAAGTTAATTTTTTAAATTAAAATTTTTCAGTGTTGAAGATCATTTTCTCGCAAAAAATGCTGCACTTACTGGAAATAATATGGCACCAAATTTGGTTCCATTATCACCAACGCAACTGTATATTCCAAACTGGTGGAATATACGGGCTTCAGCAATACGTAGTCCAGGTTAGTTATTTTGAATTTTGTGTGTCATACTGATTTTGAACATTTTTATATCGTTAAGTAAGCTGATATGAAAATCAAACCTATATTGGGGGAAGTTGATAAGTCAATGTGTTCTTCCATTGTCATGTTGAAGTCAATCTCAGGAAATTTTACTTTTATTTCTGCTTTATCCTATATTTTTTTCTTGTAATGGCCTAAAAGATCACACAAACATCAAACAGGTGGTTTCTCATTTTGCTATTGTTGTCCTATTTCTTATTTCTTTGTGAATAAATTTTCCTTTCTTATTCATTTAGGGGTATTCTCTTGTACTGTTTTTCTGTTTTCATGGGGAACCGCATCTCATTGATGTGTTGTCTAAAGGAGTCTCTGTTGGCCTTCCCTCTCCTCTCTTACCCAGCACCTTAACAAAATAATGAGGTTTGGTGGTTTGCTCTCACCATACTCCTAATTGGTTTTTCTGAATTTTAAAATCTTTCTAAATTACTCCAAAAAAAATTACCTCACACTAATATATTGTTAGACATGAGATAGAATTAAACTATGTTAGTGATTTTACTTCCTCTTGCCCTTTATGAATACAGTTGATTCCGGATAATTGGTCCACTGGTTAATTGGGGCAACCGGTTTTTTTGGGACGGTTCTTTAATGAACAAAAATCTGGTGTGAAACACTCGCACAACTTTCTCTTGCCTATGCATATAATAAACAATAATCCTAACATTAGTAGGTAATAAAACATTAGAAATAAACAAAAAACTAACGTCAATAAACATAACCTAATTTTAATCATGAGTGAAAGACCCAAAATGAAAATCGACCTCAGTTTGACTTAAAAATACGGAAAATCACTTTCTCACTAAACTAGGCTCCGTGGAGAAAAATGGTCTCAATAAAAGTTGTAGATCTTTTAATTGGACCAGTTTTTGGGAAAATCACAAAAAAGTGAAAAATTATACCAATAAACTACTACTTCCGGTTGACCGATTTTGATGAAAATGTTCGTGTCAGGTCCGGTAGTGGTATGTAACTTAATTTTCAAGTCTGTACGACGTTCCGTTCTTGAGATATTTTGTATACACACACACGCACACACACACACACACACAGACCAATCTCTAAAAACATGTTTTTTGGGTTCAGGGGGTCTGAAAACGTATAGATCCGGTGAAAAATCGACATGAAAACAATACTTTCCTTTCTATATATTCATATACGCAAGAGGAAGTAAAAACAGAACGGGATTTTACATTGATAAGTACTCCATTTATTCGGTCCACAATGCCGCTTATTGGGGGCCAATCTGGTGTATGTATATATATGTTTTATTAAATTCATTACAGGCCAGCGACATACAATATGTGGTTCTAAAGTGGAGATATAAGATAATAGGAAATAGGAATCACACGTCAGTCAACAGAGATGTTATTTACAATACAATGTGTAGATACATAATTGTCATGCACAAATTTCAGTGAGTCATGTCCACTAGTTATGCCCAAACTAATAAGCTGTATAGCCTCCTTGCAACTTATGGTTAGTTGTCACTTGTCATACGTATATAAAGTTCAGCCGTTGTTAGTTTGCTCCTACTGTCAACAAACCAAAGCCAGCTACTACAAGGTGCATGCTAGAATCCGCGACTTTATGTATGTCATATTCGTATTAAGTTAACTATGTTTTAAATTATAAGCGCTTAAAGTACTTAAAACATCAGTCATGATATGATGTAGGCCTAACAATTTTATTTATAAAAATACTTTTAAAAGTATTTTGTTGTTACTTTTTAATCAGTGTGTACTCATTTTTATATAATGCGCATGCTCAGTGATGTCATTATTTGTTTACATTAGGAGCAAACTAAGAAAGGCTGGCATTTAGAACGTTTGTAATTCCATGCTTCTCATCAGTTTTTGTGATTTCATGAGTGTACCGTAACACACTGTTTTTCGAGTCTGATTGTTTTGTTATCTGCAGGTGTATTTTTGAATTTATTTTTTTAATTCCCATTCATTTCGCACATTTTCTTGATATTTTTGTGCGTAGACTTGCAGTACAATGCCTACTATCAACGTTTTTGTGGAAATGCTGTGTAACGATATGACTGTGTGAACGAATAAAGCTTCTCAACAAAATAAAAACTTATCCGCCTAACTTAAGCCAACGTAAACTATCAGAACTAACTGGTGTACTGAAAATTACGATAGCTTCTATCGTGCTCCGAGAAAGTAAAAGACGCCACGAGCAGGCGTTAAAAGATCATAGTTTGAATTCGATCAACTAATTTGAGTGCTCGTTTGACGACTGTCAAATTTAATTGTTGATTTTACCTTGGTTAAAAATATACCTTACTAGTGTTAATGAAAGAAATTACTTCTGATTTAACCTTTGTTAAATGTCTTGACCGAGGTTGAGGAACTGGCCATTAGTTTAGCATCAATTATCAGTATTTGAAATTTGTAAAAAACGGGTTTTTAAGATTGCCTCAATATGCATTTGACAAATTAAAGTTATAAAAAATTGAAAACTTACATTTTTAATTCAAGAACTTTTTTCTAAAGTGCTTAGTTTAGCATCATCAGTCAGTGGTTTTCTGTATTTTTAAGTCTGAAGGTTGATTTTGATTTAGTGCCATTCACGTATTTACATTGGCAAGAGTGAGTTGTATAAGAATTCACACCAGAATTTTATCATTTAATCTGACAATTTGTTTTACCACTAGTTATAGTGGTTATCCAACAATTTATAGAAAGAAAATTCAATAAACATCTTATAAAAATTTTCAATTATCAATAGTAATAAATTTATAAACATACTTTAAAAATAAAAAAAAACATGAAATTTTTCTAATATTATTTGAATTTTTTTTAGATCCAGAAGCAGGTAGAAATGTTTATTGTTTCTTTGAATCATGGTCTGCATATCGTAAACCACCAGCTGCATTCTCGGCAAATGACATCGATCCACATTTGTGTACTCATGTGATTTATGCTTTCGCTCGTGTTAATTTGCATACGAATAAACTTGTACCAGTTGATGAAGAGTATGATATTGTTAAAGGTATGTATATTCACTAATTCAAATATATATAGAGGGATTGAAGAAAGTTGTGAATATATTGGGAAAAATTCTTAATTTAGAAAAAAAATTTCTGTAATAACTTTTTTTTGATTTACTGAGTTTTTCTGTTGTGGCATCATAAAAGCACTTTGCATTCAGGCTCAAAAACGTACTCTTGTTTATGAAAATATATTTTCTGTTTCTATAGTTGATTTCACATTCAGAATACAGTAGGGAAATCCATTAGCAATGTATTTCATATAGGAGTTCAAGTGCTACTACACTGAGTAAAAATATCAACTCATCGCCACACGTTCTCATGTTCTAACTCCTATTGAATAATGTAATATAAAAATATACTTACTATTAAATCTAAAAAAAAATTAATTCCTACATTTGTATTATTTTCACTATGTCATATACAAAGTAAACATATCAGTGCATGTAATACCGAAGACTAGCTAGCGCATGCTACTTCAAAATAAATAATTATAGAATTTTTTGAAATATTAAAATGCATATATCGTAGAATGTATACATTGGGGCTTGTCATGTTATTGCTTCGAGCCCTTCATTTGTAGATCAGGTACCGTCAGTTATTACAGTAATGAATTAGTTATCAATTTATTTATCTTTTTTAATTATTTTAAATTAAAGAGTAGTTATTGTTAAAATCTTAGTAGACAATTATGAAAAAAGCAATTATTTCTTGTTTGAAAACCCTTCTTTTTCTGCCGGGGGTTAAAAAAGACTGCATGCTTGGTATAAGTTCACAGAAATGTCAAAATGATTCAGAGATTCTTGAAATACGAAGCATGAACCATTATCTGAGGAGCATTTTTTCAAAATGCTTCATTTCTCTACATAATTGAAAATAGTCTTGGCGCATATTATGTAGCTTTCCTACCTTATTCATAATACACAGAAAAAAAAGAAATTATTTTCATACTTAATTTTTTGGGGCGTTTTAGAATGGACATGTTGCAGTGTGTTGCAATGTGTTTATTCATTGTTTAATGTGTTTTTATTTTTGAAAATTTATAGACATGTTGCATTTTGAAACAACGCTCCTCATATATCTTTGGCCTGCTTTCGATCGATGTGTTTTTTCAAACTTGTTTATTATTTCTGGTTCTGTCCAACAGATGACTTAGCATATTTCAAATTTCAGATAAAATTCTATATTTTGTACCAAAACAATAAAAAATGTGTTGTCATTAAAAAAAAAATGTTATATGACGTGAAATGCAAAAAATATGATGAGATGTAAACATCCATTTTTGTATGAGCGTATCTTATATAAATATCACAGTATAATAATAACATCTATAATGTAATAAAATTCAATTCCTTAGGAAGCGAAAGTCATTTGTGATTAAACATGAGCTTGTTAGAGCGTGGCTAGCGAAACTAAATATTTTTGCCTGTGACCTTCGGATGGTGTCAGTGGAGGAGATTTATGTATTGGCTGTACCTGATGTTTTTCTACGCCTGATAACACAACGGGTTCTCATAAGAGCTGTACTGCATTCTGAATGTGAAATAAGAGTATAGTAAACTTGGTTTGACTACTAAGAAGTAAAATTTTTCAAAAAATATATGTTATTGTTTGTATTTTTGAAAAGAATAATTTCTCAAATTTTCATAAAAATCTGAGAAAGTCAGGTTGACTGGCTGGTTGATTTGGCATGGAATATCAAAAATACACCTTTACTTTAGTCGTTTGCACGTTCAGTTGACACAGTGGATTTAATGGGAATCATCAGTGCTATTAGCGACACTAAAAACATCAATATTAAAGGCATCTGGATGCGTAAAAATACATTTTTTAAACCTCTACAGAACACGTATTTTTTTAAGGTAGAACTACAATTCAAGTTCTGTTTAACAGGAAAAAATTGTGTATTATGTAGAATGTTTAATGAATTATAAAAAATAAAAAAACTGTAAAAACATTTTCTTCTATGGGGGGGGGGGTTAAAATAAATATCTTATCTATTTAACTGCAGACCTACTAATGCCTTCTTCACATTTCCTCGCCACACTTTCTAAACACTGCGTGATAAATGTAAACAAATGACGTAAGTGGTTATTATAAATCTAAAAAATCTTTCCCAGTACAGATATCGGAAAAAATATTTCACATTTGTAATACGCGTATGAAGTTGAGTATTATAAACTTATAGTGTTAATTATTAATTAATAGTCATGTATATATTATAAATGTTTGTTATCGATGGGGCGCAGAGGAGGGAAATGTTATTGGTTATGATGGCATTGATTGATCTACAAAGCCGATGTTTGTGTATGAGCTAGTAGCAGTCAGAGCCTCATAAGAAATACACTGTTATATACTGCTCCATTGTGTCAACTGAATGTGCAAGCGACTATAGTATCAGATGTGGTCAGATTTCTTGAAAAGATTGCTTAATTGTGGTACTATCTGATCTATCTGATGTGGGAAGAGAGGTTCACTTAACAGATGCTTCATTATCCATCGCTTATTATAAAAACCTGAACAGAAGGTATTACTTTCTGTATCTACTAACATTTTACTGTAAGAAATTCTTGTGAATGCAGTTCCCATGGGTTGGTCCCAGGGAAACAATTAGTACACCAAGACAAGAACCCTGCATTCCCAGCTCAGTTAAGACAAATAGGCCTACTCATGAGCAGTTGCCCATCGTCCCACAAGTCCCATTATGAGACAAAGTTGATAGTTTTTAAGGAAAAATGTGTGAAATTTAAAAGAATGTTTGTATTTCTTTTCAGGGGGTTACAGATCATTGATATTTTTAAAACGTACTAACCCTAGATTAAAAATACTGTTATCTGTTGCTGGTCCATTATCTAATATGACATCCACTGCTGCCAATCGTCGTACATTTATACTATCAACTGTAAGAATGTTACAAGAATATGGTTTTGATGGACTTGATTTACATTGGGAATTTCCAGGTATTTATTTTTTTTATCAGTTTAATAAATTTTCCTTACTTTCTTCTGCCCTATAATATAAATGGAACATATTGTTTTCATGGGGAGTTTTCGAAATTGAGTTTTCATTGGAAAACACAATCTCAGGCCCTCTCAAAACCCAAAAAACAAGTTTTTAGCGATTGGTCTTTGTGTGCATGTGTATGCGCGCAAGCAGTTGTGAACAAAATATGTCAATCGATAAAAAAATAGCTTACGAAGGTGAAATCTGTAACTTAAATTAAGTACCGCAAGGGGATTCAACAGAAAATTTTCACCAGAATTAATCAGCCATAAGTAATAGTTATTCGTATAATTTTTCACTTTGTTGCGATTGTCTCCAAAACCACTCCTACAATTTTTTTAAAAAGTCACCTGATGTATTATATATTTTTTTATGCTCTTCAAGCTAAGCGCCATGTCTGCTGAAATTCCTGGGAGGGAGCTGTGCTCTCATAAAAACAATCTTTTTTTTTTAAGATTGCTGCCTTAGTGTACAAAAACTTATGTAATCAAAGTTCTACACAGGTTGACTTTCTTTTAGCATTATCCACTCATGAGCTATTTTGTTCATTATTTACATTGGCAAGAGAAATTTTTGTGAGTGTTTCATACTGGATAATTTTATTTCCTGTTATTGACTCGGATAATTGCATTTTAGATAATTGGAGTTTTACTGTAATTTCCAAATATGTGTTGTAATTCAAAGTTTTATTTTTAGGAGCTGAAGATTTAGGTGGGAGAAAAGATGACAAAAATCATTTTGCACAATTAGTCGAAGAAATGTCTGATATATTTGAAGCAAGAGGATTACTATTAGTTGCATCTGTATCTCCATCTAGGTTCAGGATTGAAGATGGATACGATGTACCAAGGTTATCTCAACATTTAAAACATATACTTTTAAAAAGTTTTGATTTCCATACTGAACGAAGTAGCGGAGCGATTCATCATTCTCCATTAACTGCTACGGCAGATCAGGATCCTTTGGCTTTGTACTTTAATGTGGTAAGTAATTTCATGTAAAATTCTGAATATAATTGTTCTTCAAGTGATAGTGTAAATAAAAAAAATAAGGAAATAAAAATTGTAAAAAATTTTGTAAAAGTTTTTCAGTAATTATACCGGGTGAATCAGAACTATGCGAAAATCTCTCAGTAGCTCATTCTATAGCTAAAAATAAAAAAACGAGTTTGTGTAGTGCTTTGTTGGCGAGTTATACAGGGTCAAAGATTTCACTAAGAATTTAGTACCCTCAGTGAAATGAGACCGTATAGACATTTTTAAGGCTGTAATGTGTGTTGTTTAGGTCATCAGCCGAAAGGCTGGTTTGAACCTGTAGAGGTTTTACTAAGTAAAACGAGGAGTGAGGTGGTTTACCCTGCCTTCCTCATTGAGTGGAAAAGTACGCTTATCAGCATGCCGAGCCCTCTGAAAAGCACATATTTTTCACTCTGCAAATGACACCTTCACTTCATTCACCACAGGGTCTGGCTGTATAGTGAAATTCATTACTTTCAGAGGAGATAACTCTGACTAGTGTCTTTTACACCTCTACTTCTTCTGTTCTTAAATGATTCAGTCAATTAATTGGCTGACCATGTAATAAGAAGCAGAACTATTTATTTTAGCCCTGCAATGAATAGATTGAGCGTAAATAATTTGACACTCCACCTGTCTGTTATGGGCAAAAGGATGTAATAAAGAGACAAATCTAATGGTTTCTCATGTATTTTTACCTGATAAATTGAGTGAAATTGATCTCAGTAATGTACCTTCAGCAGTTTTTAAGATATCTTGCATAAAACACTAGAATTGAGGCTAAAAAATAACACATGTATGTCTTTTAGGTGAAATAACTTTAGTAAATCTTAAATTAAGGTGTATTTTTTATTAATTAGATTTGTAGAAAATTTATTTCAAATTCATGTAAATTACTTATGAAAAGATTGAATACCAGATATTGAAATTTAACTTTATTTAAAAACAAACCAAACGTAATTGTGAAAAACATTTTAACTGCATGAAACACGAACTGCTTTTGTTAATAGATTGGAAATAGCAGCTGATTGTTATTCAATACTGTTGGTTTATGTATAATTATGAATTTCAGTTTAAACACAATGTAAAAATTGGTTATTAGTTATTTACATAAGGTACTCAAAGTGGCCCTGGTTTTGTTCAATACACAATTTAACGCACTTGCGATTTTCTCAAAAATGCTTAAAATGCTTTTTGGTAAATGCTTAAAATGCCTCATTTACTGCATTTTTTAAGCTGTACAAGATCAGGTAAGCTCTATGTCTGCTGAAATGTTTGGGGAGGCTGTGCTGAAGTAGAAAAAAAATTTTATTTAAGATTGCAAATTTAATGTGCATTTTAGGGTAAAAGTGTTTATAATCAAGAATGTAGTACTTAAAATCCTAAAACTTTTGTTTGTTTGATTTTCTGTGTAACGCTTAGTTTAGTGGTTATTAGTGATTTTTGGGTTTTTTTTTATTAAAATCTGTAAAAATAAATTGGATTTTGTAGGTATGATCCGTAATAGATTTTCAGTTGAGACACAGTTTGAAATGAAAATTGCTTAATATATAAAATGTTTGGCTTAACGATACAGAAAATCACTCTTTGATGCTTAACTAGGCTCTGTAGAGAAAAATGCTTAAAATAAAACTTGTAGATCTTTAAATTTCCTATAAATTTAATTATATATACACTTTTGTCGTAAATTTACAGATTTTCATGAAAAAAAAAAAAATCACCAATTATTACTAAACTAAGCGTTATTCAAAGAAATGTTTAATGCAAAAGTTTAAGGTTTAAGTTTGTAAGGTTTTAAATTGTCTACAACTTTGATTATACACACTTTTGTCCTTAAATGCATATTAAGGCCGCAATCTTTAAAAAACCATTTTTTCTACGAGAGCACAGCCTCCCCAAGAATTTCAGCAGATATGGTGCCTACCCTATCTTGTAGAGCATAAAAAATGAAGTAAATGAGGCAATTTTTAAGATTTTAAGAAATCTCCTTTTATTTAGAAAATCACAAAAAAAAGAAAAGTGACTCGAATAAATACTTACTACCTCTACTAATACCTACTACTTCCGGTTGACCAATTTTGGTAAAAGTGTTTGTGTCGGGTCCTCTAGTAGTACTTAACTTCAATTCAATTTTCAGCTTTGTACGATGTTCCGTTCTTGAGATATTTTGTTCACACACACACACACAGACCAATCGCTAAAAACATGTTTTTGGGGTTAGAGGGTCTGAAAACATGTTTATTCGGTGAAATTTCGATTTCAAAAAATCGACATGAAAACAGTATTTTCCTTCCTATATGTTTATGTAGGCAAAGAAAGTAATAAAAGATAAAATTTGTTAAGTATCCCAGTGTCGGAAGCTATTTGTACAAACTATAACAAATTTATAATATTACCATTTGGTTGGAATTGTAATATTACAAATTTTAATAAAATAAGGCACAATATAACATGCATTTATTCATATAAACATCCTGTTTTGCTGTGTTTCAAAATATAAGAAAATGTAAATTAAAATAATATTTTAAGGATTAAAGAAGTTTAAATGCATACTTACTATTTTATTATGTTTTTTTATTGAGACTAAAGTATGTATTTACTACTCTAAAAACCTGGTTTGAAACAAAAAATTGGGGGTCAGGGGTAGTGGGAATAGTAACGAATAAAAAAATTGGACAAGGAGTAACCTACTACTTATAAGCGGTGTAGTGATAGGGTTATCATGGTTAGAGTAGATACAAAACCAAAGCCCACCACTATATTGGAAGTTTACATACCTGTGTCTTCGTGTAAAGATGAAATAGAACTGGTATGTGAGGAATTAGATGAAGTGATAAAAATATGTCGAGGGTGATGAAAATTTTATAGTTATGGGACACTGGAATGTGCAGTAGTTGGAAAATGAAAATAATGAAGGATAATTGGAGAATATAGTCTTGGAAAGAGAAATGACAGAGGAAGTCGGCTGCTAGATTTCTGCTCCAAATATAATTTAGTGATATGCAATGCACTATTTAAGATCAGAAGAGGAGGTTATACACTTGCATGATGCCATGTAACAAGGGTAGATGCCAAATAGATTACATAATGGTTAGACAAAGATTCAGAAACCAGATTATGAACTGCAAAGCCTATCCATTTGGCCAAAAAAATAATTCTATTCAGTCCACATTCGCCTTTCTCTCTGAATTTTGCACATGTGAATTTCCAAAAATAAAATCCATGCTGAAAAGAAAATGTTTTGACAACATTCCCGACTTTGAGAGGGCCATGACAGAGCAGCTAACGACCCTTCCGAAAGAAGCCTTCCAGAAATTCTTCCGCTCATGGAATCTACGTTGGTATGAATGCATTGCTTGCTAAGGAAAGTATTGTGACACTTATCGCTAAGGTCCGTTTGGGATCTAGGTTATTAAATAACACTAAAGTTTACAATTATAAATATTTATTACACTAAAAGATTTACAAAATAAATAATAAACAATAAATAATTTAATAATTTACTTAGCACTACTTACAATCAATTTTATAATACACATACAAAAATGAAACTGAATACACAACAACTGAATTTAATACAGATACACAATAACTTTTCCCAATACACACACAAACTAAGACAGTATAACAATCGTTGACCAACACAATGCTCGGAACCATTAACCTGTATAACGCCCGACAGTCACTCGTCAAAGATCAAACGAATACTAACTCTGACCACGCTCGGGGGTCTCTTTATATTCTCATTCAAAAAGATAATTCTAGCAAAGCAGAGAAACTCCATGCAAATAATTAAGTACAAAAAATAACCCTTTAAAAATGAGTGCTAGAAAAATCAATTGTAAACAAGTCAACAATAGGTCTTACTGTAAATAGAATAGAAGTTGTTACAGGTCCCTTTCACAAACAGTTGTACAACAATACCCGACCTTTTATCCTACACAATAGCGCAGTCCTATTAAATAATTTTTATGAATAGATATCCTTTTATAATAGGCATATTTTTATTGTCACTATATTGTTACTCTTTCACTCTATTATCCTCTCTTTACTATTTTTTATGAATGAAACCCTAGAACCTTCGCGAACCATCCTTTTCTTTGATATTGTCACAGTATTTTAAAAGAGAGTAATAAAATTCAAATTTGATGCAAGCTTATGACTTTGTAATAAAATTATTCACTGTAATTTTTGATTACACCTCATATTTAAACTAATGGCATATTCTGACTTGGTCATGGTACACTGTACCAAATGTTTTGTAAAAATCTTACATTTTGTGTTTGTTATCTTTTGCAGGATTATTCAGTACGCTATTGGTTGAAAAGAGGTGTAAAACGTGAGCAGTTGATTTTAGGAATACCATTTTATGGTCGTTCTTACACTTTGAAACAATCAACTAATTGGATACCAGGTTCACCTACTATATCTAGCGGTAAAGAATCACGGTTCACTCAACAACCTGGATTTATGGCATACTATGAAGTTTGCGAGAAAATTAATGATAATTCTAATAAATGGCGACTGTTTAGAGATACTGCTGGTGCTCCGTTTATGGTTAATGATGACCAGTGGGTTGGTTATGAAGATCCAACCAGTATTCAGATTAAGGTTTGTTACTTAATCGATTTAAGTGTTTATTAACAAACTACCAACCAGTCTTTCCATGCTAATCTAAGAAAAAGGTTAATTTTCGACCTGATCATCTCAATTTTTATAAAAATTCAGGAATTATTATTGTTAAGGATCTAAACATAAATATATGTTTTCGAAAATTTTTATTTCTGTCAAGTTTTTGAGTTATTAATTAATAGCACTTAGGGTTAAAAACAGGGTCGTTTATAGAATGCTGGCTATTTTTGCCAATGTGTGAAATTTTATATAAATAAAACTTTAAGGATTATTAAAATGGCCTTTAAATTGCTGGAAAAATCAAATCTTCTAGTTTTCAATAAAATAGCATAAGTTGTTAAGTTATTTTATTTAAAAAAAATACTATTATAGTGCATTTATAAAAAATGAACAAGAATTTCTTCACTAGCGTCTTCATTTACATAATCAGAATCATCAAATTCCATATCTTCACGGTCATGTAGTAATTTTTAAAAAGAAATGTTAATTTCATCATCTGGTAAGGATCCATCATGATAAACACAAAAGCAAACATGTAACCTCAACCTTTATTTTTCATTGTAAGTGATTAAAGCACTATTCTAGTAACGTTCTAACGGTATACTATATACTAAAATGCTACTAGAATAAATAAAATATAAAGTGGTTTCTTTTTATTAACGTGGTATTTGATAGTATAACCACACAAATATAAATGATGTAATCTTCAATCTGTAAACGTTTCGTCATTCAAGTATATTTGTCATTCAAAAAAAGTATGTTTACACTATATTTTAGTAATTTACGCTGTAATGCACAATGACATTTTTTATTATAACTCCTCATCTCATTGTTGTCCCTCTCTAAAATTTTCAGGATATGTTTATAAATCGAGTAATGAACCAAACATATTTACAAAGCATATTAAATTGAATCTCCTATACCTGCATATAAAATCTTGCGATAAACATTTTATTTTCAGGCTAGATACATACGTGAACAAAAACTGGGAGGTGCGATGGTGTGGGCTATAGATCTGGATGATTTTTATGGACATTGTGGACATCGTTATCCATTACTTAATACCATTAAAGCCGAATTGGACCCTAAACCATGTAAGCTCTTATATTTTATTATTTAAATTTTTGTGTAGGTATGAATTTTAAATTATATCTTAAATATTTCATGTTAAAAAGAGTGCACTTTCCATTTATTTTATGTGTCTTTTATTTTTTGTTTCTGTGTTGTTTGTGTATAATATTTTATGTTTTGTGTTTTTTATGTTTAATTTAGGGTGAAAACATCTGTAATTAAATATGATACATGTAATTTTAATAACATTTATGTTCTCTATGAAAAAATTAAAAGTGTTTTTAAAAATGTTGTATATAATTATATAGTTTTTAACCCTAATGTTTGTGTGTTGCAATCTGTTCAATTTAGAAAAATAAGCTACCCAATGACCCAATGAGATGAGGATGATGTGTTAATGAGGTGTAATCTTGTACAGACTCAGACTGACCATTCTTAAGAGAGTATGGTTAATTGAACCCCAATTATCAAAGTAAACCGGTAACCACTGTCTAGTATTCAAATCATAGTAAAAGTAATTAAGTACTATTACTAGGATTTAAACCATGAAACCTTCATGTCTGCACATCAGCTGTTAAACAGCTGACTCATGGTGACGACTTTACCATTAGACGACCAACCTGATGGATGAAAAAAGTAGCAAATTTTTTCACTTTTTCGAATTAATAGGTCTACAACAAAAGTGGGTCTGGGTTAATGGTTCATAAGGCAAAATTTTCGTCTGAATGTGCTATACAAAATAGCTAAAAAGATTTTTAAAAAAATTCCTTACAAGATAAATACAGTATTTAAAAATGACTAGTTTTTTGTAAAATCGGCAATTACTTCATGTTTCGATTCTCACTATCGTCGTTAAAATAAACAATGATATCACAGTTTATTTTGTGTCATTCTATACGGCATTTAGATTACCATGAATTTTTTCAAATTTTTTTGTGGAAAAGTGGCTTCCAAAAATTTCTATATTCCTAGTGATTTCTTTTTACCTAGAAAAGGTAATAATAACACATTTTTTACATAAAAATGGTTTAATTATTACTTGAAAGTAATTTCTGTTACTTCAAGAACTCACAACCTCTATGCACCGTATTTCTTACATACTGTACGTTATACAGTAATAAATGTATGCTCTTTTGTAACCATGCAACAAACGAAAAAATTGCTTATAATACTGTACTATATTTAGCTGATGAACAAATAAGTAAGATCATTTGCGAGGTCGACTGAAGCCTTGAGGCATCATGGCATTCCCACATTCCCTCACTGCAATGGCGCATTGGCATAGTGACAGATCTGTGATTCCAGCCTCCGGGCTTAACATTTCATATGATCCACCTCTTGAATTTTTGAATCATATTTTGAAAACACACTTTTTATTGACAAAGATGTATTTTTAATTTACATTCATCAGTCTAATTACAAATGTGTTCTTATACAAATTGATTTTATACTTGTGATTTTTTTTCACACGCATTGTAATCAGTTATGCTAGATTTATTTTGTATCAAGATTTTCAGATATTAACTCCAGCAGTCATACCAACTTATGAAACTAAATCAATGTTAACAACACCTTTCATATCTGGAGAAGTATTTACGTTAATTTCACACGAAGATTACGAAAACGACGATTATTATTATGTTACTAATAAATGTATCCAAAATGAAGAAGGATATTACAGTGTTACCAATAAAATAATTCAATATAATAATTTATATGAAGATGATATAAATGATAACTCCAGTGTTGCCGACATCAAGTATGTTAAAAATAATTTCGATTGTAGTATTTATTTTAAATGCGTTAATTCTGTTAAATATCTATACATATGCTCTGGAAAGTTACGATATAATAATTTTACAAATATGTGCGATTTACCATTGTTAGTAAAATGTGATAAAAAAGATACGTCGTTAAATCCGATATCTTCACCTACCAGTGTTTTATCAGGTACGTAATTATTTTATATTTTTGTTTTATACGATGCACATTTTTGAAGTAAGGGCCATTTGATCATTTAAAAAATTAAGCTCGTAAGAAAAGGCTTTTATTGACACTGTTAGTGTACTACATTCCTACCTTACTTTTCTACAATTGCCATTCAGTTTTAAACACTTTTCTTAATGCTGTACCAACTTCTTTAAACCCTTTGCATAGAAGTTTGCCACCTGGGAATTGAACCAGTTGACAATGGTATTTTTGAGTTCCTAATCATTATCAAACTGTTGTCCATTAAGCCACTTTTCAAATGCAAGAAGAGGAAGTATTCGCTGGGTGCAATTTCGGGATTGTATGGAGGGTGGTTAAAAAGTTCCCAATGAAAATTTTGAATTTTCTTCTTGACTATAACAGCGAAGTGAGAAGGCGCGTTGTCATGTAGGAGGATTATGCTTAACAACAATTTCCTGCATCGTTGATTTTGGATCACATGTCTCAGTTTGGTAACCATTTTGCAGTACACGTTAGCTGTAATTGTTGACCCTCGTCCCATGAAATCGACCAAAATGAAACCCTGTTCATCCCAAAAAAATGGTAGCCATCATTTTTTGACTCAAGTATGGAAATTGCTTAAACTTTTTCGGTTTGGGTGAACTTGAATGGCACCACTACATTGACTGCTGTTTCAATTCAGCATTGGTGTATGCTATCCATGTCTTGTTGCCAGTAATTATCTGGGAAAACGAATCATCTCCATCTTGTCGATAGCAATCCAAAAACTTTCGTCCACTGCACATTCTTTGCTCTTCATGCTGGTTGGTAATTTTCGGTACCCACCTAGCACCGAATTTGCAATATCTGAACTTTTCTGTAAAAATTCTGTAGATAGAGGTACATATAACTTGCAGAAATTCATTAGCCAGAGCATTAATTATTAATCACCGATCAAATCACAGTTTTCGGTTCACTTGATACTTACGTTGTCAGTTTGGATACTGGGCTTCATCACTCGGTTTTTCATCCAGCACATTTGTGTGGCTATTTTGAAGGTCTTGACACCATTGTCGAACCTTTCCTTTGCTCTTCATTGTAGGTCCATAGATTTGGCACAACTCCCGATGGATTTCAGCAGCTGAAGATCCTTTTATAACAAAAATCAGATTACAGTGTGCACTTCACTACTGGTGGGTGAAATGATTGTTGCAGACACTGTGACGTGTGTTCACTGGCTGGGAAACAACTACTGAATCAAAACAACTAGTGGCTTCATAAATAGTCAATAGATGGTGCTGCATTTGTGAAACTGTGCTCAGATCTACCAGTCTTTAAATATAAGCTAATGGGCCTTACTTTAGGAATATGCCTTGTATTTACTTTTGATTATATTAGCAATTAAATCTCCTTTTCTCATTGGCTTATTGATAGCCTCAAAATGGTTACATAGTGATTGGGTGAGCCATAAGAAAGTTATATTTTGTAGTATTTGATACAAGTAGCGTGGTTAGAACCATTACTGAGTATATTCTGTATCAGGAGGTACATATAACTTGCAGAAATTCATTAGCCAGGGCATTAATCATCAATCACCGATCAAATCGCAGTTTTCAGTTCACTTCATCAACAACGTCTATAACAGTGAAATTTATAGGAAATTAAAAACCTACAAGTTTTATTTCAAGAATTTTTTCTACAAAGCTTAGTTTAGCTAGCATCAATCAGTGATTTTCCGTATTTTTAAATTGTAGAGGTTAATTTTCATTATGTGTCATTCATTCATGATTAAAATTAGGTTATGTTTTTGATTATTTATATTAATATTTAATTGATGTTGGTAGATGCTAATATAATAAAAAAGAGTTTGGCACTTTAAGCAGACTCGCTAAGAAACAGTCTGATACTAAAAGGATTTAGGAGGGTTGGACGGACAAAGCTGAGGTGGTTTGATCATGTCAGTAGGATAGAGGAGGGGAGACTGCCCCAAAAGATGCTGTACTTGAAGATTGGCGGAAAAAGACAAAGAGTGAAGTGTATAGGTTGAGTTAGAGATGAATTGGAAAAAAGAGGTGATGCCAAAAGAGCAATGGAGGAGATGGTTCTGTGATAAAGAGTTCGAAAAACCGAGGTAACTGGTAAGATGGATAATGATGATTGACAAAATTACTGAAGAAGAGATTATTTTATCTAACTTAGACTAATTCAAAATAATTGTTTTATCTAACGATCAGTTTTTATGTTTGTGCTTTTCATAGAAGCCCTAAAAAAATCTGTAATCTATGATCTTTGTTCTGCCTTTTATTTGATTATCCTTTAATTTATTGTTACAGGAAATATTGTTAATGATGATTATTCATTCAGAACGTCTGTGAAAAAGAAACTACCAGATCCAGGTATACTTTTTTGTTCAACTAAGTATTTTAATCTTTAGTAATTTTTTTTAATCCCTAATGTGTGTACATTGCAATCTGTTCAAGTTAAGATCAATATGGAACCCCATGACCCAATGAGATGAGGATGATGTGTATGACGTTTAAATGTGGTTTAGTCTTGTACAGACTCAGCCTGACCATTCCTGAAAGGGTATGATTAATTGAACCCCAACCATCAAAGTTCACCAGTTACCACTGTCTAGTATTTAACCCGTGTAATCCGTAGTTTTAATTTAAATCCGTGTAAAAGTAACTTACCTTTACTAGGATAGTGACGACAACTTTACCACTAAACCAATCCGGTGGGTTTTTAATAAATTAATAATGAAATTATTGATGGAACAATTTGGTTTTAGTCAGTTAACACAGTCGCGTAACTATGGCAGGAGAGGGAATGAGGCAGATAGAACCCCCCCCCCAGAACCCTAAAAATAAAAAATAAATATTCGTATAACAGCAACCCAATTTGTTTGAAATACAGTAATTAATTTTTTAGTTTTAATTAGGCCTTTCTAATTTATTCAAATTAGTAGTTTATTTGCATGATTAACGAATTCTAACAGGTTTCTTTTATTCTTAGTCATTTATTTATCTTAATTCTTGTTAAGTTACTGGTGTCCTATGTTTGTAAAACTAATTGAAGTAGATTCCTAAATGTATAAAATAGGAAACATATATGGTAAAAATTGCTACATTTTCATTAGAAGGCAGGATTTATTATATTGTTTTTTTTATTCTAAAAACGTCAGATACTTTCGATTAATATAGTTTTCTAGTAAAACTTTATAAAAAACGTTTGTTGTAATCTGCTTAAAATTTTGTTCTAAATACATTAAAATCTCATTTTAGAGAACAAAAATTTCTCTGTTTTTCCGGGGGAGAGCCTCTGGACCCCCTCAAAAAGCAGGGTGTTTGGTGTGGTGTACTCTTCAATCAGATCCGTCCCTCTCCCTAAGCCATGTTTTAGTTATGCCTCTGGGTAAACACTTTCACTGCTGAACACACAGAGAGTGCGTGCTGACTGTTTTACCGAATTGTGCTGACCAAGGACGTAGTAGAGTGATAAAATTAGATGTAGGCCATGAATAAAAGACATGTGAATATAGAAAAAATGCTGTCTTAACAAAAGTTACGTATAGTAATGGCTACTTTTTAACATATCACCTTGATGGTTGATGCATTGTCGTACCTGTGGACAAGGTTTCCGATACCCTCTTCATAAAATGTCACCACCAATTAAATTAAAAGATCTACAACTTTTATTTAAAGCATTTTTCTTTACAGAGCCTAATTTACCGTGAAAGAGTTATTTTCCGTATTTTTAAGCCAAACTGAGGTTGATTTTCATGTAGCATCTTTCACTCATGATTAAAATTAGGTTATGTTTATTGAGGGTAGTTTTTTGTTTAAATCTTATGTTTTATTACTAATGTTAGGCTATATTGTTCATTATTTGCATTGGCTAGAGAAAGTTGTGTGATTGTTTCACACCAGATTTTTTTACATAGAAATGTAAAATAAAAACATAGTCATTTAGAATAAAATAAATCATCAAAAAATTGGTCAGTCAATGGGTGGGTAAGGCTGCAATCTTAAATAAAAATTACCATGATATCACAGCCTTCCTAAGAATTTCAGTAGACATAGCATTTAGGACCCTATCTCTTATAAAATAAAAAATATTGTTTTGAGGCAATTTTATAAAACTTTGCGAACCGTTTTTGAGAAAATCACTTGAATAAACTATTACTTGCGATTGACTGATCTTGATGAAAATGTTTGCACCATGTTCCCCAGTGGTATCTAATTTAAATTTCAAGTTTTAGCTTTGTACTATATTCCATTCTTGAAATATTTTGTTAAAATACACACACACACACACACAACAGACCGCTAGAAACATGATATTTGGGTTCAGAGTGCCTGAAAACATGTATTTACAGTAAAAATTCATTTTGGAAAATTTGACTTAAAAATAATTTCCTTTTCCATATTTTTATGTAGGGTGAGAGAAAGTATTAATACTGGGTATGACTTGTAATATTGACTTAAATATAAAATAACATCAAGCAATTGATCCTAGGGAAAAGTAAATTTAGATTATGTCATAGATAAGATAAAATTAAAAATTATAAAGATTGTTTTATTGAATTGTATGTGTATAATCAATTAGGTACAGTCATAACAAATAAATTTATTACTTTTAAACTTCAATTCAAATATTAGTTAACGTTTTTCTGTTGTTTTTTTACTAATTTGAAAGAAGATGGGTTAGACAGTGTATTTGTAAATATAAATTTTTTAGTAAATTAAAATATACAATGAAAAGTAGTTTTCATTTGTTTTTCTTTATCAATTTATTTAACGCAAATTTTTTACTAATTTTTTATTATTACTATTATTTTTATTGTCCATATCTATGTAAGTTTTGCAATATTTTTATTCGATTTTTAAACATTTTTAATATTATAATAACTGGTTATGTCATTTAAGTTTTTGTTTAATTTAACGTTTTCGTTATGTCCAATAGTTTCATTGATATTCATTATAAGATATTTAAAATTAATTTCGTTACAAAATAGTTTACCTGGGTTTATATCAGCATATTTTTTTTCTGAAGGTGAGGAATTTCACTTTAGTTTTGTTAATATTTGATTATCATATAAAATTATTTTTTGCTTTTATCATTTTACTATCAATTGCATGCTTTGTTTCGTATTTATAAATACTTCATTTTATTTTTTCGGTCATACAATACTGTGCATTGAAATATTCAAATGCTTCATTTTTTTAATAATATAGTAAACCCTTATATAACGGAAACCGGTTTTAACGGACTTCTGATACAACTCTTAGAAAATAGGATTAGTCATGAATGTTTTTTGTTACATTTTCAGATATAAAACAAGATAGTCTTAAAGTTGTTTGTTATTTTACCAATTGGGCATGGTACCGGAAAGCAGAAGGGAAATTTTATCCAGAACATATACCGCCTCATTTATGTACGGATATTGTGTATGCCTTCGCTTCACTTGATCCCAATGATTTTGTAATAAAGCCGTTTGATAGTTGGACTGATATTGATAACAGTAAGTATTTGTATTTTTGTTTTATGTTATGAAGCCAGAGCCATTTTGTTTTAAAATTTAATTAGAAAAATATTTTTCATAAGTAAGAAAGATATGCAGTTGCCCACTTTGCAGCTCAATCGACAAAAAAGTGGTCCTTGTATTTATATTTTTGTTGTTTTATGAACCAAGGGCTGTTTTGATATAATTATAGAAAGATATTTTTAATAATAAAATAAACTTGTGGACTATTAGTGAGACATTTTTTGCTATAGGTAAGATATCATCATGCCATACAACCCTTAACCTGAAAAATCAGACTCGTCTGTTAAAGTTACCATAAGTTAGTGAAGAGAATCCAGTTTTTAAGGTGCCGGATACTCGTCCTTACCCTTCTATTTCCATGAAGGATTTTCCGGAGACTTCACAGATAAATTATCATGTAAACATTTCTTAATTTTTTTTTGGTAGACACCAACTCAGCATCTGTGCTTCCCCAAAAGTATATTTACAACGGTGAGTCAAGTATAAACCGGACTTTTTCTGTGTGCCTTGTCAGGTTGTTCCGAGCAAGATGGTAGAAGTGTCATATTCAAGGTTGGTATATTAAGAAAGAGGGAACTTAATTAGCACGTGACATATCTCTTATCTTGTCATCAGTACAGACGTGACTGAGCAAGAGGTCCCATCGCGCATTGCGCAATATATTATTGTTAAGTTTTAACTAATGAAACTGTCAAAATGACTGAAGTGTTAACTCAGTTAAAAGCACAATTTGGTGATGGTACCCTTTCTCGGACCCAAGTTTATTGGGCTAACATGATTAAAGGTGGATGGAAGAGTGCAGAAAATCAAGATCACAATCAACACCCAAGATCAAGTATCACAGAGGCCAAAACCCATCTTTCTGCTGGAAAAGTGCTTGTGACTACTTTTTAGGGACTGGAGGGGAGTTTTACTAATTGACTTCCTACATGATCAATACACAATGAATTCTGCCTATTAATGCCAGTGAAAACCGCCTACAAAACCAAATGATTATACCTATTAGAGATGTCATTCTTCTTCATGACAACGCTAGGCATCACATGATAACTTTGACAAAAGACAAGTTGGTCGAAATGCATTAAGAAACCCTGGAACATCCTCCCTACAGTCCAGATTTATCCCCCTGTGATAACTTTTTGTTTGAATCTATGAAAGTAGTACTGGGAGGAGAACGATTTGGAAACAATGAAGCTATCAAAGATTATGTGCGCAATTGGCTGTTGAGTCAACCTTGAAACTTCTCTAAAGAAGAGATCTTCAAGCTTCCAAAACGCTGGGAGAACTGTGTAGAGCATAAAGGAGACTTTGTTGAAAAATATAAAAAACATTGTTTTTAATTTCTAATAAACAAATTTGTATAACAAATGTCCAGTTTGTATTTGACTTGCCGTAATATTAATATTTATGTTTTATAATTCCTGAGATATTGTGGTGGTATAAGACCATTCAGGTTGTAAGGGGATGCAGTTTACCATCATAACAAGGAGAATTAAAATAACTACTAAGAATCTGATTTAAAAAGTGAAACATTTTTTCAGATCCGTAAGTTCGTGTATGGATAATGGTTTTACTCCTCAGTGGGTTGTTAAAAAAAGTTGTGAAAATAATTTGGAAATGTACAAAGTGTAGTCAAAAACTTTGGTGAATAATTTCATTATGAAGAAAGTAATGAGCTTATATCAAATTTGAATTATTATTTCCCTTCAAAGTACTCTGTTTGGATAGATATGCATTTATCCCAACGTTGATTCCATGACTGGAAGTATTTCTGGAAGGCTTCTTTCGGAAAGGCCTACAGCTGCTCTGTTGTAGCCCTCAAAATGTCGGAAATGGAGTCACAAATGTTTTCCTTTCAACACGATTATTATTTTTGGATAGAACCAGAAATTGCATTGTGCTAATTCCAGAGAATGAGGCAGATGTGGACAGGAATAATAATACAGGCATAAACTCACAGATCAGAAGTCTGGGAACAAATTTCATAATGATTCGTCTCATTTGCCAATTATCAGTTAAAATGCTTCACACGGACCTATACAAGATGTTCAGTTTGTCGGTAAGCTCTCAATGATGAACCACCTTTTTAAACCAACCATTTTTGTCACTTTTTGCACATTTTCGTCTGTTTTTGATGTCAAAGGACATCTTGACCAATGCTGATTTTCAATAGACTCATTTCTGCTTTTAAATCGCTCATACCATTTGTATACAGTCTTCAGAGTTACCACATTATCACCATACAGTAATTTTAAGAGTTCATGACCTTCTTTGGGACTTCCTTGCAAATTGAAACAAAACTTAATGCTAATGGGTTATTCAAAATCCATGATGCACAAAAGACAGCAAACAAGTTCTCACTTCCAACTCTGGAGCCCACTGACAAGTCACAGCTAATTCAAACGGTTTTTTTTCTTATAAAATTATTCATATTTTTTGATCACACCTAATATGTTGCCTTTCTGGAGTTTGTCAATGCTTTAAAAGTTAGAAGCGCAAAAACATATTTCATTATCATAGTCATTTGTAATAAAAATTTATATTTACAGCACAAATAAATAATTATGGATAACTTTACAATGTTATTAGATACCTACATTATTTTTTTTAATCCATTGATTCATTTTTTTTTTTAGATTTTTATGCAAGAGTTATCGCTCGAGCCAGTGGCGATGCTAATGTATTATTATCAGTTGGTGGTTGGACAGATTCTGCTGGTAGTAAATATTCACAGTTAGTTAGCAATGCATCAAACCGTAGTAAATTTATTGTAAATGTTATAAGTTTTTTACGAAAACATTCATTTGATGGTCTTCACATTGATTGGAATTATCCTGTTTGCTGGCAGTCTAATTGTAAGAAAGGTCCTGCATCTGATAAACCTAATTTCACTAAATTTATTCAGGTATTCATTATTTATTAAAAAAAAAAAAAAAATAGAAACTAGGCTTTAACTCCTTGTTATTTTGATGTATGCTGTATTGTTTAGAAATTAATGTTTTCTTTACAACCACTGAATCTAGAAGAACTAAAAATCTACTGTCTGTCTATAACTTGATGGCCTCCCGCGGAGAGGAGGAGAATCGGCCCACTACTAGCCTTCTTAATAACGCTTCATTATGTACCAAGTCCAGTGTACTAGTTAGTAGTAGTACATAATGAAATGTTATTGAGAAGGCTAGTAGCGGGCTGTTTCTGCTCCTCGTTGCGGGAGGTCATCAAGTTATAGACAGACAGTATATAATATTTAAAATGCATAACCGCTTCCAATGTATTTTAAACGGGAATTCTATCAACTTTAGAGTACAGAGTTCTACCAAACAGATTTTTATAATTATTACATGGTTTTAAAGAGAATTCTTTCTTGATTTGCCCAAAAGTTCTAAACTTGAAATTCATGCTAATATTAGCTTTATTTTATGAAATAAAAAAAAGTAAATTTTGTTTACAACGTAGCAATAATGCAGTGTAATGTAATACCATTCTCCAACATTTACCCCATCCATATTCCATAAGCACACAGAATATGTCATCTCTCTTCTCATTTCACAATACACTCCATTGGTTTAGACATTGTGTTAACATTGTTTTATTTATAGTTTTAGCTTAAAACCCTGTTCTTTTCAGGATGAAACTATCGTACTATTGTGCTTTAATTGTTACCATTCTTCTAAGAACTGTTAAGGTGGTTGTTAACTTAAATCATTTATTTAATGATAGGGGTTTGAAACCCAACAACATTGTGTAAATTTATTTGCACGGGTCCACTATGCTAGTGTAAATTGAAAATGCATTTATTTTCATTAATGAAGATAAGTTATTGTTGTATACTTGTGAATAAGTTTTAAGTTTTTCTGTTGAGTGTATTGAGAATAATAGTAGACATTTTTGAACAAGTTTCATAAAATTATAGAGAATATGTACGAGATATGATCAAAAATTATGGTGAGTAATTTTATTACGAAAAAACTGCTGAGATTACATCTATTTGAAGTAATTTTTCTTTATCCCTAATGGGTGTACGTTGCAATCTGTTCAATTCAGAACAAATGTGTATGACATGTAAATGAGGTGTAGTCTTATACAGACCCAGGCCGATCATTCCTGAGAGAGTATGGTTAATGGAATTCCAACCATCAATGTACACTGGTAACCACTGTCTAATATTCAAATCCGTATAAAAGTAACTACCTTTAATTTGAAGTGATAAGTCCGACAACAATGAGTCAAGTTTAAACAAATAGTGACTTTTCAATAGGCTTCCAGAGTTGGAAGGGTGAGGTCGTGTTTACTGTGTCGCAAGTCATGGATTTCGAACCATGCATTAACAAGTTTTGTTTTAATTTGCAAAATAGTGTCAAAGAAGCTCATGAAATGTAAAAATCAGTTTATGGCAATAATTTGGTAACTGAAGACTGTTTACAAGTGATATGTATGATTTAAAAGCGGTAATAGGTTGATTGAAGACAAGCAACAGCAGGACGTTGTTCGACCTCAAAAACATATGGAAATGTACAAAAAGTGGCAAAACTGGTTTGTTCTATTTGGTTGACTATTTGAGAACTTACCAAGGAACTGAATATATCATATGGGTCTACGCAAAGAATTTTAACTGATAATTTGTAAACAAGGTGAGTGAGTATGATATTTGTTCCCAGACTTTTTTCCCCAAGCCATATCTCACTTCTGATTCACAAGTTTTTGGCCAAAAAAAATTTTTGTCTGTCCACATCTGTCTTTCTCTCTGGATTTAACATCGTGCAATTTCTGGTTCTTCCCAAAAATAAAAATAGTATTGAAAGGAAAATGTTTTGACTCCATTCCTGACATTGAGAAGGCCACGACAGAGCGGCTAAAGGCCCTTCCAAAAGAAACTTTCCAGAAGTACTTCCACTTATTGAATCAACATTGGGATAAGTACATCATTAGCCAAGGAGCATACTTCGAAGGAGATTGATTAAAATTTGATGTAAGCATATTACTTTGTTCATAATGAAATTATTCACCGTATATTTTGATCATATCTTGTAAGTACGTTTAACACAGTAAGTATTTTTGTAGTTTTTCATTCGGTTTCTTTTCAGTTTTCCATTTTCACAGGAGAAAGTGACTCTTATCACTTAAACATATTCATATGTTTCACTCTGTATTAACCCTTCTGATACGGGCGGATATCTCAGTTGCCCTGGTAGTTACGAGCTTTAAAAACCTATAGCAAACGTATTTATGAAGCGATTTGTTCGGTTCATATATCAAATCACGTGCCTTGAATGGCTCTATAATTTCATATAAAACACAACGCAAATGTATTGATAGAAAGGTTGAAACGATGGTTGTAAGTTGCCAAGTTACTTCTGAAGTCGTCCTATCTTCAAGACAATGTAACTTAGGGAATATTTCATCTATAAGGTTGGTAGAACTACCTACTAAATCAGAATGGTGCGTAGAAGCTATGAAATCAAACCTTTTCTTCCTACATGCAACCGTTGGCATGGTATGTGGGAATTCTGAGAGTAAACATTATCTTTCTTCGTCAAACCTCTCTCAAACTTTTTCATGGCCTATTACAAATCCTATCCTTTTACCACTACTACATAATTTTGTATGGGTATTTGTAACTGTATATGTGTTAAATGTCAATACTATTGACATATATATTGTGAACAAGAGGGTAGGGATGACAGGAATTTGACTATGCAACACTGTTCGAATATCACAGATTCTGTTCCCACTTTGTGCGTTGGATTCTATTTAAGTACAACTCTTCTCTGCTCTGCGTTTATTTGTTATACATTTTTTCATGGTGCTGTAGTATTCAGTGTTTTTTTTTCGTTGACTTCACTTAAAAAACTAATAAATAACTTGAATAAAAATATTATTTCATTGCAATCTTTCTATAAAAAAAATATGAAATTGCAGAAAAATTTTGCAAATTTCAAACTGCAATTATTAGGGCTAATGTTACTCAAAACTATATTGTAAAACATGGTATTATATTGTATATTGTATGGTAATTATATTATAAAACATTTACAAAAATGTCTTCTACAATTTATGTACTGTACAATTTGATGATAAACTTAAATTTTAGTATGTTAAAGCCAAAAATATAAAGTAACCTTTGAAATTTTACCCGCGAATGTGTTTCGCCTGCTGTAGCTAGTGAAAAACGCAACCAATTTTGATGTTTTTATAATAAAAATAACCGTACGTGTTGTATAAAATGACTGTAATTTTTTCACATTTTTCTATCAGTAATGGTCTTAGATAAATGAATTTATTTGGGAGCGTGTTTTGACATTTGAACATTCACTATACAACGAAAAACACGCCGTATCAGAAGGGTTAACACAGCATTGATCTGGTTTGTTAACACAGTACCTTGATCTGGATCTCCAGATTGTCCAGTCCAATTTGGATTAGAAAAAATCTAGGGATATACGAAGCAAAATAATGTGGACATCGTTAACAAATCCTGGGATTCATCAGAAAAACAACCCCTGCAGAGAACTGCTAATGGAATTTGTCTCCAACAGATTCCAGAGGTTCACGCATAAGCATGAGGAAAGACTTCATGATTATGTTGAAGCAATCCAGCTGCTTGACAGCGATGATATCGTATGAAGGCTCAGAAGGAAGAAACCATTTGAGCTTCTTTAGTGCCAGTATTAGATTGAAAGCAGAGCAATGTTAGTGCATGATTGGAATTTTTGTTAAAATTTTAGTGCACAATATAGTGTAGTATAGAAATGTGTTATTTTAAATCAAAAAGGTTCTGCTGAACATCTATGCAGTAGTATTGTAAAAATAATAGTTTTATTCATTAGAGCTTACCATTTTTCATAAAGTAATGATACCAGACCACATGGTAATGGTACATAGATTAGTGGTAATGGTAGTTTTCAATTCATCTGACATTAATCAAAAATATCATAATTTTATTGAGACATTAAAATTTCATTATAATAATAATTGTCCAATTAAAAAGAAAGATGTAAAAAATATTGTCAGTGAAACAGATGAGTGGGTCACAGGGGAAATTTTGCAAATGAGGTCTGAAGTTAGAGATGCATACTCAGATTTTCTTTCACATAGGACTACCTTTAATGAACAAAGGTACAAAACTATTAAAAAACATTATGCCAGAGAAGTCCAGAGAGCTAAATGTAAAAAAACTGCTGAAGTTCTTCATAATTCACCAAATCTAAACTCAGCAATATGGGAAATAATTAATAAGAATCGAGGTGTAGTTAGCAACAAAAGTTTTACTGACATACCTAATATTGTTAACAAAAACAATGAACTTATAGAGAATGGTATAGAAATTTGTAATTATTTTAACAAATATTACCAGGAAGTAGCTTTAAAACTTAAACAACAGATTAGGGAAACAGTGGGATGTTATGATCCAAAAGGTAACAAGGTAGTTAATCAATTCTTATTTAGCCTAGTTTCAAGGGAGGAATTAGAATCAGTTATTGATAGTTTGAAAAGTAAGAAAACATGTGGGTTAGATGGGATTTCTAGTATAATTGTTAAAGAATGTAAACATCTTTTAATTACTCCTCTCCTTCATTTGATTAACTTCTCACTTGAAGCAGGTGTATTTCCAAACAAACTGAAGGAGGCAAAAATATTGCCTATATTTAAGAATGGAGATAGCCAGTTAGTTGAAAATTATAGACCCATAAGTATTTTAAACACAATCAGTAAAATTTTGAAAAGGTAGTATTTATTAGGTTAATCAGTTTCTTGACTGAAAACCTAATCATCTCAGAGGATCAGCATGGTTTCCAAAAAGGTAGATCAACTAAAACTGCAATTGTTTCACTTGTGGAGCAAGTAGTTGATATATTGGACGCCGGGGAGAAAGCATTGGCAGTGTTTCTGGATCTGAGTAAAGCTTTCGATTGTGTTGATCATGAAATTTTATTGAAAACACTAGAGTCATTAGGCGTTAGGGATGTAGAGTTGAAATGGTTTCAATCTTACCTTATTAATAGATTACAGTGTGTGGAGTTAACTAGGGTTGTTAGAGGGAAACTTACAAAAGTTGTATCTGGAAAGCTTGAAGTCAAAGCAGGCGTTCCACAGGGGTCAGTTTTAGGTCCAATTCTGTTTCTATTGTACATTAATAGGTTACCAGAAGTCATACCTAATGGCAGAGCTTTGTTGTTTGCTGATGATACTTCAGTAATCAGTAACAGTTCACTGGTAGATGCTCTTGAAGTAAATACACATGTTAACATAGAGTCCGTAGTGCAGTTCTTGAATCAAATGTTATTAACAGTTAATGGGAAAAAGTGTCAGTTTTTGCAGTTCAAAAATAAACATAACGTTAAAGAAAGTAGAGAAGTGGATGTATTTATTCATAATAATAGTTTAGAGCATGTAGAAACAGTGAAGTTCCTGGGCGTATCTCTAGATAGATCTTTGTCTTGGGACTTCTATATCAATCAAGTTTGTAGTAAAATATCATCTGGGGTATTTGCACTAAAACAAATCGCCAGATTAAATGATAAAAAATTACTAATGGCAGCTTATCATGGCCTCATTCTGTCTCATATCCGGTATGGTATTTTAGTATGGGGTAATTCTAGCATGGGTAATATGAATAGGGTTTTTAAAATTCAAAAGAAAGCTATTAGGTGTATGGTGGGAGCTAACCAGCTAACCTCATGCAGGCCACTATTTAAGGAGCTTAAATTGCTTACAGTTCCCTCCCTCTACATTTTTGAGGTGATTATGTATGTTAGGCAAAATAATTTTATGCAGAATTTCAATGTTCACAATCATAACACGAGAAACAGGAATGATTATTATGTGGCTAATCACTCCACAAAATTGTTTGAACAAAAACCTACTTATGCAGGGAGAAAATTCATAAATAAATTACCCCAATCTTTAAAGTGTTGTGAGGATTTGAATTCCTTTAAAAAAAATTTAAAAAATTACTTGATTGGTGAAACTTTTTATAGCGTACAAGAATTTCTTTCTTGATAGTAGTGATACATAGTGTGTTTCTTATATGTATTTCAGGTGTTACATCTGACGACATGTCCTATACTCCTCCTGGAGTCTCCAGGGCGTAAAAAAAAAAAAAAAAAAAAAAAAAAAAGTTATATGAGGCGTTGCAGACCAGAAGGGCGAACTCAACAAAGGGTAGTTTTGAGAAAAACGCAAATTAAACTTTTTGATCCAAGGGCGAACTCAACAAAAATTCATGTTTTAATTATTCGTAATAAATTTTTATTACACTCCCCATGTTTTCCTCGTCGGTCAGTGTCTACACTACCAGTAACTTTTATCTTATCTAATACTGTGCGGACACATTTCTCACTAATCCCATGAATCCCATAAAACGCTGTCTGGCAAACATCGTAGATAACTGTGCCTATAATAATTGTATATCTTATTCTTTGCAAAGTTCGACTAGGCCTACCTTTTACACAACTTCTCTTACAATCAGTACTATGAAGAAGTTTGTAGAGGTAGGCATTTTGCAAATCTTAATTTTCAATGGCCCAAAATCAGTAAAAACAGAAGTAATAGTATTATTAACACCAAAATTTCGAAGCAGCCGCAAGAACAACGCTCACCAATCTTCCTGGAAACCACAACACTATTGTTACAACGAGATACATACTGTTGACCAGTATTCCGTTGCTTTTTTGCTAAATTCTTCTTCCAATTTTGTGGGTTGGATTGTCTTTTTGAGGAATACCCAGCTTCTTCGTCTTCCCTATTGTCACCTGTATCACGTTGCATGACTAAATGTTCAGTAGCAGACTAACAGAGTATACACACAGAAATCACTCAGCAAAAGACAGACTGATACTAGAGAAACAAGGACAGATATAACACGTGTGGAGTGTATGATGCATAGCGATAGTAAGGGGAAAGGGTAGAAGTGAGGTGGGATCAGTAGCGCAGAGGTGACAAGACTGACGCCTTGTTGTTGAGTTTGCCCTTCTGGTCCGCGCAAATATCGTTCAAAGTAAACTCCCTGATTTTTTCTACTTCTCTTTTCATATAATTTAAAAGGCGAACTCAACAAAATATACCTATAACATTGAAGTTTGTAACCCAAAGATACCAAATAAAATAAAAACAAAAAATGACCCTATGTTGAGTTCGCCCTTCTGGTCCGGAATGCCTCTTATTTATTAATATAATTTTTATTGATTTCCCATTGTTTCCAATTTATCTGGATTTTTATTTTCCAGATCGATTTTGGTCTCAGTTAGTCGGAATAGAAAGGTAGTGCTGTAATTCATTTTGTTTTAATTTTTTAGGAATTAAGAGCAGCATTTAATAAAGAAAAACCACCGTTAAAATTAGCTGCTGCCATTTCTGGGTACAAAGAAATTATTGATAGAGCTTACGATTTGAAAATTTTAAGTAAAGAATTGGATTTCATATCAGTTATGACTTTTGATTATCATGGTGCCTGGGAAAAGGAGACTGGACATGTCAGTCCGTTATTTGGTGAACCATCAGATTTGTATCCGGATTATAATGTGGTAAGTTTTTTCTATTTAGATTTTCATTGTCTCTGAAATTAATACATGGTAGGAGGATGACATTGTAATTAACTGACGTAGGGCAGCATATGAAGGTTAATTAATTATACTTTCTCTTTCCCTGAATAAATGAATACATAGTGAAGGAAAGTATTGTTTTCAATTTTTTGAAATCAAGATTTCACCAAAAATACATTTTTTCAGGTCTCGTCAACAAAAAAAATTATGTTTCTAGTGATTGTTCTGTGGGTGTGAACAGAATATCTCAAGAATGAAATATTGTACGAAGTTGAAACTTGGAACTTAAGTTTGGTATTAAAAGTATGTTTTGGGACCCAACACAAACATTTTCATTAAAATCGGTCAATCGAAAGTAGTAGTTTATTTATGCAGTTCTCTCAAAAATGGCTCTATTCCATATTATTGAGCAGGGCTGTTGGTGTAGTGATCAATGCAACTGGTTTCTGTACCAGGGGGTGCTGGGTTGGATTCTTGTTTAGGTCTGGCATTTTATCTCCACTCGTAAATAAGTATGTAAATTGTGTCAAATGCTTCTTGAGAATTGGAGAGAAAATTCATATGGTCTGCTGTACCTCATATGGTCTGCTGTACCTGTAAAACCAATGGGTTTCTAATTTTTTCAAAATCTTGTTTAATAGGATTCAACCATGAAACATTTGGTTAGTACGGGCGCTGATAAATCAAAACTAGTTATTGGTGTACCATTTTATGGACAAAGTTTTACTTTAGCATCTGCTGACAAAAACATGATAGGAGATGAAGTTATCGACCCTGGTGATGCTGGCGATTATACAAAACAACCAGGAATGCTCGCGTATTACGAGATATGCCATAGAAGTAAGTAATTTATTTACATATAAAATATTTATAATATATAGTATTTCAGATATTAAAGTTATGTATTTGAAATACCAAAACTAATTTACATTTGGATCCTACTGCCGTACCTATATGTTTCAAATCTCACTTGCTCTACTACTGGCTTGTTGTTGTTAAGGTCATCAGCTGAAAGGCTGGTTTGAACCTCTGGAGGTTTTACTAAGTTAAATGAGGATTAAGGTCGTTTACCACATTGCCTTCTTCACTGAGTACAAAAGTAGCCTATGCTTATCAGCATGCCAGGCCCTCTGAAAAGCATCTACTTTGCACCCTGCAAATGACACCTTCACTTCATTCACCAAGGGTCTGGCTGTATAATAAAATTCATTACTTTCAGAGGAGATAACTGTGACTAGTGTCTTTTGCACCTCTACCTCTTCTGTTCTTAAATAGTTCAGTCATACAATTGGGCTATATATAGGCAATAATTGGCTTACTACATGATAAGAAACAGAATTATTTTCTGTAGCCCTGGAACTAGCAGATAGAGTACAAATAATTTAACACTCCTTCTGCCTATTATGGGCAGGATTCCTCATATATGAGGCTTATTGCTAAAGTAATGACCATTGGCTTGTATTTATATATTGGTAGTTCTGAACAAAGTTTCATGCATGCAGTGGCATTTATTGACGATTTACAAAGTCACTGCAGTTATTGTTTTGATTCAGTAGTCATATTCCTGCCAATGAATGCAGATCGCAATGTCCGTGACACTTGTTTCTGCCTCCAGTTGTAAAGTGCGTGCTGTGATTAAATTTTTGCATGCCAAAGGATCTTCAGCTTGTGAAATCCATTGGAGTTGTGCCTAGTGTATGGACCAGCAGTAATGAGTAAAGGAATGGTTCGACAATGATGTCGAGACTTTTGAAATGGCCGCTCAAATGTGCATGTTGAAGAGCGGAGTAGCAGGCCCAGTATTCAGATTGACAACACTGTTGATTAAGTGAACCGAAAACTGGGATTGATGATTAGTGCTCTGGCTAATAAATTTCCACTTTTTCCACGAAACTCTCTACTGGATTGTCACAGAAAAGCTCAGATATCACAGATTGTGTACCAAGTGGGTTTTGAAAATGCTCACCGAACAGCATATAGAGCAAAGTAGATGAGAGTTTTTGGATCGCTATCGACAAGATGGAGATGATTTGTTTTCCCATATTGTTATGGATGACGAGACGTGGGTATCATAAATCAAGGTAGAATCGAAACTACAGTCTATGCAGTGGTGTCATTCACCCAAACTGACAAGTTTAAGCAATCTCTGTACTTGAGTCAAAAAATGATGGCTACTATTTTTTTTGGGATGAAAAGGGCGGCATAATTTTGGTTGATTTTATGGAATGTAAGTCAACAACTATAGCTGACATGTATTGCAAAACACTTACCAAACTAAAATTTGCTATCCAAAATTGACAACACAGGAATCTGTTGTCCGGTATAATCCTCCTTCATGACAACGCATGTTCTCACACCACTGCCATAACCAAGATGAAGATTCAAGATTTTTGTGGGGAACTTTTTGACCACCCTCCATACAGACCCGACCTTGCACCCAGCAACTACATTCTCTTCTTGCATTTGAAAAAGTGGCTTTGAGGACAACTGTTTGAAAATGACGAACTAAAGACTGCCGTTTTCAAATGGATTAAATCTCAAGTGGCCAACTTCTATGCAGAGGGTTTAAAGAAGTTGTTGCAGCGTGATGAAAAGTGTTTAGAAGTGAATGGTGATTATGTGGAAAAGTAAGGTAGGAATGTAGTAAACTAATACTGTTAATAAAAACTTTTTCTTATAGCTTATTTTTATAAATGCCCTAACGCCCTTACTTTAGGCATACGCTTAACAGTTTCACTGTTAGGCCTACTTGGTGTTTTTTAGTTAATTTTTTAAATTCACATTAACAGCATGATTATTAGCGACTATGGTAGGATTTAATTTTGGAAATTCTCAGACCCTAGTAGCCGGGAAGCGAACCCGGAACCTCCTTAGCGCTACCCCTATGCTATGGAGGCATCCTAATTATATTGTATTACACTAAAAATATATGATTATAAAACCTATTTAGAACTCAAATAATATCTTCATTTTTATTATAATAATAATACTTTCATCTTCATTCAATGACATGTTGCAAAACAATGATCAATACACGCACTGCACAACACAAATTGTAGGTTATAAACCCACTTAGTAAACATATGTTAAAATAACCACAGACAGGAAACAAAATTTTTAATTAGCGCTTTGGCGGTGTATTTTATAACTAACAATTTAAAATAATGTTTGTAACAAGAAATACCATCCATTGATATTCAATCACTTAATACAATCCGGGGAATTCAAAGACATCAAATGACGGGATCCGCAAAACAGAAGAGTTTCGTGATGTCAATTGATGGGCTCAGCAGCGAAAGTGTTAAGAAAAGAGCAAAATTTCAACTGTATTTGTTTAAGGGTTTTTTAGTTGTAGAAATAAATGTTGAAGCATGTTATTATGACAGAAAGAAGTCACTTTATGGAGATTCTATTAAATGGCACAGCACTAAAAGGGTTATTATCAGTCATTTTCTACCAGCTTAGTGAATGTGCTACCATGAAGCAAATCTTGTATTGTAATTACAACTAAATTATTTTTATACACAGTTACAATGTATGGATTTTTTTTGTTCACAGTAAAAAAACATAACTGGAAGACTTATAAATCAAAGTCAGGACCTTATGCTACTCATGAAGATCAGTGGGTTAGCTTCGATGATCCGACATCTGTGAGAGAAAAGGTAATCCTCTGTCTATTTAACCCTTCTTCCCTATAGTATGAAGTTTTCTTTAATTATTTATAATTCCCTCGTGTCCATTTCCAATATTAGCTCAGCTCTGACCAATTTTTTAAATTTCTGGTTCATTTCCAATATTTTTCCTTTCCTACTTTTTTTGTTATTTCTCTGGTTGCTTTTCAAAATTTCACTACAAACTATTGGCTCTAGATCAAAGCTATTTAGGAGGAAGGACTATTTCCTTACAACTACCTAGATCAATTGAATTTGAGGTTTCTCCTTTTTTCTTTTACGTGGGTGGTCCCATAAGTACCCGGCCTGCTCTAGAGATGGTGGTAGTTGTTTAGAAAATATCATTGCATTAAAAAGTACACAATCTATAAAGCATATGTTTCAAGTTCAAAGACGTTATGTTGTTTATTATTTATTTGGCAGTTTTCAATAGTGAACGATTTCAGTGAATATGTGAAAATGGAAAAAATTGGTCATCGTTATGTGATACAATACTTTCATTTGAAAGGCCTCAACCCAACCAATATAAAAGCTGAACTAGATTCGATTCTGGGTGAGTCTGCTCCTTCGTTTACAACAGTAAAATATTGGGTAGCAGAGTAAAAACGAGGCCATACGAGCTGCCAAGATGAGCATCGCAGTGGTCGACCAAATGAGGCGACAACTCCAGAAATGGTGAAGATTTTCTTTACCATTTGTGGATTTTCCACAAAGCGGTACTTGATGATCGTCGACTGAAAGTGTGCGAGCTAGGAGACATAGTACGTATTTCAAAAAGTGCGGAACATCGCACATTATCTGAAAATTTGGACATGAGAAAGCTGTGTGCAAGATGGGTGCCTAGTTTGCTCACACTCATGAAGATGTTTCAATTGAGTGCTTAGTGAAGTTTCACAGCAACAAAGCAGAATTTTTGCACAATTTCATAACCATGAATGAAACATAGATCCATCACTTCACACCAGAGACAAAACTCCAAAGAAGGCAAAGACCGTTCCATCTGCAGGCAAGGTCATGGCATCAGTTTGGGATGCACGTGGGATAATTTCTATTGACTATCTTGAAAAAGGAAAAACTATCAACGGTGAGTATTATGCAAACTTATTGCAACATTTGAGCGAAGAAATCAAGCAAAAATGGCCACATTTGGCTAAAAAGAAAGTGTTGATTCATCAAGATAATCCACCAGCTCCCAAATCCGTTATTGCAATGGCCAAAAATTAATAAATTAAAGTTTGAATTGCTACCTCATGCACCCTATTCGCCAGATTTAGCCCCCTCGGATTATTTTCTGTTCCCAAACTTGAAAAAATGGCTCAGTGATCAAAAATTTTTCAACAATGAAGAAGTGATGTCAGCAGTTAATGGCTATTTTGAAGAGCAAGACCGTTATTATTATGAAAAGGGTATCGAACTTATTAAACATCTCTGGGAAAAGTGTATGGAGCTGAAAGGAGATTATGTTGAAAAATAAATATATTATTTTCCAAAATTTTTGTGTTTTCTTTGTTGGGACGGGTACTTTTAGGACCACCCTTGTACAGCAAAAGTACATTTTACTGCTACTTTTAGAACTCATAGCGTTATATAACACTACTTCTACAAAATAAAATAAAACTAATTGAAGAAAATGAAAGTAAATTTTTTTATCTTGTTTGACCTCATTGGATCACGTTAGTCGATTATTTGATTGTTCTTCCTTGGCTCCCATTAGCTTTGTTTCCTCTGCCAATACTTCTTCATAATTTCCGATCTCGCTTTTCGCTGTTTGTCCATCAACCGCTCAAGTGTCCATTAGAAACCCCTTTTGTGTTCTTAATTATAAAATTAGAAATTCTCCACCTTTTCATGATACTGAAAATTAGTTCTTTGGCATTATGGACAACTTTGTTTGTGGGAGTTCTTCACACACCATTTTGTTTTTTTTTTTGTAGTTTTTATTAATGTAGGTTCTGATAATTCTCAGTTTGGTCCTAACTGTCTGATCACTTTTCCTATTATTTTTCCTTACTAATTATATTAAATTAAAAGAAAAAATATTTTCTCAGTATTATTTTACAATTTAATGAACTGTTTTTATGAAAATTTTAACAATAATAGATATTTTCATTGAATTTAACTATATTTAAAAACCTTTGGTTAATTAAAAATTTAAGATGTAATGAAATTACTGAACTTTTGCTGTTCAAATTTGAAAAAACTTCATCTGGTAGATTTTTGTTTTATGTAACATACTGCATTTTTTTCAAAACGTAGCACGTATCCGGAGTATTTATACACAAGATACGGACCGATCAGATCGAAAGTGCCGTCTTACAAGCTACGTTTTTAATTTTTAATTTTATTTGCTTAGTAGTTGTTAATACTAAGTGATTGAGTGAATACTACGTGTTGTTTTTTGGTTTTTTAACTTTATTTCTTAACTAGAAACTATACTACAAAAGTATAACCACCAAATGTGATGACACATACCGAAACAAAATAACATGATTAAATTTCAGTTTATTTAATTTAATTTATAATTTACGTGTTACCACCAATAAAGTATTTTCAAATTAATTAAATTCAAATTTTGTTAGGTGTTTATGTAAAATTTAAATTCATTAGACCATCTTTAATTTTATTAAATATTCATCTTTTATTTCTTATTTTTACGTTTTTAATTTGCAACTAGATTTTTAATTGCTAGTGTAAAAAATGATCATCCTTTTTACACTAGTTGATGCATTTCTTGTTTCACTGATTGTCTATAATTTTTCACATTTTTTTGTTTTAATGTGTAGCTTTGATGTTGTATCTGTACAAGCTCTAGTAGTTTACAGTCTAAAAATTTAAAGCAATATTTTTTAAGCCTATCTTTGCCTATATTTTTATATGTATTATTGCTTTCGCTAAACTCCCAGGTAAATTCCTATTTATAAAATAGCATGCACACTGGACATTTAAAATGCTTACATAATAATAAATGAAACAGAATAACTGTGCTAAGTTGCTTCAAAATGTTGGTAACTTCTTCCCAAGCTAAGTCGCGCACGTTAGCGGCCCTGTATTACAATCTTGAACAGTCCCACAGCACGGGATGCTGTCTCAATTGGTTTATTAATCCTGACATCGCTTTTCCAGTGCAACTGGAGCGTTTGCAACGATTTTTGCAGTAGACAAAAACACAGAACTGTCAGAGGAGCACTTGGTTGTCAGAAGCAGTGTGCATCCGCTAACTGAGATACGTAGTGGCGTTGTGATGCTATTCTGGTCTGAAATGCACCATTAGATTACATTAAGAGATTTATCCGCGATGTCGCTCGAGCAATGCTACGCCATTGTGAAATGGCCTTAATTTGTTGTTGATTATCACCGGGTGAGAGATAGTCAGGTAAACCGCATTTGTACATACATAACAAAACATTCCTATTCCACTCCCTGCACTGTCCACTGGAGTTTATAAAACTCTGAACTTCAAAAAAAACCTCTTGGCACGGTTTTTATGAAACATACTTAATCATAAAAATGAACTTCAAATTGAACAATTGGTCTTTTTACCATGTTTGTGAGTCTTATGTGTTCGGAGATTGCAAGATTCCACAAAAAGCTAAATAACTAAAAATCTGATGAAGTAAAAATTTGGTACACTTATATGCAGCATTGTGGTACATGTTACTGGAAAATTTGAACCCGATCAGCCAAACCGTTCCCAGGTTATAAATTGATAAATTGGTGCTTTTCGTTTTAGAGCATCAAAAACACACAGTTTTGTTTGACTCCTTAAAACCATAAAGTTGTTATTGTATTAAAAATTTGATATTTACGTAGTATGGTACGTAGAATTTATCCACGGAAATTGTGTGTGTTTATTTAGCTAGCATTAACCGTTCACAAGACAATTTATTTCAAACTCTGGTACAGTAGGTTATATGTAATGTTTTATTATTTACATTGGCAAGTCCTGTGTTTCACACCAGATTTTTTCTTATTAATTTTTAACAATTATTTGAGCTTTGTTCTGTTATTTTTTATTTTATTTTTAAACTTTTATAAATTTGGATTTCTATTCATGTAATATTGATTTTATAAATCTTCTTAAATTGGTTTATATCACTCTTTATTGTTCTTTATCTTCTATAAATTATTTCAAATTTTTAGTTAGTTTTAAAAAACATCATCTCAGCTTTATGTAGGTATGTTCACCAACAAATGTAAATCTCATTGTTCAGAACGGCATCAAATTGTATTTTCCCATAATTAACTTCAAAAAATAATTAGTATATGTTATTAAATTTGGAAATAGTAATACGTATTTAGTAATAATCGAAAATTCTTTTAAAATATTCTAATTTTTTAAATCCTTAACGTGTGTACTGCCTAATCTGTTTAATTTGTAGTATCATAACAAGCAAATAAACAATAATATACTCAAATTTTAATACTCATAATGAGAATGTCTTTTATTTTCATTTATAATTTATTCATTAAATTGGTGGCCTAGTACATTTCAAAACAAAACCTATTCATTTTTCTATGACAACCTCAATAACAAATACAAAAATTTTAAAATCAGCTGTTGTTTCTTAATACTAATAAGTGTATTGCACTACTACAAAATTTAGAATAAACAAATGACGTGAATAATAAACAGAAAATAATTTTTTTAAAGAATATATCCCAGTGGATAATTCAAAAGTTTAACAATAAAAAGAAATTAAGAAAAAAAATTAAATTTGTTACAAATTTAAGAACAATAAGCAAACTTGTTACCCAGGGAGATGAGGATGATATATATGACATGTAAATCAGATCTAGTCTTTTACAGACTCAGGCCAACCATTGCTGAGAGAGTATGGTTAATTAAACCCGAACCACCAAAGTACACCCGTAACTACTGGCTAGTATTCAAATCTGTATAAAAGTAACTACCTTTACTAGGGTTTTAATTAAAACCTTCGTCTCTGTAAATCTGCTGGTAAACAGCTGACTTGTGGCAATTACTTTACCACTAGACCAACTCGATGGGATAAAATATTCTAATAAGAAAAATTTTATCTAAATAAGTGTATATAATCAAAGTTGTAGAAGATTTAAAAACCTACAACTTTTATTCAAACATTTTTTGTACAATACAGTTTAGCGGCAAGTAGTGATTTTTTTTTTATCAAAGTCTATAAAAAAATAGAAAGTTCTAAGATTGCGACGTTAATATGCAATTTTACGACAAAAATCTATGTGATTGAAGTTATTGGAAATAAAACAAACTACAACTTTTATTGTATGATTTTTTTTCCGAGCTTAGTTTAGCATAAATTAGTGATTTTCTGTGCCCATAAATGACAGGTGAAGTGTTAAATTATTTGCTCTCAACCTGCTTATTTGCTTGACCAGGGGTACAACAAATAGTTCTGTTTCTTATCACATGGTGAGCCAGTTATATGACTGAAGCCTTTAAGAACAGAAGAGGTAGAGGTGTAAAATACACTATTCAGAGTTATTTTCTCTGAGTCATAGATTTCAATATAAAGCCAGACCCTGTGGTGAATGAAGTGAAGATTTCATTTGCAGGGTGAAAAGTAGATGCTTTTCAGTGGGCCTGGCATGGTGATAAGCATACTTTTCCACTCAGTGAGAAAAGCAATTGTAAACTACCCTACTCCTCCTTGTTTTACCTAGTAAAGCCTCTAGAGGTTCAAACCAATCTTATGTCTGGTGACCTAAATAATGAGATTGATTTTCTGTATTTTGCTCATCAAAATCTGTAAAAAATTAGATTTTTAAGATTGAAGCCTTTGTATACATTTTACGACAAAAGTTTATATAATCAAAGTTATAGGAAATTAAAAACCTACAATTTTTATTTTAAGCATTTTTCTCTACAGAGCCTAGTTTAGGAAAATTAGTGATTTTCCGTATTAAGTTTTACAGAGATCGTTTTTCATTTTGCGGCATTCGCTCATGATTAAAATTAGTTTAAGTTTTTTGTTTTTATTCAGTAATTAGGTACTCTGTGTGTATGTGTGTGTATTTTTACATGCACTCATATGTTTGCTTAATAGAATTTTTATTTCCTATAACTACATGAATAAAATAAAAATACACAAATTAGTTTATTATGAACAGAAAACCTACAAAGAAAATCTTGGCTGTAGGTAGGGAAGGAGAATTATACAAATTAACTTGGCATTCTTCACAAAATAATTGTATTTTGTAAAAAAAAATATAAAAAAAGTAAAAGAGAGAACGTACAGTCATACAAACACTCTCTCACACATTCCACTTGCAGTACCAACATTTACCGCGGTAGAACCAAAATATCTTTGTAGTTTTGAATAACACTAACAAATAAATTAAATTATGTCTTCTAATCTTTCTAGTTAAAAGGGAAAATCTAACTCTTAAGTTTCCTTCTAAATATATGAAATGATTTAGAGTAACACACTTCATCTGGTTAAACCTTGTGGAACACAACTTGATAAAAATATGCATCAAAATTTCTTTAGCACCATTTTTTTCTGACGTAAACAAATGATTCTGATGCCATTATAATCACATATTTAATAAAGAAATGCACTGCTGAGTGCACTCTGGCAACTAATTTTGCTACTAAAAATAAATAAATCTTATTGTTGTAGCAGAATTGTCTAAAATGCGGTAGTATCAAAAACTTCCTATTGTTTCATGGAAATTACACAGTTATTTATTTTAACTAAAGTTGAATGTGAGGTTTTTTATTAAAATAACTAAACAGAAAAACATTACAACATAAATCCACTTTTACAAATAAACATTTCCAAATGGTTTTATTTGTAAGTGTATGGATTTTTATTCCATGCTTCGTTAATGTTTTATTATTCATTGCTCATGTTGCAAAAGTTATCGTTGAAACATTGGATAGAGGTTACGTTTTCATTTTTCCTGATATTTAAAAACTTAAAATATGTAAGTACCTAATCCTATGTTTACTAAAATCATATGAATGTGAATTTGAATGTGACAGCTGAATTTATGTCATTTATGATAGCAGTGTATACATGGGAAATGTGATATTACCTTAACCATTTTTTTTCTCATCTATTAATATTAGTATTATAAATTCTTGCGTATTGATTTAGTTGTGTTTCCAAATTGATAAACTGTGCAAGTTAACGCATGATTTATTTGTTATTGTGGTGTGTTAACACTGAGTTTCTATCTGTTTTATTTTTACTTTCCTTTGCCGATTTGTATATATAGAAAGGATATTTTCATGTCGATTTTTCGAATCGAGTTTTCACCGAATATACACGTTTTCAGACCCCCTGAACCCAAAAAAACATGTTTTTAGCGATTGGTCTGTGTGTCTGTTGTGTGTGAACTGAATATCATCTCAAGAATGAAACATCGTTAAAAGTTGAACCTTGAAACTAAGTTATACCACTAGAAGACCTGACACATTTTCAGATTTTCATTTCATATGACAGATTTTCATTAAACTCTGTAGTAGTTTGTGTCATTTTTCACTTTTTTGCGATTTTCTCAAAAATGGTTAATATGATTTTTTTTAAAATCGCCTCATTTATTACATATTTTATGCTCTTCAAGATAGGGTAGGCGCCATGTCTGCTGAAATTCTTGGGGAGACTGTTTTAAAAAAAATTGTTTTTTTTTTATGATTGCAGCATTAATATGCATTTTAGGGCAAAAGAGTACATAATAAAAGTTGTAGATAATTTAAAATCTACAACTTTTATTTCAAACATTTCTACGTATAACTTTATTTTAGCAGTAATTGTGATTTTCTGTTTTTTTTTTCATGAAAATCTGTAAAAAAATTAAATTTTTTGAGATTTCTGCCTTAGTATGCATTTTACAACAAAAGTGTATAAATAAAACTTTAAAAAAAATTAAAAGATTTACGACTATTGTTTTAAACATTTTTCTCTATAGAGCCTAGCTTAGTGTGAAAGAGTGATTTTCTGTATTATTAAGCCAAACTAAAGTTTATTTTAATTTTGCATCATTCATTCATGATTAAAATAGTTATGTTTTTTGAGATTAGTTTTTTGTTTATTTCTAATGTATTATTACTAATTTTAGGTTATATTGTTCATTATTTGCATTGGCAAAAGAAAGTCGTGTGAGTGTTTACTCCAGATTTTTCATATTGATTATTCCAGGAAGATGTGATTTTATTATTAATAGATTTAAATACTTTTTGAATCCATGGTTAAATTAAATTTTTTCATTATATTCTAATGTTTGTTTTATTTTTTTTCTAAATGTAATTAAAAATTACAGAAACAATAACAAATAAAAAGCAAGTTTTGGTAGTATTGACGGGGAAAAGTATTAATCTATGAGTATTCTATATGAAGGCAACATGCGCCGCCAGAAATGATAAAATTGAGAACATGTTCTGTCTCTCGCACAATTGAGCGCACTATGTCTAATACATACAATATCAACTTATACGTGCGGCGGGGCGATAATCTGATCATGTGCGCAGCAGGGCGAAAGAGAGTGAGTGTGAGATGTGATAGAGAGAGCCTGATAGTATTTTCTGTACTTTTCCGTTATGGGTATAGCACTCGGTAAAAACAACTAGTATTAGCTTAAACAGCGCACTGCATGTCTGAGTTGGTCGGTCCTAATCTTAACTGTCTCCGATTTCGTTCCACTATCACTCTTGTAGCAGATACTGTGCAGTTATTATGAGTACTCTGATGTTAATGTGGGACTTGCCGAATCGGAGGCTGTTAGTTTCCTACAATCAAAACGACTAATGCCACAAACGAAACGATGTGAAAACAAACACAAAATACATTAATACAGGGTGACTTACGGGAAACGGATGTTTTTCAAATGAGCAGTACAAAATTAATTTTCAAGATAGTATTATTTTAATGTTACACAAATAAAGATTATTACATACCAATTCATGAAAATGTTAATTTTTAAAAATTACATCATTCATGTGGTGGGCATCTGCTTCAATACAGGTTTCCAGCCTTTGTATAAAATCATTTGAAACTCGGGTCAACGTGTCTTGATCAATCAAATTCACCGCTTCTGTAATTGCATCCTTCAAGTCTATTAAATTACGGGGTTTGTGAGCATAAACACGTTCTTTCAAATATCCCCACAAAAAGTAATCACAGTAGGACAAATCCGGTGACCTTGGTGGCCATGGTACATCACCAAAACGTGAAATCAGCTGGCCAGGAAACATGTTTCTCACAACTTCCATCGATGTGCGAGCAGTATGCGCTGTGGCGCCATCTTGTTGGAAATAAACATTATTCATGTTGAATCCTCGCCTCTGAAGGTCTGGTCTGAGAAATGTATTCAATATGTGAACATAGCGTTGGTATGTCAATGTCACCGTCACGCCGTTTTCCTCGAAAAAATACGGCTCGATAACTCCAAACTTGGCTACCGCACACCGAACTGTAACTTTCGGAGAGTGGAGAGGTTTTTCATGAATGTTACAGGGATTTCCATCAGCCCAGTAACGAAAGTTTTGTTTGTTTACCGAACCGTTTAAATGAAAATGGGCTTCGTCGCTCATTAACAGTATTGCATTACGGTTATCATTAAACAACACTTGCAGACGCACTGCGAATTCTTTTCTTTGTTCATAATCCCCCACGTTGAGTTGCTCGACCACATGCATCTTATACGGTTGAAATTTCAAATCAAGTCGTAAAATCCTCCTCACAGAATCACGGCTCATGTTTAGTTCTCGTGCATGTTGGCGTGCAGATCGACTCGGACTCCTGATTATTGCCGCTCTCACACTGGCGATGTTTTCAGGCGTCCTTGCTGTTCTTGCAGGGCCTGGTGGCTTTTTCTTTGATATTGTCCCCGTTGTCCTGAATGCCTCAACCCACCTTAACAACGTGTTTCGACTTGGAACTCTGCCGTCCCGACCGATATTGAAGTGGCGACGAAAGATCCGTTGTGTGGTTATAACAGACTCACCATTTCGAATAAACGTATCGCACGCAAAAACATGTTGCTGCGTCGTCCACTGCTCCATTGTAACTGAAATGGTACGCCGCACTCGGGTGAATGACATACCCTCCGTCGCCCCACCGCCTATCGAAGGCATGCACTAGCCATTTCAAAAACATCCGTTTCCCGTAAGTCACCCTGTATTTCACCAATGAAAAACTGTGTTGGAGGTGCAATATTGGGTCATGCAATAAGAAAATAGGCGTTTCTTCACAGCAAACTTCCTTTGGTAACTATAGTGGTTCAAAAAAAGACAAAGAGGAACTACCAGAAATATGCTAAACACTTATTTAGCAGAATGTATGTAGCAAACAACTGCTGGTGAGGATTGGTTCTCTCAGCTGCTCTCCAACATTGCCAAATTTTGGGCTGCCGTTAAAGAGTTGGGCTGAGACAAAGAGTGAGAATTTTTGTTTCTCTTAAATGTTTTGTTTTATTAATAAAGCCATTTTTATTTCCTTTAGATAATTTTTACCTCCACTATATTAGTGCCGTCCCCATAACGGAAAAATACCACGTTTTCGTTTGCGATAGCTTATATACACGGCAACTGCATCTATAAAGTGACAAACCTAACAGTCTGGAAATTGCAGAAAAGCTTGTATTTCTGTGATGCGTCCAATAATGAGGTAATTTTGTGTGTTTAGTCAATAAGGGTTAAAACTCAATTTTGTTACGTTTAATAATAATCAAATAATGGTAAGAGTAAGAGGGTTTCATATCTGGGTTCTGATTTCATATCTTTACCAAAGTCTTAGGTACAAGAGTACCTTTATTGCTTCCTTCCTTATGCTATTCTTCATTAACACTCAACTGGTATCATCATTTTTTGTGACATAACTGGTATCAGCGGTCTGACAGACCTCCAAATTTGTTTTTTTTTTAAGTTCTTCATACTCATTTAATTAATTTGTTTTAATATTAAACTTATAAAACCATGTATAATCGAAGATGTAAATGTAAAATACTTAGCATAAATGCAAAATTACTATTTAAAAAAGTAAAAAACGAACACTAAGCATTTTTTTGACTGTTACTTCCATTTTGAACAGAACAATAAAATTTTTGGGCCCTAGAAACATTCTGTGGTCTAATAATTATAAATAAATAAGTAATTAATATGATAAAGACAAATTTATTTACAAAATTATGATGTACAACTTACATTTTGGTTCCGAGTTTTGCTATTTATGTCTATTGTTGGGCAGTACACTCTGACAAACATTTATTAAAATTTATTCGTTTTTTTTACTTTTTGATTACAGTAGAACTCCAATTATCCGAATTAATTGGGACCATACCCTATTCGGATAATCAAAAATTCGGATAATTGGATTTTTACTAAAATTTTGGGTATTTTAAAGAAAAACACTAAATTTTCAGTACTGAATGTATTTTTGATAAATATTAACATTTTTAATAATTTTACTACAAAAAATGTACTGAATAATAATACATACTGTATTTATATTGTTTAAAAAAAAGTTCTTACTTGCTAAACATTTCAGTCAATGTAACCTGCTTGACGGTCTTGATCCGTTTTCGTGCAGCCAAGTCCCGCATCCGCTTTACCGTGAGAAGCTGCATGTGGTCACATTCAGGTTGGCGCTCCATCCACCTTAACGCCGTTTCAAGGCCGGAAAATGCTTCGCTAGCTGATGGTCCTGTATCTGCTTCAACTTCCACATAAACGTCATCTTCTTCCTCAACACTTTCTTCTCTCACACTTTCAATAAGTTCTTCATCACTTAAAATTTGATAACCAGGGTCTGATGAGTCACACATCACCCACTCTTCTACATCTTCAGCGCTAACTTCTGAACATCCAGGAATTTTTAGAAGAATGTTCCTTAATTCCTCCAAATCATCTTCATCTGCCTCCTTTTCTTTTGCTTGGGCTTCTTTTTCTGTTTTCTCCATTTCCTTCTCTTCTTTAGTTGATATGCCTTTCAACTTGTTCCACGCACGCCTTAATGTGACAGTTTTAACCAGACTCCAAGCTTCCGCCACCATGTAAGCGCAATCTTTCAAATTTATTTTCTTGTGGTTACTCAACACACATTCTTCGTCTTCTCCCTCTACTAAAAGTTTCCTTAATAGCTGTCTTCTGTAGTGACGTTTCATTGTCTCTATAACAGACTGGTCCATTGGTTGCAACAAGCTTGTTACGTTTGGCGGTAAAAAGATGGTTTTAAACTGGCCTTTTTCTCTTTCCATCAGTTCTTCAGTGGGATGAGTTGGCGCATTGTCAACAATTAAAAGAACTTTACTGCTTTCTTTTCCCAAAGATTTTTGGTGTTTTTTCACTTCAGGAATAAAAACTTCATCATACCACTCAGTAAACAACGCAGCAGTCATCCAAGCCTTGGGTTGGTTTTTATAATGAAGGGGAAGTTTTTTTACATTTTTAAATGCTCTAGGCCTTTTTGACTTTCCAATCAAAAGGAGGGGTATTTTATGATTTCCCGTAGAGTTCGCACAGTTAAGCACCGTAACACGATCCTTACTAACTTTATGTCCAGGAGCACTAATCTCTCTTTTAGATGCTAACGTGGTTTTCGGCAAAGCTTTCCATACAAGGCCAGTTTCGTCGGCGTTGTATAAAAATTCTGGATCGTATGAGTCCGTCACAACTTTAAATTTTGCAATAAAACTTTCTGCGGCTTTTGGGTCTGCTGATAACTTCTCACCACTTAAATCTAGTTCACGGACACCATGCCTAGATTTAAAATTTCTCAACCACCCGTTACTTCCCTTAAAGGAAGAATAACCTAATTTCTCAGCAAATATTTTTGCTTTTTCACAAAGAATCGGACCGGAAATCGGGTTTCCCGTAGAACGTTGCTGCAAAAACCATTTAAACACGGCATCCTCTAAATGTTTGTTTGTTGCTGTCTTCATTGATTTTCTTGAAGAACTTCCATCTTCGTTTTCAAGCACTGATACGAAGTTTATAAGTGTAGCTTTATTCTTTTTAATGTCTGAAATTGTTGCCTGTCCAACACCATATATCTCCATATATCTCGGCCAACTGCTTACCGGTAACTCCTTTATCAGATTGCTCAAGAATTTTTAATTTGTCCGCTAATGTCAACACAACACGTTTTCTTTTAGAGGCCATGATAAACGATAACACAACACAATAACGAAATGAGAAACGATAGTCACAGTAGCAGGTCAGTGACACACTGACTGACACATAGACACAATTAGAACAGACAGAGCGGGAGAAAGAGTGGGAAGGGGGGAGGAAGACAGTAGCCAATAGTACGTAGAACAGACAGTGACTCATCATCCCCAGCCCAGCGCCTATTATACTCTAGCTTCGCGGAAGGAAGGACAGTATAGCTATACTGTACATATACAGTATTACAGTAAGTGTAGTTTTCGTTTTCAAACATTCGTTCTGTAAGTGATTCGGATAATCGGCGATTCGGATAGTTGGAGTTCGGATAATTGGAGTTCTACTGTATTTACAATAAAATTTAAAGATTTTTATGTTAATAAAAATTCACATCATTAACACGTACAACTTGTTTACGTGATGGATCTAGTTGTGTTGAAGCCGCTTCAGAAATTTTAAATGTATCATCCATAATGAAAATTTTATAAAATTACATATGAAAATATTTTATAATAGTACTAAACAAAGCAATGATGTATGAAAAATTATTGTATATTCATTAAAACTTTGAACAATCAATGTACTACTTGGTTTTAAAGTCGTCAAAAAGTTACACAACTGGTATCATAGGTCCAGGAGACCGCCAGTAGAAAACTAAATACAAATAACTCGCAACTTGTTAGCTCGTACCGAAAACGATCTTGATCACGCATAGTTCAAACAACAGTTGAAAGGTATACAAAATATACGTGATGTCGGGCCATTGGGAGGGAAGTGTTGGAGGGGTAAAAAATGACAGCGGTCTCACAGACCGCATGATACCAGTTGAGGGTTAAAACCCGTTTATCTTTCCTTGGTTCGTCTATACATTTTTACTTTTTCTTGCCCTATATAAAAATATAGGGAAGGAAAGTATTTTATTGGTTTTTCAAAATAAAGTTTTGTCCAGAATACAAGTTTTCAGGCCCTCCTTAACCCAAGAAGTTTTTGGTGATCCGTCTGTGTATGAACAAAGCATCTCAAGAACAGAATATTGTATAAAATTGAAATTTGGAACTTAAGTTGGATCCCATTAGGGAATCCAACTCAAAATTTTTTATCAAAATCTGTTACCTGAAGTTGCTCCTATAATTTAAAAAAAAATCGCCTCATTAACCACAGTTTTTATTCTCTACAATTTAGTGTAAGCACCATGTCCACTGAAATTCTTGGCATGGCTGTGTTTTCATAAAAATTTGTTTTTTTTATGATTGTGACCTTAATATGCATTTTAGAACAAAAAAGTATAGAATTGAAGTTGCAAATTATTAAAAACCTACAACTTTTATTTCAAACATTTTTTCTGCCATAAAATTAATTTACCATAAATTAGTAATGTTTTTATTTTGCTTGTCAAAATTGGTAAAAAAAATGTGATTTTTTAAGATTCCGGCTTTCGTATGCATTTTACATTAAACGTGTATATAGTCAAAGTTATAGAAAGTTAAAAACCCTACAACTTTTATTTCAAGCATTTTTTTCTACAGGGCTAGTTTATCATCAATTCTTAATTTTACATATTTTAAAGTTCTACAGAGGTTGATTTTCATTTAGTGTCATTTACTCATGATTATACATTGGTTATATTTCATAATTTATAATGGCAAGAGAAAGTCTTGTGAGTGGTTCACACCAGATTTTTTTTTAACAATTTATCTCGACTAGTAGTTTATTGATAAATTTAAATTTTAAACAATTCATTAAATAATTAGAAAATTCAATATTTTATAATAAAGTATTATACTAATTTTAGTTTTTAGTAATAGGTAGTGTTTTAATAATTTTCATTTAATTTCCCGAAAATCTATGTTGCTTAGAGCATTTAGTGTACAATTTGTTTATATATTTTGTACAAATAGTTTGTAAAGCGAGTCATTACGAATGTTCAAAACGGAATAAATGCAACAAAATCACATATGGACACAGTACAATAGGTTAGAACATGGGCACGGCTACCATGAGGTATTGTAACTAATAACTGCTTATTCAATTTTGTGTATTTTAAGTGCTGCTTGGTTATAGAGAATATAATTTTATACATGCTTTGACAAAGAATGGCTGGCATTAATAGTGGAATTTTTTATCCCTAATATGTGTTCATTGCAGTCTGTTCAATGTAAGAACAATATGAAACTCCATGACTCAATGAGTTGAGGATGATGTGTATGACTTGTATATGAGGTGTAGTCGTGGACAAACGTGGGTTGACTTTCGTGAGAGAGTATGGTTAATTGAACCCCAACCATCAAAGTACACTGGTAATCACCGCCTAGTATTCAAATCCATATAAAAGTAAAATCGGGTTGCTAGGATTTGATCAACGGAAACTTTGTCTTCGGAAATCAGTTGTAGCAGTTGAAATCAGTTGGAAACACCTGACCTACAGCGACAACTTTACCATGGGACCAACCCAGTGGGTAAATAGTGTAAATAACAATTTAAACTGTACAGAAATGTCTGAAGTACAACAATTGAAAGATTTATTTGGATACAATCAACCCTGCCATTATTTGCAGCATTACATGGGCTGATATGATTGATCCTTGCCACTAAAAGGGTTAAAGATGATAAATAATGTTTATTTTTTTTTAAATTTACAGGCTCGATATGTCAAATCAAATGGTTACGGTGGGATCATGGCATGGACTCTTGATTTAGATGATTATAATAATAAATGTTGCCGTGAATCATTTCCTTTATTGAAAAATATCAACCGTGAATTTGGGTATCTTAAGTCTAATGAACCGACATCAGGCGATTGTAGTAAACCACCAATTCCTTCTACACCACCGAGTGTTTCAACAATGACAACGCCAGATACCGGTAATTCTGTAGTTTTATAGTTAGTTTTTTAACGAACATTCTGTATTTTAAAAATTCTTATATATAATTTATTCTTCTTTCAAATGATGTAATTGGGGAACAGTTGAGATGGACAGCCTGAAAAAGAGAGTAAGACGGACAAAACTATGATGGTTTGAACTTGTCATTAGGAAGGAGGAGGGTATATTGCATGAAAGAATGCTGTACTTGGAGATGGAGGTATAAAGCCAAGGAGCAGTCCAAAAGTAAAATGGATGGGTTCATTTACGGATGAATTGGGGAAAAAGATGCTTTGCCAAAAGAGCAATAGAGGAAAATGTCAATTTTTTTTTCTTGTTTGACATTACTGGATCACTTTAGTTGACTAAAGTCAACTAAAGAGTGGTCTTCTTTCACCCATTAGCTTTGTTTCCACTGCCAATACTTCATATTTTCCAATCTTACTTTCCTCTGATTCTCCGTCAACCGCACAACTCTCGGCACTTTATCCATTTGAAACCCCTTTATGTTCAAAAGTATCTCACCTTAACTATTTCTAGCGTACCATGAACTACTACTATTATTAATTTCACAATATTTTTATTTGATTATTTAAACAGGTGAATATATTGATGCGGAATCATCAACAGCTGGCACACCAACTTCAACATCCAGTACTAGTACTACGCAACAAACTTGGTGGTCACAACCAGTTACAAAACCAACTACGGAACAAACATGGTGGCCAACACAAACTAGTACTACTACTTCTACAAGTACTACAACTACTACAACTTCTACTACAACTAAAAAACCTAAACCATCTACTACATCGAAACCTTCTTCAACTACTACTACTACAACAACAACTACAACCATTGAACCATCGACAACTACAACTGAAAAAGATATTGATGAGGATAATGATGTAACTTCTTGTAATACTGGCGATTATAAACCGGTTAAAGGAAATTGTAATGCATATTACCGTTGTATATTGGGTGAATTTCGTAAAGAGCATTGTGCCGGAAGTTTACATTGGAATAACGAAATTAAGATTTGTGATTGGCCAGAAAATGCTAAGTGCAAAGAAGGTAATTATGATTGTTATCTATATATTTAAAATTCAAAATTGCTTCCAATGTATTTTAACCCTAGAAGCGGTAACTGTCAATCTGAGCGACAGTTGTGCTGTTGAATACATGTCGATGTCGGTTTGGTCGACAGATGCACCCACTCTTATTTTTAACCAGCAGGTTGTCCAACCTAGGTTATATAACTAATCATATGAAAGTATTTCATGTGATCTATTTAGTTTCACAGTTTGCCGGTAGTTTCGTTCTCTCGTTCATTCGTGCGAGTCTTTGAAAGTTGTTGTTTCGTAATGTCATGTTTCTGTTTGTTATGATAGATGTGTTGTTGTTTCATGTTATTAGTGTGTTTTAATTCGTTTTACTGTAAGTTTATTAAATATCGTGAATTATCTGAGATATTATTTTAGTGTGTGTTCAGGTTATAAATAAAACCTACGAAAATAAATGTGTTCTCTGTAAATGTTGACATTGCGTAAACATAACCTAGATCTTTTCTCTACAGACCTTACCATTTTTTCACATATTATAATAACAAAAACAGATAAACTGATAATTCAAAAAAGTAATTATTCTAGAAAGATTGCTCTAAAAAATGTATATTTCTATTTTTACACATTCGTTTAGGTAAATCTATCACGTAGCTAAAAACACAAAACATATTTCTCAAATTTGTTATTATAAATATTTCATTAGTCCTGGTTATTTGGGAAATAATATTATCAGAAAACAAAAATAACAGTCAGGTAGAGCTATCTTTTCTGTTTAATTTGGTATATAATACGTACCTGATATCTGAAATACAAAAACAATACAAAATTGTTTTCGTAAGCATGTTTTTTTTGTTAAAAATGCTTGACACTTTAAGTTAAACCTATTACCGCTTCTAGGGTTAAATAGTAATTCTATTAACTCATAACTCTAAAGTTCTACTAAACTCTCAGAGTTCTATTGAACGTAATTAAGTTTTACATGGTTTTAAAGAGTATTCTTTTTTGATTAGCTCAAAAGTTCTAAACTTGAAATTCAGCTTATATGAGCTTCATTTTGCGAAATGAAAAAGAGTATATTTCATACAACGTCGTGGTATTACAGCGTAATGTAATGCAGTTCTCCCACATTTACCCCCTCCATGGCCATATTCCATAAGCATACAGAAAATTGTCTTTCACAACACACACAGCCTGTATTAGACATTGTGATAAATGTAGTTTCATTTTAAGTTCCAGCTGTTTAAAACCGCTCTTTTCAGGACGAAACTATCGTACTACTGTGTGGGTACTAATGAATGATTATATTAGATTCCCCTGAGTCGTTACTCACCGTTTTTCTAAGAACAGTTAAGTTTGTTGTTAAATTATTTATTTAATGATAGGGGTTTGAAACCAAAGATCATTGTGTGAATTTATTCCCACGGGTCCACTATGCTAGTATTTTTAATTTCTCTTGCCCTATATGAATAAAAGAAGAAGGGAACTATTGTTTTCAAGTTGGTATTTTAAAATCGAGTTTTCATCAGAAATATATCTATTCAGGTGTCCTGAACCCAATAAACATCTTTTTACCAATTAGTTTGTGTGTGAACAAAATATCTCAAAAAATAAAATATTATATGATGTTGAAAATTACAGCTTAGGTTTCGTACCATAAGGGGACCCAAAATAAACATTTTCATCAAAACTGGTCATTCGGAAGTAATAGTTTGTTTGTGCAGTTTTTTCAAAAACTACTTTTATGATTTTCTGTAAATTTGCCTCATTTACTAAATATTTTTGCTCTACAATATAGGTTAAGCACCATTTCTGGTGAAATTCAAGGAGGGGCTGTGCTTTCTTAGAAAAAAATTGTATTTTTTTTTTAAACTGTGGTCTTAATATGCATTATAGGGCAAAAGTTGTAGAAAATAAAAAACCTACAACTTTTATATCAATCATACTTTTTTCAACCATGCTTACTTTAAAAAATGGGATTTTTAAGATTACAGCCTTAGTATACATTTTACCATGAACTTCTATAAAATCAAAGTTAAAAGGGATTAAAAATCTACAACTTTTTTATTTTAACCCTTCATCATTGGTAAACCCCTTTTTGCATCTTCAGACGTTGTCAGCTTAAGACAGCCGTAGCAGCCATATTTATAAAGCTTTCAGCGCGTATGATATCTCAAATTGCGCGCCTTAAAATGTAGGTTTTTTTATGTACAGTCCTACGGGAATTGCTATTGGGTAGAGCCTTGAACAGCTTGTAAGTTGCCAACTTAACATCTTTTTTGTTGCTTTCAAACTTGAAAATGTATCAATTTTGAGTGGGTAATACGATATCCCTTCTCTAGTTCAGTGTCTTTTTGAAGTAATCAAGAACATACCTTATAGAAACTAGTTCACATGTGTTTTGAGAGAGATTATGTTTGCTCTGTCCGCCTTATTTATTCTATTTTTTCCTTTTCTACTCTTACCCCTACAACTTTTTACTACTACTATTTTTTGCCTGTTACCCTAAACCATTAGACGAGTGTAATAACCTTCATTGACAATGAAATATGGAGGGGAACGTTTGTATTATCAAAACGAACATGCCTTTTGGTAACATTAGGAAATATAGTAATATAGTATAGGTAATTAGGTAATATAGTATGGTAATATTAGGGAATATAATTTCAAACTGCTGTAACTCTGCTAAATTTTACCCAAAATATCAATGTGATACATCGTTTTATTCAGGAAACTGTCAATGTGTACAATTTTATGCTAAATTACAATTTCACCAAGTTATAGCATAAAATATGAACTTTTTGTGCTTTTCTTTTGCCCGTGAATTTTTCATGCCGTCTAGCAAACAGAAAGCGAAACTGATTTTTATGTTTGTATATTCAAAATATCCGTACTTATTATAAAAAAGCTGTAATTTTTTCATAGTTTTTTATCAATAATGAAATTAGATAAATGAATTTATTCAGGAACGAGCTTTGATATTTGAACGTTTACAGTAGCACGGAGTCGATTGCACTGAGGATTGCATCTCAGGATTTAAGGGTTAGGATTTTTTTTCTATAGAGCCCAGTGTACCCTCATTTAGTGATTTTCTGTATTTTTAAGTTGAACAGAGGTTGATTTTCATTTTGCACCATTCACTCGTGTTCAAAATTAGGTTATAATATTCATTATTTACATTGGCAGTAGAAAGTCATGTGAACAGTTCAATCGATTTTTAAATTTATGTTAAATTAGCTGGTTGGTGTGAATAAATTCACATAGTGAATCCTGAGTGGTATCACTGTCCCTGAAACAGATTTTCGCTGGGATAAACTTGATGGGCTTGCATTATGGAAAAAAATGTGAGTCATCACCAACTTCATAAAATATTATTTCAGTGTGCTGTAGATTGCTTAGTATGATGCAAATATTTCAAATGCTTGTATGTTTTTTCCATTAAAATAACCTTTGATTGTGGTTTTTAAAAAAAACTGCACGAAATTGAAGATTACTATTTTTATTTTAAAAATATAAATTACTTTAAAATAATGATACCTATGGTGCAGTGGTCAGTCCAACTGGCTTCTATGCCGGGGTCCCCAGTTCAATTCCTGGTCAGAACTGGAATTTTTTGACTTTCTCGTGCCCTGTATAGGGAAAAGAAGTATTCTTTTATGTTGATTTTATGAAATCAAGTTTTCACTTTAAAAATACACGTTTTCTGGCACCCTGAACCAAAAAAAAAACCATTTTTTTACTGATTGCTTTCTCCTCCTCCCTATTACCTCCTCTCTCTCTTTGTGTGTGTGTGTGTGTGAACAAAATATCGTAAGAACAGAATATCATATCGTGCTGAAACTTAAAACTCAAGTTAGGTACTATAATGGGACCTGACACAAACATTTTCGTCAAAATTGGTCAAATATATCATACTGAAGAAATTTCTGGGTTTTTTAAACATTTTTTTTTTTTTATATAATAGTACAAGAAAATACAGTAAAACTTTTTAATAAGGGTAGAAACTGTTATATAAGATCTGGTAAAAAGTTGTAGCCTTGATACTTTCTAAGATTTAGTAATTTAAATATTTTTAAACATTTTTTAAACAGGTTTTTTAAACATTTTTTTTTTTTATATAATAGTACAAGAAAATACAGTAAAACTTTTTAATAAGGGTAGAAACTGTTATATAAGATCTGGTAAAAAGTTGTAGCCTTGATACTTTCTAAGATTTAGTAATTTAAATATTGGTTTTAGAAATTACTGATGGTTCTTCAACAACTACTGTAATCCCATCATCTTCGACAACAACTCCAAGACCTGATGAATGGTGGACACAACCGACCATGACATGGTGGAGTGAAGCTATTACAACTTCAACAACGACTACAACAAAACGCCCTACTATATGGTGGTCACCTGATACTAAACCAACTACAAAACCTACTACAGTTTTTACCAGTCGACCTACAACAACCAGACCCAAACCTACCACTACTTCTACAACTACTGAAAATCTTAGTACAACGGTAAGTTCATTTGAATGGTAATGATCAATCTGTTTGATCGGTTGTGAAAATCAAATAAGGGGTTAATATGCCAGTAATTTCATTGAAAGGTAAACACGTAAACTAACATGAACTTAGAAATGGCGTACAAATCCAGCACACATATGAGTGGCGTCATTCATGCACACATTGATTGACATAGTACTTCCACCACTGTCATATGTACACACTAGCTTGAAAATTAGGAGTGGGGATGGCGGAAAGTAATGAGCCTACACACGCCAATTCTTTGGTAGCATACCGATTTCTTTGTAAGCCATTATAAACACTAATTACAATAAAAAAACTAAAACACTGATGTATGCTCACTGTACTTCAATTAACACACCACTAAACTACAGAGACCTCAACTGAAAACCCAATGATGTATGGATGGATGAAAAATGGATCTGTTCGGAATGCACATAAGCGCTCTTGGCTTAGCAGTTGAGGTACTCATTAGTACCATGTATGTACCCCTGGCAATCAATGTGTTAATTACCTGAGTATTTTGTGTGACTGAAAAAATCAACTTCTTGGAATAGTTGCTTGATGGAAAGATTGGTAACGTATATATAATATTATTTTAGTGATACTAATATTTTTCAATTCTCAATACTGATTCCATTACCAAGAAACAGGAAATTGATTCTCGATTCCAATACCAAAAATGACTTCCACTAATAAATTAAACTGTTTAAATTAAACTCAAAATTGTGAAATTTAATCAAACTAAAAAATTATTTTTTTATATTATAACTTTCACTATATACACACAATGAAACAACACAGATTCACAATGAAATATAAGTTAACCTCTTTTAATAACCTCATGCTTATAATCGTATTTGGAAATTCAAATTGGATTAACCCTTTGAGTGCCAGGATCCAATGTTGTCGAATGTGAGGCTCTTCTAAAAAGTACCAGATCCGGTTACATCGGATATTGGTAAACTGTTGCGTAAATGGCTATAACTTACGTATACACTGGTATATAATTACTTGAGTCACGAGTTTGCCCTTGTTTGCAACAAGGGGTAAAGGGGGAAAAGCATCAGTGCGCATCCGTGACTGCTTTAATTTCAGTTCAACAACCACAACAACTTGTACTATACCCAGAGGGTATACTATATATCTTGGAACATTTTACAAATTTATTTGTACAGATATAACTGTTTGTAAACAGAAATAACTGTAAACAGAAATGTTAGTTTCTCGAAAACGTCAGCAGACTATTCACAGTGCTGAACGAAATCTAATATATGCTGTGAAGTTGAAGCTTAACAAAAATGCCTTTCCCTGTCTCGTAATAAAAGCCATGAGCGAGTGGATAACTACTGTGATGTTTCCCTTTCCACAATTTTAAATATAAAGAAGGAAATTAAAAACGTGAAGAAACTATTCTTCAACAGTTTTGTTGACACCTGGTAAAAAAAAAGGAAGCGGTAAAGTGAGACTGATAGTGAAGATGCCAGTGATAGTTATAGTAAAGAAGGAAATTCATTTATTGAAAATTTTGTTCCAATGGAATAAGTTAGCTGGTAATTACAGTAAATCGTAACATTTCTAGTCATGTAATTAAGCTATAGGCAATATTACAGGTCACATTTATTTCTTATAAGGTTTATAAAGAAAACATTTTCTCATAATAAGCCACAGCTTACAGAGTGTATGTAGAAACTGCACGGTAGTAAAATGTATGAGTAGTATTTCACTGTTGAGGTTGGCAGAACTGCAAATTTTTACTTCCCTTCCTCACAGCCAATCTATACGCAAAAGTCAATTGTGATTTCAGTATCTATAGAATGCGTTGAATTTTGGCTTTATTAATAGTGTAAATTATGAACTTTCATTTTATGTCAATAGATTTTGCTGTTATTTAGTTATTTTTATTTTACAAAAAGTTTAGTTTTATGTACTTCTTTGTAAACACATGCGTCAAATGGCGGTGTCATCATGCAGGTATAGTGGCGATATTATTTTTGGTTATATTAGTAATTTTATATAGTATTTTTTTATACGAGGTGTGGCTATTAAATAACAAGACTGATGTTGTAAAAAATTTTATTTTTATTTTAATACATAATCACTTATTGTCACCTTCAATATATACTCCTTCTTGCTCCATGCAAATTTTTCATGGTTGGAAACAGTGCTGGTAGTCATCTTCTGTCAGCTTCTTCAGGACACGTGCCGCTTTCTCTTTTACAGCTTCCACAGACTCAAATCTTGTCCCTTTTAATGCAGATTTCACTTTAGGGAACTGGTAGAAGTCACATTGTGCAAGATCTGGTGAATAAGGTGGATGTTCTAACACTGAGATGCTGTACTTGGCTAAGAACTTCTTGACAGATAACACGGAATGAGCTGGCGCATTGTCTTGGTGGAGAACCCACTTTTGTCCTTTCACATTTCAGGGCGTTTTTTCCTTACTCTTTGACGTAGTTTAGAATGTACCTCTAGGTAGTAATATTGATTAATTGTTTGACCTTCAGGAACCCAGTGAAGGTACACAATCCCATGGATATAAAAAAAAACAATCATCATTGCTTTAAATTTTGACTTTCTCATTCGAGCTTTTTTGGCTCTCTGTGAAGTTCGACTCTTCCAGTGCATGGATCGGTGCTTCGTTTCCGGATCATAAGTAAAAAATCACGTTTCATCACATGTTATTATCATTTCCAAAAAATTTGGGTCATTTTCAATAGCGTTCAAAGTGTCAGTATAAACATTTTTATGAGCTTCATTTCAAACATTTTTGAGCGGCACGTGTCCTGAAGGAGCTGACAGAAGATGATTTTCAGCACTGTTTCCAACAATGTAAAATTCACAGGAAGCGTTGTAGGAATAGAGAAGGAGTGTATATTGAAGGTGACAATAAGTGATTATGTATAAAATTAAAATTAAATTTTTTACATCAGTCTCATTATTTAATAGCCACACCTCTATCAATCTAATCAGAACAAAATTGTCTATATAAAATGAAATCATTTGCAATAGTAAATCTATTATTAGTTTAAAACGTAGTGGATTATGAATATTCCATGAACATCAAATTCCAATACATGAATGAAGATATTTTAGGCCTAGTAGATAAAAATAAATTATCAATGAATAAATTTTGTAAATGGTGTTATTTATAGAGTAAGGTTTCCTGAAAATTTCTGTAAAAGATTTAAGCTAATGACTGTATTAGTTCTGATGAAATTATTTTTAAAGAGAATAGTGTCATTAGCCTGTTTTTTACCCTAGCATTTTTCACCAGTTCTCAACTATAAAGTGTGGCACTTAAAGGGTTAAAGTTCACTTTGAAGATTTATCATTTTGATATATAATTTATATTACAGGTTCAAGCTCCAGCTGTTACATTACCATCAACTCCATGTAGTAACGGACAGTATTATCCAGTAGCCGGATCATGTACAAAATTTGCAGTGTGTTTTAACGGAGCGTTAATTTCACAACAATGTGGACCTGGTTTATATTGGAACCAACAACAAGGAATGTGTGATTGGAGTTACAATGTTGATTGTCATGAAAATTATCGTCGTAAGTATGCTAACGGTAAACAATTCTTGACTGGATAACAATGTTGTAAATAATAATATTTTGTAATATTATAATTTGTTTCTAATGTTTTTACTCTTTCTCTTGCCTTATATGAATATACAGGGATGGAAAGTTTTCATGTAGATTTTTCAAACTACAATTTTTGGAAACACACGTTTTTAGGCCCCCTGAACCAATTTTTTTTAAAAAGGATTTACTGCATATCTTATGTTCTACAAGGTAGAGTAATCACCGTTCTGTTGAAATTCATTGGGGCTGTGTAATATGTATTTTAGGTTAAAAGAGTATATTATTAAAGTTGTAGGAATTAAAAAACCTATAACTTTTATTTCAAACATTTTTCTCTTCAGAGCCTAGTTGAACATTTTCTGTATTTTTTGGTCCTACAGAGATTGATTTTCATTTAGTTTGTAATTCACTCATGATTAAAATTAGCTTATGTTTTTAATTGTATATTATTTACTCATGATTTAAGATTTCTTCTATTATTATATAATTTAGAAAAACCCCACCAAAAACCCATTATATAACTCTCACCTCTTTAAAAAAGTTTATAGGTGTTTCAGGTATCATGCATCCATTATCAGTTGTAACAAAAATGTACTAAAGCATGCACACTTCTTCAGAATGTCATGGCAATACCAAAAATTATATTGAGTAGAATTGATATTTGTGATCAGTTTACCAACTTATTGAGGTCATTTATTATATCTTTTTTCAAATTTTGAACATTTAATTTGAAATAAACATTCTATAACTAATATAGATAATTATATGGAAATTTTGGAAGTACATAATAATTATAAAAAAATGGCTCAGATAGAAAAATTCTTTAGTATTATAAACAAATCTAATTTCATTTATAAACCACCAGATTAAATTTGAAAATGATGAACTCTATAAGTTGGTAAAGCTTATCACTTAGTTATCACTACTCTCTCAGTAAACAAGGGTGAGTCAAAAACATAAACCAAGCATTCATTATATAAATTTATTTATGATAAGAAATTACAAAAAAAAGAGTTTTATATTAATATTAAAAATAGCGTTTTTAATATTTTTCAACTAAGTCTTCTTTATGCTCTACACATTTTTCCCAGCATGGATGCTTAAAGATCCCTTCTTCAAAAGAGTTTCAATGTTGTCTCATCAGCCAGTTGCGCACGTAATCATTAACTGCTTGATTATTTTCAAAAAGTTCTCCTTCCAGTGCTTCTTTCAAGGACCTAAAGGTCATAAGGTAGTTAGGGGGATAAATCTGGACTGTAGTAGGGAGGGTTTTCAAGGGTTTCCCAATGCATTTCGACTAATTTTTTACTTTCTCTTGTCTCTATGAATATATAGGAAGGAAAGTATTGTTTTCATGTCGATTTTTCAGAATCGAGTTTTCACCGGATCTACACGTTTTCAGACCCCCTGAACACAAAAAACATGTTTTTAGCGATTGGTCTGTGTGTGTGTGTGTGTGTGTGTGAACAGAATATCTCGAGAACGGAACATCGTACAAACTTGAAACTTGAAACTTAAGTTAGATACTACTACCAGACCCGACACGATCATTTTCATCAAAATCGGTCAACAGGAAGTAATAGTTTATTCGTGTAATTTTTCATTTTTTTTGCAATTTTCTCAAAAACCGCTCCTACGTTTTTTTTTTTAAATCACCTCATTTACTCAATTTTTTATGCTCTACAAGATAGGGTAGGCACCATGCCTGCTGAAATTCTTGGCGAGGCTGTTTAAGAATTCTGCTTTAATATGAAATTAAGCGCAAAAATGTATATCATTAAAGTTGTAGAGAATTTAAAATCTTACAACTTTTATTTCAAACATTTTTTTTGTAGAACGCTTAGTTGAGCAGTAATTAGCGATTTTCTGTGTTTTTCTCACGAAAACGTGTAAAATTCGATTTTAAGATTTCAGCCTTAGTATGCATTTTATGACAAAAGTGTATTATCAAATTTTTAGAAAATTAAAAGATCTACAACTTTTATTTAGATCATTTTTCTCTACAGAGCCTAGTTTAGCATGAAAGAGTGATTTTTCATATTTTTAAGCCAAACTGAAGTTGATTTTCATTTTGCATCTTTCACTCATGATTAAAATTAGGTTATGTTTATTAGGGGTAGATTTTTTGTTATTTCTAATTTTTTATTACTAATGCTAGGTTGCATTGTTAATTATTTGCATTGACAAGAGAAAGTTGTGTTAGTGTTTCACACCAGATTTTTTATTTTTCAAAGTTGTTGTGTTTGGCCTGGATTTGTCATGAGGAATGACATCTCTGATTGGTGTAGTCTTTTGGTTTTTGTAGACAGCTTTTGCTGACTCCAACAGCTGTGGTAGTAATAGGCAGAATTTACTGTGCATTGATTGTGTAGGAAGTCAGTGAGTAAAACTTCCCTCCAGTCTCAAAAACAGTTGTGAGCACTTTACTGGAGAGAGGCGGGTATTGGCATCTATGAGACTTGTTCTTGGGCATCTATCATGACCTTCATTATCTAAATTTTTGTGTCCACCTTTAAACTTGTTAGCCCAATCAAACACTTGGGTTCGAGAAAGGGTATCGTCACCAAACTGTGCTTTTAACCGAATCAATATTTCTGTTAGTTTAACACCTTCATTAGTGTGCAACATGTGATGGTACCTATTCCTCAGTCATAGTTGTACTGGGGACAGAAAATAAATTTGTATTGTGCTGATGATTATGTTCCCTAGTTCTTAATTTACTGACCTTGAATGTGATGCTCCTGCCATCTTGCCTGATTGTGTTTATAATTGACTCACCCTTGTCATTTTTGCTATTGTCATGACAAGCTGACAAAAGTGAACATGCATAAATATATTTTATACTACAACTGATGATGGATACATGATATTCAAAAGAATTTATTAACTTTTTTAATCAGGTGAGAGTTATTTATGTGTTTTTGGTGGTTTTTCTTCATTATATAATTTGATTTCATAGGCCTATAAATCTTTATTGTTCTTGACTTAAAAGTTAATAGAAATTATCTTATAAGTAGTTAAATTACTGTAATTTAAAATTAATCTTTGTATGAAATTTGGCGAGAAAAATCGGTCTGGTATGAGTGTGAAAGTCAGTTACATAACTCTCCTTTTTCTACTCAAGTTTTGTTTTGCTTTCTCAATCAGTTCACTCATAGTGCTTTTTAAAAATGTTTCCTCATTCCGTTAAAAAACTGTTGCGTATTCAGAAAAACGTGTGATTATAAAATTTATTATTCAACTTAGAAAATCTACAGCTTAAAGTTTTCTAGTGTTGCAACGAGTCTATGTGATGATGATGATGATGATGATGATTGTTTATCATATACACAACGGTTTAAAAATCTTTGTGAGAACATCAGTGGTGATCTCTGGCAGATCATCTTTACCGAAAACCAACACTGATTACATCATAAGAGGGTTTTTGGAATAACAAGTTATCAGTTAAAGCTTGAGATTCACTTTTTATCTTCATTTCTTTACAACCAAGTTTTTACTGTAGGTATGTAGAGAAAACCATGCATGTACATGTGAATGGAAGGTGCACTCTTACACATTTTTTATTTTGTAATTATTAATTTTGTTTTTGTGTATTTTTTATAATTGTTTTAATAAAATAAGTTTGATATTCTGATATCTTAACCCTTCATGGACTATTGACAGACATATCCACCAAATATTTCCCCCAAAGGTCATTTTACAGATATATCCACATATTTACAAATTTAATTAAGTAAGTATTTTGACTAAAATTTGTCTTAATATTCATAAAAATTATGCCAAAATATCTAAAAATTCCTGGAAATTTCCACCTGAAGAAGCTTGCCGGTGTTTCCTGACTGCCATGAGGTCGGTATTCCAATTAGTTGTGCTTCCTCTGTTGTTAATGCATATGTGTGTTACATTCGTCCAATTTAATCATATTTCTTTAAATAATCATTGTGCTTCTATATATATATATATATATCTTTATAGAGTCATGACTTGAATTGACAAGGCAATGCATTGCCAGTGAAAGAATTTTATAGTGTTTGTAAGTTAACTGATGATGGATCCAGGGATCTGAAAAGGCCTTATTAACTTAACGGTAAGATCATTCTTGCTAATTTTGTGTGTTTACTGGTGGTTTAATATTATCTATATATATATATATATATATATTTTTTTTTTGTTTTCTCCTTTTATTCTACAATTCAACATAAATTACATTTTTTAGCCAGTTCTATTCACGGATGTTGTTGTTTAGGTCATCAGCCAAAAGGCTGGTTTGAACCTGTAGAGGTTTTACGAAGTACTACGAAGAGTTCGGTGGTTTACCTCTGCCTTCCTCACTGAGTGGAAAGTACGCTTATCAGCATGCAGGGCCCTCTGAAAAGCACAAATTTGCCACTCTGCAAATGACATCTTCACTTCATTCACCACAGTATTCATGGATATATCTGTATAAGTTGAATCAATATTAAAGATGGATGCGTATCCATTATTATTGAGTAAACGTAAAGAGAAGAGTATGTAACCATAATTAGCACATTGGAGCTTACTGTTTTTAATAAAAGTAATGACATTGATCTTGGGCATTTTTAGCCATTTTCAAAAGATCACAGTAAATAATTTACAAGACTTAACTCTTTAACATTGACATCTACTTAAAATTCTAAAATTTTTTCTTTCATTAAATTAAAATATTAACTATAAAAAATAAACAGAAAATAAAATATTTATTTGTAAATAACATCACTTTTTGAGTAAAAGAAATTTTTGCAAAATAACGATAAAAATAATCCTTAGTGATCACATTAAACGCTAAATAAAACACTAATAACTACATGTAATAAATAGTATATACACTTTGAGATCGAAACAGAATAATAGAACCAAATTCTAGAAACAATACAACTAACACAAATTGACACGCGATGCAAAACTTAGTAAAAAATAATACTATTACACAACTCGTTAATTTTATAGTCATAGATACTATTACATTAAATAGTTCGCGCTTCTAGTGACAAATTTGAGAACCTAAAGATTATAAAAAGAGTTTATAATAACCTATAGATGAAGCCAAACTATTGTATTCCATGTACAACAGTGCTATATGTGAGGACAAGTACAATTTGTCCTTAAGATTTTAGAGCCATCACTGGTGGACGAGCTGGACTTGTCCGTTGGCTCCAATGTGTTAAATGTGTCTGTGACATGAAACTAATTCCGTCCACTAAGGGTTAAGATGTGTGTTGGAATGTGAAAAGAGTCTCTTGGCGAAACTTTTGATTTTGAGTTATTAACTGTTTTAAAAATTTAGCAATAAATTTTATTAACAGTTTGATATCAAGTTTGGTTTTTTTTATCTTCAAATTTGTATGTACTGGTTTCAGAAACTACAAGTAAACTAACTTCAGGAACCAAAAGGTCTCTGCTGTCTTTGTTGCAAAATATCCTAAGTTTTTGAATTGATATTCTTTTCATTGCAAAGTCATCCTTGCTGGGAGTTTATTAAATTTCCATTTAAAATACAACGCGATTAATCAAGTTACATTAATATATAAACAAAACTATTAAATTAAAACCCTGATTATTATCGGTTGCCCGTCTTAACTGAAACAGATCCAAAATACTTACTTTTTATTTGGTGATTATTCAGTTTCAATGTTGTGTATATGCACAGTGCAGCATTTAAATATATAGCATTGTTAAAGTACAGAACAGTGTCCAATGAAATAAATTACAAATATAAAGTTTCACTGTTCTGGGAATTCGTTTACTTGTTCTTTACCTCGGAAATGTACTTCTAATAAAACTATGGTGTGATGTTGAAAAACGGTTTCATCAAAAATCACACAATTAAAAAAAATTGTAAATATTAATTACTGTACAATATTGAATTTTTTCAATTAAAATTTCTGTTTTTTCGTTCATGTATAACAATAAAATTTAAAAAAATACTGTAATTGGTTTTACTACGAGGCATATCCAGAAAGTAAGTGTACTGAATTTTTGTAGGTTTCAAAATTTTTTATTTAAACAAAAAAATTACATGGTTACTTTGGTACAATAGGTAAGCTATTTTTCGACATAGTCGCCATTCCTCTCAATGCAGGTGGTGAAGCGGAGTATCAATTTTTTTAGGTCTTCCTCGAAATGTTTTCCCGCCAATCCCTTTGTCCACTTCTCCACCTCCTTCCTTTACCTCCCCGTCGGTTGAAAACCTTTTTCCACCCATGTGCAGCTTCAGGGAGGTAAAGAGATAATAATCTGAAGGTGCTACATCAAGGGAATGCGCGGGATGGTTCAGGACATCCCATTTAAACGAGGCAAGCAGTTCCTTCATGGCGTTGGTCGTGTGTGGTCCGGCATTGTCGTTTAGCAGGCAGACTCCTTTTGTCAGCATGCCTCTCCTCTTGTTCTGAATCGCCCTCCGCAATTTTTTTAGGGTCTCACAGTATCTTGCAGAGTTGATGGTCTCCCCTTGAGACATATATTCAATTAAAATTATGCCTTGACAGTCCCAAAACATGGATGCCATGATTTTCTTGGCTGAAATTGTCGTTTTGAACTTTTTGGTGGAGGGTGAAGAGGTGTGACGCCACTGTTGAGACACTTTTGGTTTCAGGCGTGTAGTTTGAAACCCAAGCTTCATCTCCAGTAACGATGGAGCACAGATATTCATTTCCATGGAGTTTGCAGCGCCTCAAAAACTCTTGCTTGGCCTCTACTCGATTCAACTTGTGTTGGTCTGTCAGCTGTTTTGGGGCCCACCTCGGGGACAGTTTCCAATATCCAAGGGTTTCGTGTAATAGAGATCTGGAGATTTGCGGAAACATAGCAGAAAGTTTAACCACAGTCAATCTATGATCGTCACAGAGCGCATTTTCGATTTTTTCCACGATTTCGTCAGTCACAATTGAAGGTCTTCCGCTTTTCTGATCATCATGCACAGAGGTACGACAGTTTTTAAACTCGCGACACCACTTGTACACACTCGTACGATTCATAGCTTTATCACCATATGCAGTTTTCACCTCATCATAAACCTCAACCAGAGGTTTTCCCTTCCAAACAAGATAACTGATGACGCCGCGTATTTCGCACTTGGCGGGAGATTGGATTGACATTTTTCACAAAACGTGTTGTCCCATCAACAGTTCTCAACATACTGACCTCGAACCGGTCTCGTTGCGAAGAGGAGACGTCAGGCTACACTAAAGTGTAGCCTACATGTCGAAAATAAAATCCCTCCGGCTGTGAGAGCCTCAGTTCACTTACTTTCTGGATAAGCCTTGTATTTATAAACCCTAAAAGAATGACCGCAATCTGTTATCTGGAATTTTATACATCCAAAATCGAGTACACTCTGTATATTTTGGTTAAGCGGGGTTATATATATTCTCTCAACTCATTTTGCTTATACTGAAAATTGAAGTTTTCTAGCTAGAGATCACTTTTCGCATTCCACATCAAATATAATTTTTTATAAAACAAAATCATGAAAACTTTTATGATTTTTCTTTTCATTTTATGTTTTTATTAATAATTTTACAAATTTTTGAATTTTATGATGTATATTGCGAAAGTAATTGCAGGATGAGGTTGGAATTTCCACCCATTGTATATTGTGTATATTGAATATTATTGTATACAAAAAATTTGTTTGTCGCAAACAGTTGCTTTACAGTGGTGGAAATTAGCATTAAATAATGAAGGTGTTGGTCAGCAAATAAACACAAGAGTTGGTGGTGAAGATAGCGCATGTTCAAGAGGCCAGTTTGCTCCGCATCCAACAAACTGCAATAAGTACCTACAGTGTCAATGGGGCTTATATGAGATTTATTCGTGTCCTCCTGGCTTACACTGGAATAGTGTAAGTAATTCTATAAAGTAAAAATCTAACACTAAAAGTCAATAATAGGTTTGAGAATAATAACTCTTCTAACACTAATCATGAGATCGAGCCGATAGACTTGGCTTTTCTTATCCATCTTTTATCCAAAAAATTTAAAATTTTTATGAGACCTTACGAAAACTTGAGATTTTTTTTTTTAAAAAAAAGCATGAAACTGTTATTTTTACGCCTGTTACCACGAATTTATGAAAAATCTATTGTAATATATGCAAAGTTACACGAAATTGTCAAAATTTGGCAATAAATAATTTTTTTAGTCTGGTATTATAAAAAAAGTCTAGCAAAAAATTGTATTTATCAAGCGCTCTTAAGATATTGTATTTAAAAATAAAATAAGGTATTCGCTTATTACCACACTATACAGCCATTGCTGTGGTAAAAGGAAGAGTGAAAAACTGCTCTCTTTGAGCTGATGTCATTGGACCCATTCCTACAGTTATTTTTATGACATATGTTATTATATGAAAGCACAGGATTTCGCGAACACGTTATAAAAAAAAATAAGAAAAGATACTGTAGAAAATGTTAATAAGAATGGGAACAAGTGTCTGAAAATTGCCTATTCTATGAATCTCAAGACAGTTTATACCCTTTAAAGGTAATTTTCAACTCAACCAGCGTTTATATAAGGAATATTATTGAACTAAATACCTACCCCTACCATTCATAAGCGTATTTTAATACCCTTAAACAGATTTTTTCAAAAGCCTTGTCATTCAGCAGTACCACAATATTCACAAATCAATAGAAAAATTCCCACTAACCGTATTCTAGTGCGCATTTTAGTGTTTCTAAAGAGCTTACTTTTCCCTCATACATTCAGCTACTATTTAACTATAATGTTCACTGCTGTGCACGTTCATTGACCTTCACTTTTACACCAACTGTTGAGTACTTGCTCACTCGTCATCTAACAACAATATATTGGTTATCCGTCGGATAAGGTTAAGGATTTTTATCACTAATCACAGATTGCTGACCTTATAAGTATGCTTTTGGTATGTCAATTAGAGTGAATGTTACTTTTTTTCTAACTGTGCAACCAATTATTACATTCCGTTGTTAGATATTTTTAATACATGGGACCTTTAATGTTATAAATTTTTCAGTAATGTGTTGATACCAATATTTTTCAATTCCAATTCCAAAAATCAAAGGAGAGTGTAAAAATAAAAACTAAAAAATAATAATGTTTTTATATTATAACTTTAATGATACATGCAATGAAACAACATGGCCGCACAATAAAACACAAGTTAACCTCTTTTAATAACCTCGTGCTCATAACTGTATTTGGAAGTTCTGCTTTTATTGAAATACAACAACGCCAATCAATCTAAATAATCGAGTGCACTTTGACACAATCACTTTTTGTAATTTTATTTTATAAAAATAGCAAAAACTATGGTGAAAACCCATGCGAGCAGCATTAATGTACTACAAATTTATTCACTGTGAAGGCCCAATCTTGTGAACTGATTGTATTGAATCTTGATTGACTTCTTCCGTAGTTCAATAAGTGATTTATTTGTACTTATTCCTTTTTCTGATTCCTGTATTCTTAATTAAACAAGCAGTTGGACTCTGGTATATGATTAAAATTTGTCAAATTAGTTATTTAAAATAACAACAATTTAAAAAATTTTCCAGTTAAAAAAGTTTTTTTTTACTCTTTCAAGCCGAAATTACTCAAATTTAGTATATTTTATCCTAAAAAATTGGGGCATTTTTGTCACAGTACAAAAACTAGAGAAACGGTATTGAAGAATTGAATTTTGAATTTATACATCCCTAAAATTTTGTTAAAATTAGTTGATTTGTGTGACTCCAAGTTCCTTTTGTTATAAATATATTTTTTCGTTTTCTATTTGTATTCATCTGTTAATGTGTGCAATGGCTCATGAAGTAAAACATGAAATGATTTTTAACTAGTTAGATGCAGGTACTCTTGATGATGCTAAATACGATAATGTGGACTGGTTAAAGGTGGAGGAAATTGTTAATGATATATTCTTCTTATTCTATACAATTTCTGCGATAATACAAGGTATATAATATCAGAATATAGTGAGCATAATTCCATTACAGAACATTTAGATAAAGAAATAGCTGAAGTGATAGTTAAAGAGTATGTTGACAAAGAGAGCCTCCATTAACTCTAAAATCTGGCCTCAGAATATGTCAGAAATGATAAATTACATAATGGTATGCATATAAACAGCTTGCAACTAAGATTCTCCAACAAAATATCATAAAATGCTTGAGATTATAGGGAATGCCAAGGACTTTTTAGAAATTAAAATAATACAAACATATGCTACAAGTATCGATAATTAAATTTTCTTTTCAAAATAATATAGTTTCATGTACAATTTTTGCCTTTTATGATGAAATCTATATGTGCGATTGACTGTGTAATTTTAAAAAGCGCGACTGCTACTAGGTTAATACTAAGAGATACTAGTTAAGATCATTCACAGATGTTATACTTCTTCATTACAACTTTGAAAAAGGTAAAATTAGTTGAAATGCATTGTGAAACCCTTGAATACCCTCCCTGAAGTCCATATTTATCCCTCTGTGAATACATTTTGTTTGGACAACAAAAACACTGGGAAGAGAACGATTTGAAAACGATCAAGTTGTCTAAGATTTCGTGCGCAATTGGGTGATGAGTCCACTTCGAAACTTTAAAGAAGGGATCTTGAAGCTTCCAAACTGCTGGGAAAAATGTGTAGAGGATAAAGAGAGACTGTTGAAAAATATTAAAAACATTGTAATTTCTTATAAATGAATGTATATAACAAATATCTGGTTTATTTGACTCATTCTTGTATTTATAAAAATACACTTATTTTAATTAGTTCATATTCTTGTGTGAGTAATGTGTTCATACAAGTATCTTGTCGAATATCTGGCAATACTGCGGCTAACTCAACCATCAAGTCATACTGATATGGCGCGTAGTCTAGTTAATTTTAATTTGTTTTTATATTTTGTATAATTAAATTTATTGTTACATCAATAAAAGTTTATTTATTTATTTATTATTAATCGAGTAATTTTGATACAGAATCGTCAAATTTGTGATTGGCCTGCAAATAGCCACTGTGATTCAAAAGCACCAGCTGGGCCTGGTGATATTCAATCGGAAGAGGAATCCCATACTGAAGAAGCTCCAAAATTAACTTCATCACCCAAACCAGCTTGGACATGGACTACACCTTCAACTACAGAATGGAGCTGGACTCCAAGTACACCAACTCCTCCAAAACCTACTAAACCAAACAGACCTCATAAAAAGCATCCATTATCAGGTAACTTTTTTTTAATTTTACTTGGCCTTGTATGAATATATAGGGAAGGAAAGTATTGTTTTTATGTTGATTTTTAGAAATCATGTTTTCACCGGAAATACTTATTTTCCGGCCCCCTGAAACCAATAAACATTTCTAGCCATTGGTCTGTGTGCATGAAAACAAAATATCTTACAAATGGAATATAGTATGAAGTTGAAACTTAAAACTTAAATTAGGTACCACAAGGGGACTCGGCACAAAGATTTTTATTTAAATCAATCAACTGGTAGTAGTTTATTCATGCGATCACTTTTTCACAATTTTCTCAAAAATCACCTCCTGTACTAAATTTTTTATTTTCTACAAGATAGGGTTAGTGCCATGTCTGCTGAAATTCTTGGAAAGTCTGTGCTATCATGGTAAAAATGGTTTTTTTAAAGATTATGGGCTTAATATGACTAAAATTTTTTCTATACTTAGTTTAGCGGTAATTAGTGATTTTCTGTATTTTTTTCATAAAAAATTTTTTTCATAAAAATTGGGATTTCTTAAGATTACAGCTGTAGTTTACGTTCTACCACAAAAATGTAGTATGTAATTACAGTTATAGAAAATAAAATTTTACAACTTTTATTTCAAGCATTTTTTTCGACAGCCTGGTTAGCGTCAATTAGTGATTTTCAGTTTTAAGTTCTGCAGAGGTTGATTTCATTTTGTTCACTCATGATTAAAATTAGGTTGTATTTTTCATTATTTAATTGGCAAGAGAACATTGTGTGATTGTTTCATAACAGATTTCTTTAAATATTTTTGTGATAAAATTATATCATTGTTGAAGGGAGTAGTTAAATAAAAAATTATGTAGGAGGCAATTCTGGAAAGTAAGAGTGTTGGGCCACGGTTGCTGAAAGGGAATTTATTTCAACAAAGTTGGCAGCACTGCACCTGAAGTTCAAGGTCTTAGGATTAGAATGTGTGCTCATTTGTCTCAAGCCATTTGAAAACTCTTATTGTAGTAGCCTTGTTGAAATGAGTGTCTCGATTTTGAATCCCTGAGCATACTTCCGAATGAAAGTTGTGTACTATTAGTATCGTTCGTTAAAAGATTGTAGATATTCATAGTGAACGAAGGGAGTGGACATCCATAAATCTAGACTGATATGTTAAACAAGATAAAGAAGTTATTTCCAAGTGAAAACAAATAGTGCAGTCTGGTGCTATGAGACCTTAAAGAATTACAGAGGGTGATACAGAACAAAAATCTGGTGTCAAACACTCGCACGACTTTCTCTTGCCAATGTAAATAATTAACAATAAAAAGTAACATTCGTCATAAACACGTTAGAAATAAACAAAATACTAACCTCAAAAAACATAATCTTATTTTAATCATGAGTGAAAGACACAAAATGAAAATCAACCTGTTTGGCCTAAAAATACGGAAAATCACTTTTTCATGCTAAACTAGGCTCTGTAGAGAAAAATGCTTTAAATTAAAGTTGTACATCTTTTAATTTCCTATAAATTTGATTATATAAACTTTTGTCGTAAAATGCATACTAAGGCCGAAATCTTAAAAAAATAGATTTTTCACACGTTTTCGTGAGAAAAATACAGAAAATTCCTAATTACCGCTAAATTAAGCGTTATAAAAAAATGTTTGAAATAAAAGTTGTGGGATTTTAAATCTTTACAACTTTAATTCTATAATTTTTTGCGCTAAAATGTATATTAAAGCTGTAATCTTAAGAAAACAATGTTTTTACGTGAAAACAGCCTCACCAAGAATTTCAGCAAACATGGCGCCTACCCTATCTTGTAGAGCATAAAAAATTTAGTAAACAAGGCGATTTTTAAAAAAATCATAGGACCAGTTTTTGAGAAAATCGCAAAAAAGTGAAAAATTACACGAATAAACTACTACTTCCGGTTGACCGCTTTTGATGAAAATGTTCGTGTCGGGTCCGGTAGTGGTATGTAACTTAAGTTTCAAGTTCGTACAATGTTCTGTTCTTCAGATATTTTGTATGGACACACACACAGACCAATCGCTAAAAACATGTTTTTTGGGTTCAGGGAGTCTGAAAACTTGTAGATCTGATGAAAACTCAATTTCGAAAAATCGACATGAAAACAATACTTTCCTTCCTATATATTCATATAGGCAAGAGAAAGTAAAAAGGGGAATGTTAATCTGACGAGAACAACGATTTTAACGATTATGCAGACTGTCATTTTACGCCTAATAAAAACTCTTTTATTTCATTCAGTTTCATTCCTAAAAATTTCAAAATGTTACCATTTATTTATAAAGAATTTATTATTGGAACAACGTTTAAACCAAATTTTTCCGTTTTCATTTACGACCAGAATAAAAATTGAAAATTAAAAAAAATATTTTCTTTTAGAAATATCAATTTACGTACGAACAAGTGTCACTAAATCACTAAAAAATACAAAAAATATGTTTAGCTATATACATAAAATAAAGTAACTCATTGTAAAAATAATAATCTTTAGATATTGCAAACTGATAGGCGTTCAAAAGATATCACACTTTTTGTACAACAAAGTAACGTGTGCTGGATGAAAAAAATCACCTCAAAATAATGTCTCTTTTCAATTTTTGTTTACTTCTCTTCTATGAAAAATTCTATTCTTTTCCGCATGTCATTTTGTGTATTATCCTTTTCTAAACAGGATAGCGTAAATCAAAATATGTTATCGTTTATTTTGTCGCTAATTGTAAGGTTTAACCGAGGGATAGGCGAGATGGGTAGTGTTAACCTTCTTTGTTTGATTTTAGAGTCATAAAATTTGTCGCCGCACTTCTAATTTATTTATTTTGATCTTTACATTTAAAGCTAACTGATGATGTAATTCCCAAACAAATACCTTTTTTTATTGAAAAGTTATGAACGAAAATGTTCAAATTTTAGTACTGGCTCCTCAAAAAAATCTCATTATTTTGCGTAACACCATGTCGTCAATTTTCATCATACAAATATGCATGATACATCAAATTAAAGAGGAGAAAATTCTCTTTCCAATTAAACTAAACCTGTTGGAAAATAATGAATAGTTGCAGAGAAAATTGAGTTTAAAGAAAGGTGATGACGCATGCGTGATTTCGGGCTTCCTGGTTAGCAAGGGTTAATGAAGGGAATGTACTTGTTGCGTGACAATGCACGTCCTCACACGAACAACTCCACAAAGCGACTCTTAGATGTATTTGGTTGGGAGTTCATTAACCCCCCCCTCCACTCACAGAGTCTGTAGTACTAATTGGATGTTCTTTGCATACAATTACAGTCGTACCTATATGAACCACTCGCTATATAAACTTGGTTTTAACATTTTTTTTCCACCTCGCATTACAAACTTTGCTTCACAATATAAGCATTGTTACATATGTATTTTGTTTTCCTAAAAAAGGTGATTCAATTTATAATTTGCTGTTCTGGAATGTTATTAATAATGCGTGTACATACATACATAATTTATCAGTAAAACCTATTTAACTGTAGACAACGTACGCTACTTTACAAAAATTGTTTCTTTATCTCTAGCACTCCGCTTGATTCATCAGTTAAATTCTAACATCCAGCCACTGTCCTTACATTATGTTCTGAATCTTATCTCTTTTATTTCCACTTGGTTCACACTCTTTCTTAGAAATCAATTCACATTCAACTGTCTTGTTAGCACCGTCTTGCTTTCAGTTTCAATCCGGCTTTACACCCGTGAATAACCATGTTGTCATCAGAGTTTTGAAAGCCTGGTTTTTTATATTTCATGTTTAATTTCAGTTTAGTGTTTTGTATTTGTTTGTTTGCTATTGTACTTTACAATTTAGAATTTTGAGAATGCCTTCAGAAGGTATGGTCCGGGTTTGAAAAGAAATTGAAACTATTGACAATAGAGATTAAAAAAGAAATTGTTGCTAAATTTGAACATGGAGTGAGACATGTGGATTTGGCTTCAATGTATGGATTAAACAAGTTTACTATTTCCACAATCATAAAGAAAAAAGAAAGTATAAGGTAACTGTTGTTGCAAAGGGTGTAGCAGGATTGACAAACACAGAAATGTAATTCCTGATTATGTAGCGGGGGTGCACCCCACTATACAAACTTTTCGCTACATGAACTCTACTTCAGAACGGATTAAGTTTTGTGTAGTGAGGTACGACTGTAGACCTATTTAATGTAACTCGCATAATAATCTGCATAAAATTAATTTTCTTTTCATACAATTCATGTGGAAGGTTGGTCAGTGACCACATGTCATCTCCAACCAATTCATATCTTTGAATCTCTTGAAACCAGATTAAAATATTTGTCTGGCTCAGACATAAAAAATTATTTCACATTTTTGTATTGTCGTTTTGTTCTAGGTCACTTCAAAGTTGTATGTTATTTCACAAATTGGGCTTGGTACAGACAAGGTATTGGTAAATATTTCCCAGAAGATGTTGACACAGATTTATGCACACATATACAGTATGGTTTCGCAGTACTTGATTACGAGAATCTCGTCATCAAACCTCATGACAGTTGGGCTGACATCGATAATCGTAAGTACTTTGTTATTATGAGAAGGTGAACCCAAAAATAACCAAACAAAATTCACTGTGCGCATTTTTCTTGTAGTTCAAGGTTCTCCTTCTAGATGGTGTGCATGACATTTTGTGCTTATATTTGCTGAGTAGTTTATGTAATAATCTGAGTAATTAAAGGAAAAGTAATTATACCAGTTGAAATATTAATGTGAGATTCAAGGTCAATCCCGTTCCTCTTCTCTCTTTACCCCTTGACAAATTTGTTGTTGTGCTAAGACCTTTGTTTACAGAGCTTAGTTGTGGTCTAACATCTCTGAAACCTAGACAGGAAATTTTTTGATCTTGAACCTGGATTAATATGTTTACTAATATAAATTTATTTGTTTAATATTTGATTATACACAACAGGCCATATAATGCCCAATTACATGTACAATATTACATGAACAGTATTCAGATTAAGCTAAATATTACAAAAAAAATAAATGATAAGATAACAGGTTTATTTACAAGATTGTGGCCTTAGTATGCATTTTAGGGCAAAAGTGTATGTAATCAAAGTTGTAGAAAATTAAAAACCAACAACTTATTTCAAACATTTTTTCTTCAACGCTTAGCTTAACACCATTTAGTTTTTTGTATTTGTTCATCAGAATCAATAAAAAAATTGGAATTTTTAAAATTGCGGCCTTATTTTGCATTTTATAACAAAAGTGTACATAATCGAAGTTCTAGGAAAACCAAGAACTTGTATTTTTAAGTCTACTAGAGGTTGATTTTCATTTTGTGTCATTCTTTCATGATTACATAGGTCATAGTTTTCATTATTCTCATTAGCAAGAGAAAGTCACGTGTTTTACACCAGATTTTTGCATGTGACTTTTTTTTTGTCTGTGATACTGCAAGGATGGTTTTTTTAACCTCGAATAAGCCACAAATATAAGACAAGTAAATATAGAAAAAAATGTTTTATTATTAAAAGGTACATACTTCTGGGTACTTTTCAACATAATCATTTTGATGATTGAAGCATTTATCGTACATGTGCACGAGCTATCCAGTATGCTTTTCATAAAATGTTGCCGCCTATGAATTTAAATGAATCTTGATTTTGTCTTGAAGCGCTTCGTTGTGCTTCTGGTGGAGTTCATGCAGCCGGGGATCACAATTAATGCAGGTGTTTATTGTAAAACTTTAAGAAGTTTGCAGAGAGCCATTTAAAACAAATGAAGAGGTTGTTGTGGAGTAAGTTGATGATGATAACCACCCGTAGTGTTTTTTTTATAAAAACAAACCTCAGGCTCTGCTGCTGGCTACCCATAGTTGCTTAGTTATCCATTATCCACAGCCAACAATTTAATGGTCTTTCCCTATCCGAAACCTGGTGATGTGTCTTATCTCCTCAGCTAAGACTTTCAATCCTTAGTGCAGAAAGAGATGGAGATGAGTTGTGTTGGGTCTGATCCAAGGAAACTTGGAAGAAGAATAAAGAAGATGATGACCAATAAACATGTAATTATAATTTTATAAAAAAATTTGTTAATAGGTTTCTACGAGAGAGTCGTTGAACTTAAGGATAGAGGTATCAAAGTTCTGTTAGCTATTGGCGGTTGGAACGATTCAGAAGGTGATAAATACAGTAGATTAGTCAATAATCCAGGAGCTCGCCAGCGATTTATTCAACATATTGTCCAATTTCTGAAGAAATATGATTTTGATGGGCTTGATCTTGATTGGGAATATCCAAAGTGTTGGCAGGTAAACTGAGTTTTTTTTTAATTACAAGGTGTATTCCTTAACCTTATAGCCGGCAATAACATTTTTCTAGACCGGCAGAGAATTTCTAGCTTATGGGTCACCAAACCGTAAAGAAATCATTAAAAATTTGCTATAAATCACAAACCATATCACATGACGTTGGAAAATAACAGAAAGACTTAGGAACATAGAATAAATACGTTATTGAAATTTTAATCTGACAGTTACAGATGCTAGAGCTTTTTGAACATAATTATTAGACAAATATATTTCCAAAATTTTAGATGACACACAGTTTAAAACTTTCTTATGCTCTACTTTCAAAATTCATTACATACGAAACATTACTTTTAATGTTTATTTCAAAATAAAACAAAAACAAACTATTCTATGTTCAAAACTGAAGAAAATATTATACAGAAACGCATCATGTAAACCAAGAAATAACCAAATTCAGCTCTCAGATAGCGTGGTTTCAACAGAGAAACACAGGCAGGGTATGCAACTAAAACAATTGTATTATACATAAAATTTTACTATACATTACTAAACTATTGTACAAAACAGCAACACTGTCTGTAGATTAGTTTAAAACTAAAACGACAATATTGCAATGGTATGAAGCAAATCCGATTTTGCGACGCGACCGGTTCAAGAAGTGGTAACATTATGACAAAATTGACGATTGCTGGCTCTAAGGTTAAGTAATGGCCATTGGCTTATATTTAAATATCGGTAGGTCTTAACACAGTTTCACACATGCAGTGCTAACTAACGACTTTACAAAGCCGCTTCAATTGTTGTTTTGATTCAATGGTCATTTGCCAGCTGGTGTATGTGCATCACCATGTCCACAACAATCATTTCTTCTGCCATTTGTCTAGTGCGCGCTGTGATTCGATTTTTGGATGCAAAAGGAACTTCTGCTGCTGAAATCTATTGGGAGTTGTGCCTAGTGTATTGACCTTCAGTAATGAGAAGGAAAGTTTCAACAATGGTGTCGATGCTTTCAAAATGACCGTATAAATGTACATGATGAAGAGCAAAGTGGCAGTTCCAGTATTCAGACCGATGACATTGTTAATCTAGTGAACCAAAAATTGCAATGATCAGTTATTGATGATAAGTGCTGTGGCTAATAAATTTCTGCATGTTGCATGAACCTCTAGCTACAGGATTGTCACAGACGACGCGGAAACTGTCATCTGGTGTAACATTTGATTCTTAACAGAGTTTAGCGTCAATTATTAATGTCCTGTATTTTCAAGCCGAACAAAGGTTGATTTTCTTTAATGTCATTCACTCATGATAAAAATTAGGTTTGTTGTTCACTTTGCTTTGTTTACTAAGATTAAAATATATAGGTTATATATTTTATTATTTACATTGGCAAGATAAAGTTATGTGAATTTTTCCGACCAGATTTTTTCATCATTGTGAATCAGGATTCGTTCATTCTAAAATTAAATTATGAGTACTTCATCCTGGTTCTTGTTCTGGAACCTTGGCTTCAGCAGGGGTTTACTGGTGGGGCAGGAAAAATTTTGAGGTAGAATAATTCTCAATTCCACTTTAATTAATCTAAAGGTTTTGGGGTGGAAGAAATACATTGACCCATTTATTTTCAACTGTCTAATTATATCAGCATTACATTTTTACAATTTTTACATTACATTTTTGGTGTTTTTTTTAAGGTTAATTGTGACAGAGGGCCAGAATCTGACAAAGCAAATTTTGGATTATTTGTAAAGGAAATAAAAGCTGCATTTAAACCTCATAAACTACTTTTGTCTGCTGCTGTATCTCCTAGTAAAACTGTCATTGATGCAGGTTTGTATCGTTAATTTAATAGAGGTTTTAACCATGGTTACAAGGTTTACCAAGGTTACAGATGTCAGAAGCTGAAGGATCTGTTGACACAAGAGCCTTTTTTCTGCCTCTGATAGGCCAGAAATAAAAGACAAATGGATATACAAAAAAAAATTTATTATTAAAAGTTACATTACGCTCATGGCTACTTTTCGATGTAATCACCTTAATAAATTGTCATACCTGTTGACAAGCCTTCCATTATTCTCTTTGTAAAATTTTGCTGTTAATTAATTTAAATGAGTCTTGACGTTGTCTTGAATATGTAGGTTCACCATAAGTGCTTTGTTTATGGAATTTCCAGAAGTTTCTGTATTCTGTTGTTATGGAATATTTAGACTACTAAAAACTTTGAGCTTGCTGTGTCCCAAGGATATTGAAAAACTTGCCTAATGGCTTCAGTTTTGAAGTATCATTATGCCACTGAAGGAGAAGATTTTTTGAAATCAATTGTGATTGGATGAAGAAGTAATTTTTTCCCTGCGCTGAAAAAGTGGCTAGGAGGATTTTTCAAGTGAAATTACACTTTGTTCAAAATGGAGGCCGGTTCAAGCAACTTGATAGGTAATATGCAACATCTTCATTTTGTACCCTGTGAAATTCCAGCTTAGACTTCAAGCTTACCAGATAAAATCTACGAGATGGTATCAAATTTAAATTGGACTAATTTTTTTTAAAATTTAACTTAATTCAACTAATCTTACAAATGGATATATTATTTTTCTACATACTCTCCTGCCCTAGAAATGCATTTTTCCCATCAGATTGGGACTTTTTTATTCCATTATCATAAAAACTCTTCGTATGTTCTAACCATTGGAGCGCAAATGCTTTCATCACTTCAATGTTGTTGGAACACTTGCCTTTAAGCACTTCTTTAAGGGCTCGAAAAAGAGAGTAGTGACAAGGTGATAAGTCTGGACTACAGGGTGGATGTTCTAGCAGTTCCCATCTTTATGTATCCAATTTTTGCATTATAGTGTTGTCACTTGGGGCCTGGTCTTGTCATGCAGAAGAATGACTCTTCTGGCCGATTACTTCTTTTTTCTTCGAAATGAAAATTTCACTGCATCCAGTAATTCATAATAAAAAATGTTTTTTGAAAATGTAGTGAAGTGTGATATCAGTTTCACTTCATAATTTTTTCTGATTTTTTAGGTTATGATGTAAAAGCAATAGCTGAGAGTTTAGATTGGGTCTCAGTCATGACATATGATTATCATGGCCAATGGGACAAGAAAACTGGTCATGTCGCACCTATGTATTATCACCCAGATGATACCTACGATTATTTCAATTCTGTAAGTTTTTTCATGAATAATTTTTATTTTTATGTGGCTTCCTGGCCAGCCCAGTCTGTCAGTTTGGTAAAAATTGCTTTCGATTGATAAGTAACATCGGTTTAATAAGTGGCTTTTTATGATGACCATAAATCAATACAATCATACAATTATAGTCATACAATTATTTTATAATTTAAATTCTGAAAAAGCAATTAGGTGTGTGTGAAAGCAAACCACCTAACCTCATGAAGACTGTTATTTAAGGAACTTCAAGTGTTTTCGGTTTGATTCTTCTTTATAATTTTCAAAGTACAAATGTATGTTAAATTATACCTTTTAACAAAATTTAAATGTTCACATTCACAACAGTAGAAACATTATTTATTACAATATTGCTAAACACTACAATAATTTTTTTTAGCAAGAATGTACTTGTGCTGGCAGAAAATACATCAATAAGTTTAATACAAGTTTAAAAATATGTGGAAATCTGTTTTTTAGTTAAATAATCATGATTGATGAAACATTTTACTGTATAAGAGTTGCTTACATTATAATATATTTATTTTTTATTGAATTTCTAAATAAATTGTGTATTATTTGGTAAAAAATTTTAAATGGATTGCTTATTTAAGCAAGTATGTTAAACCAAGTACACATTGGAGGATCAAAGATAAACTGTCTTGCTTTTGCAGATCTAGCAGTTGTTTCTGGGAACACGGAAACAACAATAGAACAAATCAGCATGGTAAAAGGACAAGCAGAAAAAGCAGGACTGCAGATTTCCTTTGAGAAAAACTAAATACATAATAAACATCAATATAGCCCCGCATCACTTGAAGACACAATATAGAAAAATTTATAGCTTCAAATACCTCAGGGAAATAATAAAAACGACCAGCGAAAAGGAAGTAAACAGCTGCAGATGAAAATAGATGACTGGTACACTCTGAGGAACTCACCACTTATATAAGAAGAAAGCACTCTCAAGACCAGACAAGCCAAAATTAGACATTTTTGTGATAAACCTGTGTGTCTGTACACAAGTGAGTGCTGCAGAATGACCGGAAAGAATAGTTTAAGAGAAGCAGAGAAATTTGAGAGAAAGATCCTTTGCAAAATAATGAACTCAAAGATAGTAGACGGAAAATTTTAGTTAAGAGAATGAGAAGAAATGTAGAACGATTAGTAAAGGGAGACTAAAATTTTATGGACACCTGGATAGAATGAATGACAAACAAATTTTTAAGACACTAAACTACAGACTTAAGGTGTCGGATAAGTGGTTCAAAGAAGTCAGAAAGAAAATTGAGAAAACTGGAATAAACTAAGAAAACTACATGAACCGAACCGAATTCAGACAACTAATACGGACTTTGCTTCCATGAAGAGCAAAACAGAACACCAGGTGGACAGAAGAAAGGAAAAAAGCTTACAGTGAACAAATGCCGAGAACGTGCGCTGCAAAAGAACTTCCAGAAACGTCTAAAGTCACCTTATGTGATCTAAATTGGCCCTATATGGAAAGAAATTGAAGCAAAAGTAAATAAGTAAGGTAGTAATAATAAAAAGGTAATTGTTGAATAAGTAATCAATTTAAAATGGTGTTAATATACTCTTATTAGTTTTTATTTTGTCATGTCATGTACTTCCTTTCTGGAGTCCCCTGGATATTCTTAACAAAAAATTAACGTTGTTAAACCCAAAATTGAGCACATGAGGTGTGATGCAAAAAATGCAGTGAATCATCTTATTATGAAAAATTTCTTTCATGAATCTCGTGGCTGGCGGCAATTTTTAAAAAGCCTTTGACTTATGTCAAAAACCATTAGTGATTTCTGTATCTACTCTTTAAGAGGAATTGAATGACATTATTTTTGTTTCCAAATTCTGACGTTGATTTTTTGACTTTGGTTTTGGGCCACTTCCAGTCGAAACTAGAACTTCAAACACAATCCAGGTCCATTAACTTTAGGTGTAGATTACAAATTCGGAAACCATTTGCTGGTATGTCTTATAGTTTCTGAAATGTGGGTGTGACGAACGGACAAAGGAAAATGATTGATGACAGTTTTAAAAATTGACACCAAGAAACTGCTGACGCTACATCCATTTGAAGTAATAAGTTCAATAGCAAGATTCTTTTGCGATTGTCAGTGTTAAGTTTGAACAAGTTGTGGCGTCAGTATCATGCATTATAGATTTTGAACACTGCATTAACATTAAGTTTTGTTTTAAGTCGCAAAACCAGTGCTTAAGAAGCTCATGAAATGTTAATATTAGTGTATGGTGAAAATGTGGTAACTCTGAAGACTGTTTACAAGTGGTATGAGCGATTTAAAATTGGAGTGAGACAATTGAAGACAGTCAGTATTTCCTTCGACCTCAAAAACAGATGAAAACATGCCACGCTGCAAAACTGGTTGATTTTAAACAAGTAATTGACTATTCGAGAGTTTACCGAAGAACTGAACATCTCTATCGGGTCTGTGCATTGAAACTGATAAATTCGCAAATGAAACTAGGGTGTGTGAAATTTGTTCTCAGACTTTTCATGCTCAATGCCCACATCTTTATTCTGGTTCGCGAAATGTTTGCAGAAAAGAAAATTCCTCTGTCCTCATCTGCCTTACTTTCCGAATTTAGCACCATGCGACTTCTGGCTCTTCATTATTTACATTTGATACAGAAAGTTGTTTGAGTGTTTCACACAAGATATTTTTTTTGTTGTATCAAATTAATAATAAGTTTTTAATTTTATTCCCAGAATTTCAGTATCAATTATTGGATTCAAGAAGGAGTTCCACCTCGTAAATTAGTTATGGGTATGCCTCTGTATGGTCAGTCATTTAGATTGTCTAATGTTTCAAATAATGGTTTGAATGCACCAGCTTCTGGACCTGGGGAAGCCGGTGAACAAACAGCAGCTGCTGGTTTTCTTGCATATTATGAGGTATGTAACATATCATAAAATAATTTTAAAAATTGTCAATTGGTATAAGAGAATTTTCTTCTTGCGCACAGCAGAATGCAATTTTTTCTTTATTTTTGCGATTTTTTGTAAAACAACTCTTACAATTTTGGTTAAAATCGTCTTACTCAATACATATTTTGTGCTGTTCTGGAAAGTGTAAGTGGCATGTCTGCTGAAATTCAGGGGGCTATGCTTTTTGGTAAAAAGGTTTTTTTAAGATTCTGGCCTTAATATGCATTTTAGGGCAAACGTATAATTTTAATCAAAGTTGTTAACAGATTTAAAATCTATTCCTTTCGTTTCAAGCATTACTTTCTATAGCGCTTAGTTTAACATAAAACAGTAATTTTTTGTATTTTGCTCTTTGAAATCGGTAAACACGGGTTTTTAACCCTTAGAAGCTGGGTAGCCCATATATGGTTGTTAGATGACAAGTGTGTAAGTACTCAACAGTTTGTGTAATATTGAAGATCATTGTACGCACACACCAGTGAACATTTAAGTTAAAAAATAGCTGAAAGTATGAGGAAGAAAGTAAGCTATTTAGAAACACAATCAGGATAGTGGTAAACTTTCTATTGATTTTTGAATGTTGGGATATCACTCAATTCCGGTTTTGTTGAAGAAAACGGTGTCTCACTTAAGGCCGTATCTCTCTTAAAAATAGAGTTATAACCGCATTTGAAAGCCTGAATGGTAAAGGTAGGTAAATTGTTTTATGTTCCTGATATAGCAAAACCGGTTGAATTGAATATGACCTGTAAAAGGGAACAAATGCTCCAAAATTTGTAGAATAGTCTATTTTTAGACATTCTTCACAATGGAACTAAAATGTTCTAATATTATCTTTTATAATTTTTTCTACATCCACGTGTTCAGAAAATTCCGTGCTTTCATATAATATAACATATGTCATATAAATAACTGTAGGAATGGATCAATGACATCAGCTCAAAGAGAGAAATTTTTACAGCCTGCATTTTACATATTCACTTGACTCTTATAATATACGCTTGAATAGTCATATAGGTGGTAAGCAAGGTGTTTGATGTATCAAATTTTTTGCTAGACATTTTTCTATAATACCAGACTAAAGAAACTAAAAATAAAAAATATTTATTGCCAAATTTTGACAAAAACGCACGACTTTGCATAAATTACAACAAATTTTTCGTACATTCGCTACAACTGGCATAAAAAAATCGAGTTTGATGTTTGTTCTTTTTTAAACATCTGTCAAAGTTTTCTCAATGTCTCATAAAAACTTTAATTTTTTTGGATAAAAGATTGATTAAAAAAGCCAAGTCTATCGGCGTGATCTCTGAATTGTGTTCGAAGAGTTAATATTCTAAAACCTATCAGTCCCAGAAGGGTTAAGATTTCCACCTTGTTATGCATTTTATGACAGACATACATTACTAAAGTTATGGGCAGAATAAATTCTTTAAAATTCACTCGTGTCGTCATCTTATCAAACAACTTCATATCTTTTTCAGTTTCAATGAATCTACTCTGACTGTTTTGTAAATATTTTCTGATTCATAAAAAATTTTAAAAAAATTATTCAAGTTAAGTTATCAATAAAATGTTTTCATTTATTTCTAGATATGTGACAGAATAAAAAATAAAGGTTGGACTGTTGTACAAGACCCAGAACACAGAATGGGTCCATACGCTTACAAGAATGAACAGTGGGTCAGTTTTGATGATCAGCCGATGATTAAAAGAAAGGTATATTATAAGTTTCACCATTTTGTTAATTTTTTATTTTAGATACAGTACTGTTATTTGTTTGTAAATCAAACAGATCTAGTTGATCTACTGAATTTCTTCCAATTGGATCTTGAGTTATGGATGCTGTGTGAGGCCTAGATTATCATGAAGGAGGATTACATTTCTGATTGGAAAACGCCGTCTTTAGCTTTTGATCTTAGAGAAGCCAAGTTCCTCACTGATTATCGAATATGGACTCCTGTGATTTAAACCTACTGAAGTAGCAATTTTGTCAACAGTGAGGCACCAGTCTTTCAAAAGCTCCCTTATTGTATGGATGTTTTCTTCTGTGATGGGAGATCAAAGCCACCAATCGTGACTTTGATTTTCCATCATTTCCTGCCCTTCAGAAAACCTTTTGTGCCACCCATACATATATGTTTTTGAGAAACTTTCATCATTTCTGAAGGTTTCACTCATTTCTTTAGTATCAAATGAATGAAAATAACTTTGGCAAGGTATGGAAGTGGAATTAGGAGAAACCCAGATTGAATTCACGGAAAAGCAGCAGCGCCCTCTGACTCCTACTAGGATTGATTAAAAAATTCCTGTTATATTATATTGACCCTCATTTGTATTCCTACCATCTATTAACAGACCACAAACAAATTTTTTACCTGTTTGAAAATACTAAATTGTGTCCTTATTTTCTTTTTAACAGTCTGAATATATAAGAAAAATGAATCTTGGAGGTGGTATGATTTGGGCTTTAGATCTTGACGACTTCAGAAATCGATGTGGTGGAGGCGAATATACTTTATTAAAAACAATTGCATCAACTTTGGCGAAACCACCAAGTAAGTTTTCTCTTTAACACTTCCACTGCTGAGCCCGTCAATTGACATTGTCACGAAACTTTTCTGTTTTGCAGATCCCATCATTCGACTTCCCCAAGTTGTATTATGTGATTGACTCGTCTATGGACAGCATTTCTTGTGTTACTAACATTATTTTAAATTTTTAGTTATAAAATACACCACTAAAGCGCAGGTATTGCAAGTTTAATTTCCTGTCTGTGGTTATTTTAACATATGTTTACTAAGCGTGTTTATAGCCTACAATTTGTGTTGTACAGCATGTTCGCTGTTCACCGTTTTGCAACAACATGTCGTTGAATAATGATAAAAGTATTATTATTATTATTATTATTATTGTATATTATCATTATTATATAAATGATGATATCATTCAAGTTGTAAGTAGGTTTTATAATCCTATATTTTTAGTGTAATACAATATAGTTAGGTTGCCTCCGTATTATTTAGCGTATGGCTTTTCAAGACATTTAAAAATCAGCATCATAATTGTTATATATTGGGATCAAATATGACCCTCTGTCTATAAGGATGGGAAATAACATTAATGATTGTTTGGGAAACAAATAGTCATAAAAAAAAACCATGAAAAATATGTACATACAGTACGTAATTATAAAAACATGCTTAAGTCTATATACAGACATCCAGTCTGTCCAAGTAGGCTATTGATTCTGTAGTTGCCATCAGGAAATCCGCTCTTGTCCCTCCTCTAAAGGCAGTTATTCTGCACTCTTTCACTATGTGATCAATAGTTTGTCTTTGACCACACACATAAAGGCGATGGTATTTTGCCCCATTTAATCAATAAATCAGCACACCTACCGTGTTTTGTTCTTATTCTATTTAGAGCTGACCATTTTCTACGAGGTAGTCCAAAACCTGGTGGTTTTTGTGAAAACCATGGGATTTGTTCTTGCTGCTTTGATGCCCAAAGTTGGTTGCCTCTGTAGTAGTAATGATGTGGTGATGATGTTGGTTGCCTCCGTAGCGTAGTGGTAGCGAGTTACGGAGGTCCCAGCTAGGGTCTGGGAACTTTCCAAGTTAAATTCCACTGTAGTCGCTAATAACCGAGCTGTTGATGTGACTTTAAAAAAGTAAACTAAAAAATAACCAATATAGGCCTAATTAAATCAAGTTATAATATTTCTAGTATGGTTCAATTCTTCTTTCTTTCTCTAAAAGTGATTCTATTTGTTAGCATATTTTTAAGCACAAAAATTATTTTGGTAAATAACAAATAATGTATTTTAAAGAGAAAGATTAGAGCTTTAATTTGAGGTAAGTAAGAGTGAAAATTGGTTAAAAACAAATTTAGAATAAGATCTTGAAAATTGTCATTAATGGCCAGCATGGTACATAAGTATTGAATTTAACTCCCAGCAGTAAAGTTTTTGTAAAATAAAATAAAATGTTTGTAAAAATGCAAAATTTAGTAAACAGTAATGGCACTTTGTAGAATATATAATTGATAAATCAAATTAGAAGAAATCAGATGTCGTTGAAGTTACTTATAGTATTCAAATAAAATTATTACTTTTCAAAATTCTCAGTTAAATAAATAAAATTGATAGTACGTTAAAATAATTAAAATATGTATTTAGTTATTTGTCAGATTAAAAAATTAGTTTATTTAATAAATGTAATAAATAGACAACAAGTAGGAAGGGTGATTTCAGGGAGATAAAGACAGGCAAGACTGAAAGGATGAAGAACTATTGGGAAACAGGAGGCTAAAAGACCCTTCTTTTATGGTTGACTAAAGTGGTCCCATGCGGGCCATAAAAGTTAAAAAAATAAAAAATTTAAAATTTATTAACTTTATATTAATGAGAGAAATTATCTAGATACCTGAGAGATTAAAAACTTTTGTAATCTCAAAACCTTAAAATTTAGTTTATTTATTGATATTTAAAAGAAGAACTTCATGAATTAAAACAAATTATTAACTTATTTTATAAAATTTAAAACCAAGAAAATGTTGTTGTTGTTGTTTAGGTCATCAGCCAAAAGGCTGGTTTGAACCTCTAGAGGTTTTACTAAGTAAAACGAGGAGTGAGGTGGTTTACAATTGCCTTCCTCACTGAGTGAAAAAAATACGCTTAACAGCATGCCGGGCCCTCTGAAAAGCACCTATTTTACACTCTGCAAATGACACCTTCACTTCATTCACCACAGGGTCTGGCTGTATAATGAAATTCATTACTTTCAGAGGAGACAACTCTGATTAGTGTCTTTTGCACCTCTACCTCTTCTGTTCTTAAATGATTCAGTCATTTATTTGGCTGACCATGTGATAAGGAACAGAACTATTTATTTTAGCCCTGCAACGAACAGATTGAGTGTAAATAAATTGACACTCCACCTGTATGTTATGGGCATAAGAAAATGTTAAGAAATAATTTCAGTAAAGATTTTAAAATGTGAAATTTACAACAATATGTAGGTTAGCTTGTCTGTGGACTCACATCGACCATCAAGCCAACGTGTTTTTGAAATGGTGATTGAAATTTGATAACTTAAATATTATAATAATTTATTGTAGTATGTAACGATGAAGAAATAAATCAAGATTTAAAATAGAATTTGAATATAAGTAAGAAATTTAAAAATAAGTATAAGATAGATGAAGAAAAGAGTAAAGCTCAAAGGATAAAAATCATAGTCAGAACTAAAAAGAAACGCAATTAGATAGGTAAGACAAAGTTCACCAGATCAAATTACATTAGTAAATTCAGTAGAGTCAAAACATTTCATATTATTGTTCAAAATTTACTTTTCCAAATTTAGTTTATTAAATTTTTCATACTCAAAAAATATATGTATGAAATAAACTCATTTGATTTATTTTGGAATATAATTTTTTTATTTTGTTTTGTTTATTTTATGGTAGTAGATATTACAATCGAATCGATGAAGTGAATTGATTCAATTATTCTGAGTGTAATATCTACACATTACACAACTCGATTGTTTAATAAATAAAATTTATTGTCACATAAAATAATATACATTTTAATGACAAGTCAAAATATTTAGGATAAGGAACTAGAAGGTTATACTACTGCACAAAAGGCAATGAAGAGACTGACGTGGTGTTCACTTGGAGTGAGCAAGGAAAACTGTGTGAAAACCTTGACTAGGACAGCCAAACAAGCTAGACTAATTAACTACAAATGAATTTTTAATCGTATACAGTGTCCGTATTCATAATCTAACTTACAGGGTCTGTTATGAAAGTAATGTGCATTTTATATGAAAAATAAATTTATTGATTGTACTGGTACAAACGCTTAAAATTCTTCAAAATATTCTCCCCCTGCATTAATACACTTGCGGAGACGTGACTGCCATGCCTGGAAAGCACCCTGAAACTCCTCGACAGAAATGTCAGTTAAGAACCTTGTAACATGCTTTTGGATGTTTTCCACGGACTACCAATGCTTTACTTTCAGCTCTCTCTACAGTCGGGAAAACAAAAAGTTGCATGGAGCCAAGTCGGGACTGTTAGGGGGCTGGGGGACCACCAAAAGTTCTTGACAGCGTATAATTTAAAGTTTTTTCTGGTCTTCCATCAATACTTTTGGAACAAGCGTTGCGCATTTGGAGATCCTCTGTGACTATCCCGTGTACCGCAAATGTGGGCGTGTTCAGCTATGTGCTGGATGCTCAGTCTATGGTCAGAATGCAAAACTTTGCACACTTGATTCACATTGTCGTCGGTTCTGGCTGTTGTTGAGCGTCCAGAATAGGGTTTGTCAGCGATTTCCTCCCGGCCCTCCATGAACGCCTTGTGCCACCTCCCAGACTGTGATCTTGAAATGTAATCGTCCTTAAAGGCCTCTTGAAGCATCTGGAATGTTCCGGTTGCATTTTTTCCAAGCCGCACGCAAAACTTGATGGCATATTGCTTGATGGAGCGTTCAAGTGAACGCTCCATCAAGCAATCCTTTACAACGCTTCACATAGAGACACGTCTTTCCGCTCAAACAGTTCAGAGCAAATTGGTGACCAGCTGCGTTGGAAAGGATCAACCCCCCCCCCCCCACCACATTTCCCAACCAGTTTTACCAGGCTGGCATGGATAGTCGCATCACAATAAAATTATGCGCATTACTTTCATAACGGATCCTGTAATAATAATTTAATAATCATAGAATTTAATTTAGTCATAGAAACTATTACATTAAATAGTTTGTGATTCTAGTAATGAAATTGAAAACCTAAATATTATAAAAAGAATTCATTATAAACTATAGACAAGGCCAAGCCATTCTATTCCATTTAAACGATAGTAATATTTGAGGATGAGCTGGACTCTTCAATAGGCTCCAATTTCTTAACATTCCTTGATCAAGTGCTGCTCTCAACTTTTGAAAATAAAGATTGGTTTCTTGATTCCTTGGCAATTATCTTATACATGTTCATTACAGCAGTGAAGTTGACAGTCAGTTTTTATTCCTAATTACAATTTAACTTCAGGGTATTACTGTAATTTGTTTACAGGTCCTCCTTCTTAACAATAATGTTATTAGCAATACTTTTAGTCCGAATGATTCCATTTGTGCTAATAGAAATGGATTTTTTTGTACTTCCAGAGGGTGTTGAAATGGTAACTGAAGCTGAGATTACAACTCCTGAAACAACTACAGCTGAATCTCCAGCTAATGTTACACAGGTTTTAACTACTACAGAAGTCATAGATGAATTTATTCCCGAAGATAAGTTAAATAAAGTTCCATCATACTTTTATAATGAACAGTTAAGGGTAAGTACGTATCAAATAATCTCAAAATATCTATAGAAAATGTTAATTTTTTTTGAATTGACATCTGTGGATCACGAGATTTCTGCCGATTAAGTTTGTTGTAAAATATCGTCTGGGGTATTTGCAATAAAACAAATTGCGTGATTAAAATGATAAAAATTACTATTGACAGCTTATCATGGTCATTCTGACTCATAGTAGTTATTTTATTTTAGTGAGGGTAATTTTAATACTGTTGATGTTGTGGAGATACAAAACAGGGTAAACTCAGCAAACAAATGTATGTATGCCTGCAACAAATTGCTATCTTCAAAGTCCCTGTCCCACAAAACAAAGATTAGACTATATAAAACAATCATATGTCCAGTTCTATTATATGGCTCTGAAACGTGGAGAATGACCAAGAAGGAAGAAAAAAAGCTGGTAGTGTTAGAAAATAAAGTCCTGCGCAAGGTATATGGGCCCTCATATGAACAAGGAGAATGGAGAAGAAAACACAACAAGGAAATTAGGGACCTCTACAGTAACCCAGACATTGTAAGCGAAATAAAATGTAGGAGAATGCGATGGGCTGGGCACGTGCTAAGAAGAGGAGAAGAGTCCAACCTGAAGAAAATATTAGACCCCAACCCCACAGGAAGGCGCCCCCGGGGAAGACCTAGACAAAGATGGTGGAAGCAGGTTAAGACCGACATGGAGAGACTTGGAGCTACAGAAAGAGATGCTGAAGATCGAGCGACATGGAGGCTTTTTGTTGGTGCGGCTAAATATCAACTCTGATATAGATGGCCATGGGAGTAAGTAAGTAATTTTAATACGGGTAACATGTATAGGGTTTTTAAAATTGAAAAAAGCTATTAGGTGCATGGTGGGAGCTACCTCACCTAATGAAAGCCACTGTTTTGAAGAGCTTAAATTGCGTACAGTTCCCTCTCTACATTTTTGTGGTGATAATGGTTGTTAGCCAAAATACTTTATGCAGAATTTTAATGTCCACATTCATAACACAAGAATCAAAATGATTCTTAAGGGCCTAACCACAACACTAAATTGTTTTAACAAAAACCTATTTATGTGAGGAGAAAATAAATCAATAAATTACCACTATTTTTAAAATGTGCTTATTTTCATTCATTTAAAAATCTGAAAATTACTTGATTGATTGAAACTTTTTACAATGTACAATCATTTTTTTCTTTTAATATTTTATTAAAATAAACAAATGACCCAAAAGATCCAAGCGCATGCTAAGAAAACTTTAGAATTCTGTAAACATTAAAAGTTATCAAATTAACAAAACCCGAAGTAGTAGTTTATTTCTACAATTTTCTCAAAAAACCAGCTCCTACAATTTTTTTTAAAATCGCCTCTTTTACTACGTTTTTTGTGCTCTACAAGGCAGGGTAAGCACCAATCTGCTGAAATTCATGAGGGGGCTGTGCTTTTGTGATAAAACTTTTTTTAAAGTTGTAGCCTTAATATGCATTTAAGGGGAAAAGTCTTTATAAAAGTTGTAGAAAATTTTTAAAAAATCTACAACTTTTATTTGAAACATTTCTTTCTACAACGCTTAGTTCAGCGTTAATTAGTAATTTTTTGTTCTTGCTTAGCAAAGTCTATAAAAAATGGGATTTTTTAAAATTGCAGTCGTTATTTGTATTTCACTATAAGTGTAAATCAAAGTTATAGAAAATTAAAAAACCTATAACTTTTAATACAAGTTTTTATTCTACAGAGCTTACGTTTAGTGTCATTCACTCTTGGTTAAAATTAGGTATGTTTTTTAATTTTGCACTGACTACTCGTGATTAAAAGTAGGTTATATGTTTAATTATTTACATTGGTAAAAAAGTCGTGTGACTGTTTATCACCATTTTTTTTTATGTAAACTGGTCTGGTCTTCGTATTTTTTGAAACTTGTATTTAGGTCAAAGAAAGTAAGGATATAGATAGAAAACTATCAAAAGAACCGTCGCGCATGTGTAATGAAAATTTCACCCCACTACTACGGCAAATGAACTATGCGGATGCGCAGGAACCAGTATTATTGAGAGATGTTTGCGTCTTTCTGATGATGTACATATTTTGGTGGAGGGGATCAGTCCATATCATAGTCTCCTGTACTTCGCTTCGTTCCATCGCCTCAAATCTACTTTTGAAAACTATTGAAGTGTTGATGTACTATAACGCGCGTGTATATGTATATTTAGTGTGTAAATATTGCCGTATAACATATTTTTCTACAGTTTAAGTTATTGTTTAAATTTCATTAAAATTACGAGAGTAAAATTATAATCCGCAACTTAGTTATATTTTTGTTTATGTTGGCAGTACTGTCGTTTTGCATTGATGATTCATGCTTTGTTTATTTGTGGTTATATGTATGCAAGTTTCAAGCTGCTAGGTTAGTTTCGTTATTGCTGTCGTATTGTTAATCATGGCTGCTCCACTTTCTATTTGCACCAAAGAAGAGCAACATTCATTGATCCGGTTTTTTGTGGTCAGAAGGTGTATCAGGGGCCGAAATTCGTAGAAGACTTTCGGTATAATATGGGAACAATGTTTTGCCACAACGGAGTGTCTACGAATGGATTGAAAAATTCAAAAATGGTCGCACAAGTGTTACGCACGATGAAGGAGCCGGACAACCATTTACCGCCGTAAATGAAGAAAACATTGAGCGTTCACGTGAAATGATTCTCTTAGACAGACGAGTAACTATTGACAAAGTGGCACATCATCTGCAAATTAGCCAAGGTTCTGCCTACGAAATCATTCACAACACACTTTGGTTTCATAAAGTTTGTGCAAGATGGGTCCAAAAACAACTGATACTGTTGCATAGACAAACGCGCTTGGACATCTGCAAGAAACATGTAGATCGCTATGGTAACGAACGGGACAACTTCTTAGACAGGATCATTACTGGTGACGAAACACGGATCCATCATTCCAAGCCGGAGAGTAAACAGCTAGAGTATGGAATGGAAACATCCAAATTCACCGTGCAAGAAAAAATTCCAGACCCAACCATCCGCAGGAAAACTGATGCTTAAGGTTTTTTGGGACTCACAAGGTCCAGTACTGGAACATTATCAGGAAAGGGTAACAACAATAAACAGTGTACGTTACAGTGAGATGCTTACTGCCAAGCTAAAGCCTGCAATTTGAAGCAAACACCGAGGACTACTGTCAAAAGGTGTTGTGTTGTTGCACGACAATGCCCGTCCTCATACTGCTGCCTGCACTGCTGAAACACTCCAGAAACTCATTTTGAAGTACTGGCTCATCCTCCATGTAGTCCAGATCTTAATCCTTCTGATTATCACTTGTTTGGTCCACTCAAAGAGGCATTAAGGGGTCGTCAATTTACCTCGGATGAAGCATTGAAAGAAGCAGTGCATTTCTGGCTCGCATCTCAACCAAAAACCTTCTTTTATGAGAGCATCAGGAAACTTGAACAACAATGGACCAAGTTTGTTGAAAAGCAAGGGGACTATGTAAAAATGATGTACTTGCAGTAAGTTTCCTATTTGATTACAATAAAATTGTATAACTACATTGTGGATAATAATTGACTTACCCTCGTAGATGTAGAGTTTAATAACTTTCATTTTGTTGTAATTTAAATATGACATCAACTTCAAAATCAAGTTCATTCGGACACCCACTTCAAGGACCAGCATGTAAAATAGTTTATAATGTAGCTTCCTATTTAATAAATAATAAAAAAAATCATAATTTAAAATATAATGCTGATGATGGTACTTGCAAAGCCACTGGTGTTTCACCATCGATATTAAAACGGATACTTGCTGAAGGGAAGCAATCAATTGCAAAAGGAGAATTAAAATTTTCTTTCCCAAAAGGTAAACAAACAGCCCACAAAAACAAAGTCATTGTTTATGATTTTACTATATGCACAATAAGATGTTTTTTATGTAGGCGCTCAGACAGTGAAAGCTCCGATGACTTAAAGAGCAACGATTATTTATAATTATTGGTATGTTGCACATTTTTGAAGCTCTTTAGATATATAAATAAATTGGTAATATTTTATTCACACATATGGGAAAAATTACAATTTTTACGTTTTAACAATTTACGGAAGTTTTAACCAAACTGTACGGTTTCATAACAACAAAAAATTAATTTTAAAACCTTTTAAAATCCTAAAATTAATTTTAGAAAATTTTATTAACAGTAATAAGGTTGTAAAAACTGCTCTAGAAGATGTGTTTTGTTCAAAATTCTTAGGCTTAACAATAAACAAAAACCTTATTGGAAATGGCATAATAGATAGGTTGTGTAGGTAAGATTCTTTTACGCAACACCCACGCTGTGAGTAGTACACCATAGACGAACTGTTTTCAACTGATCCCCTCCACTGGCAGGCTGTGTGAGAGAGAAAGAATGTGACGGATCCATCGTTATTGCTCTTTCTGCACAGTAGAGTTCATTTTTTAGTGGTTCTTTTGTTTGTGCACGCATTACAGCTAATTGTATCCTGGGCCAGTACTGAACTATACAGTACAGAGCTGAGGATGGATACCCTCTTACGAAACGACCTTAAGAAAAATATTCTCCTTTGGACCACACTACAATAAATTAAAAAATCTGGTGTGAAACACTCACACAACTTTCTCTTGACAATGCAAATAATTTACAATATAACCTAAAATTAGTAATAAAACATTAGAAATAAACAAAAAGTTAACCTCAATAAACATAACGTTAATTTTAATCATGAGTGAAAGACGCAAAATGAAAATCGACCTCACTTTGGCTTAAAAATACGGAAAATCACTCTTTCACGCTAAACTAGGCACTGTACAAAAAAAATGCTTTTAATTAAAGTTGTAGATCTTTTAATTTCCTATAAATTTTATCGTATTCACTTTTGTCGTAAAATGCATACTAAGGCCGAAATCTTAAAAAAATAGATTTTTCACATGTTTTTATAAGAAAAAAAACAGAAAATTGCTAATTACCGCTAAACTAAGCGTTATACAAAAAAATATTTGAAATAAAAGTTGTAGCGTTTTAAATTCTTTACAACTTTAATTATATACATTTTTGCGGTAAAATGCATAATAAAGCAAAATCTTAAAAAAACAATTGTTTTACGTGAAAACAGCCTCACCAAGAATTTCAGCCAACATGGTGCCTACTCTATCTTGTAGAGCATAAAAAATTAAGTAAATGAGGTGATTTTTAAAAAAATTGTAGGACCAGTTTTTGAGAAAATCGCAAAAAAGTGAAAAATTACACGAATAAACTACTACTTATGGTTGACCGATTTTGATGAAAATGTTCGTGTCGGGTCCGGTAGTGGTATGTAACTTAAGTTTCAAGGTTGTACGATGTTCCGTTCTTGAGATATTCTGTTCACACACACAGACCAATCGCTAAAAACATGTTTTGTGGGTTCAGGTGGTCTGAAAACGTGTAGATCCGGTGAAAACTCGATTTCTTCAAATCGACATGAAAACAATATATTCATATAGGCAAGAGAAAGTAAAAATGTTACAACCTGAAAGAGCTGCCACTAAACCAGTATTGTTCATTGTGATCACATCTTGATTGCCGATCAGACTACCACTAATGTGTTTTCTGATATCATTTTCCCCGATCATAATAACTACAGTATTTACAACTAAATTAAATTTTTGTGAGTGTTTTAGAATATTATAACAGATAAACTACAATTTTCATTTACAGAAAGCAATTTTATGCGAGTTACAACCGAATTTTTGCAAAGGTAACATGGGTACAAAGAAGTAATAAAAATAAGAATTATAGACTCACTGGGATCAATTAATTATTCAGTTGGTAAGTCAAACTGGTTCTTTTTACATTTAAGGATAGTTTTACAAACAAAATACTTTTATAAGAACATTTGGTACCATGTATTTTACAATTTTAATTTTTCAAATTTCATGATTCTTTTTCCAGCTCCCTGAAGGCCTATAAAAAATTTTTTTGCGCACTCGTTTTTGGGATATTTATAATAGCACTGAGATTTTTTAATAAATATCTAAAAAATGTATTTATCTTTCTTTTTTTAAAAAAGATAAATAAATAGGCCTACGAATAAACATCCTGAAATGCCGGTTGTATGGGCTGATGATCTGCCATACCTGGTAAACACATATTTATTTTTTCCAGTGATCACAGCCTACATGTAGATGTATCAACATGAGCGTAAGCCGATCGATTTTTTTAAAATTTATTTGCTGATGATGACACATTTTATGAATTGGTTTTACAAGAGACATATCATTATGCCGATAATTTGAAAACAAATATTTTATTAGATACATCAAAAATGACACTCATATCGCGCATATTATCATGGAAAACTAACAAAAAACAAATTTAAAGTGTTTTGGGCATAGTTCTTCACATGGGGAATCTAAAATTAAATATTTATAGGGTACTACTCATTAAAATTTATATAATTATTAATTTATCTGATAAACACAAAACAGATAGAACATTCTTTGTTATTAGTAAAACTTTTTCTACTGCAATACTAGGCTAAAATTTTAATGGAAACAACATACGCGTAGGTACCCTAAAATGTTTACTATTTTTATATCATATCCCCAGTGCTGTTCCTGCTTACCGCTGTCAAAATAATCTGACATAAATGCGATTTCTATAAGGAAGATTGTTTCAAAAGATGTAAGGTAATAATTCCTCTTTATCGGTTTTACCAAGGATCTTTTGTAATACAACTTAGTTTTGTCGAATATTAGACTAGACTAACACAAGATATATTTTATTAATACGCAAACAATAGAACAGTAATGAAACTGAAAATGAATGCACTATAATGCTTTTCACGGTTGATGAGCTCTGCTGTTCCACTTGTTTAGACCAATCAGAACGTTTGCCAGCGTTGTCAGACTGTACGAATGTTTCAGCGTGACAAACATTACACACGCATGCGTATAAGAGCTACAGTATTTCACTCGTGTCTTGCATCTCGTACTGAACACATCCATTATAGAGCACATTAATATGCAATACTTTATAATATAACCAGGTTGTATATTTTATTTTACTGTATATTTTACTGGGGCCAAACAGCAAAAATGAGGGTAGATGGCGAAACAACAGATGAGATAAGAATAAGAAGAGGAGTCCGACAGGGATGTGTCTTGTCGCCATTGCTGTTCAACTGCTATTCGGAACAGATTTTTAGAGAGGCATTAGATGGTGAAGAGGAGCATGGAATACCAATTCAAGGTGAGAGAATCAACAATATAAGGTATGCGGATGACACCATACTACTTGCTGATAGTGAAGAAGGTCTACAGCATCTAGTGAGCAAAATAGCCACAGTAAGTTGCAAATATGGCCTTGATATCAACAGTAAGAAAACGAAGTTCATGTTGATCTCCAAGCACAGAAACGACAATGCCAAAATTTTCGTCAATAACCAGCAATTAGAACGTGTGAAACACACAATGTACCTGGGAACAATGATAAATGAAAATTGGGACATGGCATAGGAGATTAAATATCGCATAGCAAGGGCAACAGCTGCTTTCAATAAAATGAACAGAGTTTTCAGGAGCCATGATCTTACCATTGAAACGAAAATCAGGCTTTTGAGGTGCTACATCTTCTCTATTTTGCTGTATGGAGCAGAGACATGGACATTGAACAAGAGTATGATTAAACGTATAGAAGCCTTTGAATTGTGGTTGTACCGGAGAATACTTAAAATATCATGGACAGAGCATGTAACAAATGAAGAAGCTCTGAGACGGATGAAGAAATCCAGAGAAATATTGAACACCATCAAGATCTGTAAACTTCAGTATTTGGGACACGTCATGCGGAATGAGTCCAGATACTCTTTGATACAGCTCATTGTGCAAGGGAAAATAGATGGAAGGAGAGGACCAGGAAGAAGAAGAAGAAGAATATCCTGGCTACACAACCTCAGGGAATGGACCGGGAAGACATGTGCTGAACTTTTCCGTATTGCTGTCAGCAAAGTGAGAATTGCCATGCTGGTCGCCAATATCCGAAACGGATAGCGCACTAAAAGAAGAAGTATATTTTATAGGTTGTAATTGTTATTGACCAACAAAATGGCTGATGAAATATGTAACAGAGCTACGAGAGCAAGTGTTTGTAACTTTGCTGGCAACTCATTGGCTAGCTGTGAAGTGGGTAGGAGGCAATGTGTACATTCAGAGCTCACCAGCCCTGAGAAATAGTATAGTTGTGTATGAATAACAAACAAAGCAGACAAAGCCACATATGCGTCTTTAATTTTTTTTAGTATAATTGTAAAATATAATAATCTCTAATACGGATAAATACTATTTTTGTACATAATTTAACCTAACTATATAAAAAAAATATGTTACCCTTTCAAGGTCTTCTTATTATTTCTAGGTGGCTCTCTACGTGTTAACTGTCTTTTCATTGCATGTATTGTGAAAGTTGTAAACAATAAATAATTTTTTTAGTTTAAGTTTTCTTATATTTCACGATTTTAAGTTAAATTATACAGTTTTATTTTATTAGGGGGACTAATTTTTTGCATCGGAATTGAGTTCTTGTTTCTTGGTATCGATAATCGAAAAATATTGGTATAGACACATCACTACTTAAAATTAATCAAATAAAAACTAAAAGTTTACTTGATAAAGTCAGAATCCAATTCAAAACTAGTATAAACTTAAAATTCTACTAATAACTTACATCCCGAAATACAGTAATCAAACAATAGACAATGCAAGCTGCCTGCTGGCTGGCTAATATTTATAAAATACACTAAGGAGGCATGTATATGCCTCCTCAGCGCTTAATTTGTTAAACTTTAAAATTAAACAGTTCTGTACATAAAATTCAAAGAAAATATTTCAATCACACCACGTACTTGAATTTAAAAATATTGTATAATTTATATTTTATTTTAAAATTGTTTGACATTTTCTTTTGTATGACTAAACCACTTTTTTCTATTCACATACTCGTACTTGACATGCCCTATACTCCCGCTTGGAGTCTCCTGGATGCAGTTGTAAAAAAATTTGTTTCTGTGTCTAAGCACGCTACCACCTCATCTTATAATTAAAATTTCGGTTTCATGAATAGTTTTTCTTTACGTTAATTTATCACATTCATTATTGAATGTATCTTGCACAATAAGGTATATGACGTCATAGTTTTATTAAATAATTTTTTTCTGTTTCAGCTCAATGTTTGAAGAAATATGGACTATGTAAATAAATTTAAATTATAAAAGAAGTTTCTCTGACAGGCCTACATAATAAATCTTTCTTTTGTAATTGTTTTATGTTTTGTAATATTTTTTTTATAATTTAATGTAGGATATTTGAAAGTAAAGATTTTTTTATTTTTAATAAATTTGCTATTTAAATGTTTTGTGTCTTGTTTTGTTCCTTTAATTATGTTGTATTATTTTCTTTTGTTGTGAATTTTTAAGAGACATTTAATAGTGTTTGTTCTAATGTTTCTTTTTACAATGCCGGCCGCATTGGCGTAGTTGGTAACTATAACCAACTACGGTGGCGTGCGGGCCGCACATGCGCAGTAAGTAGCTCTCCCATCACACCGTCGTAGCCTGATACAGGCTGCCTCTAAAGTAGTACTCACTACTCATTGTGTTCTGTTCGTGCGGTTATCATTTTGACATTTGTGTCACTGCCGAAAGCCGCACGCCGTCGAAATTTGTTGTGCACGCACAAAACACAGGGAAAAGTGTCTGCGATTCAATTTGGGGTAATAGGCAATAAGTTCTTTTTAAATGATGTACCTACATACGTTTTGATAGGCTCGAAAGAGAGGGACATCATACCCTCTTTCTGTTATATTTACTATGCGGTTCTTTTTGTTAAAATTTCATACAACTGATATTGTGCGTGTGTAGTTGATTTCTAAAAATTGACGTATGTTTGGTATAAAGTTCACAACTATAAAAAATGATTCAGCTTCCAGGAATACTGGCAGGAAAGAGACACAGACACGACTATCTATCTTTGACTTCCCTTTAAAAAGTGATTTTTCAAGCTCATTTATTATTTCTGTTTCTGTATTTTTGTTTCAAATTACAGATAAAATTTTATATTTTATAACAAAATAATAAAGCGCTTATTATGTTGTCCTGGAAAAGAAGTTATATTAGCCTACGTGATACGCAAAAAATGCAATGAGATTTAAACGTCTAACTTTGTACGATCGTATCTTATCTAAACATCAGAGCATTAGGAAGTGAAAGTAATTTTTTCAGAATTTTTTGATAAAAAATGAGCTTGTTAGAGTGTAGTGAACGAAACTGGCCGGCAGAGTGCCCTACCGTATCGCGAATTTTCACTATTGCGCTTGAACACCCTGCACTGATTGAAATGAGTTGAGGGGAATAGCGGACGCAACACATTCTCTCTCTGTCTCGCTACCCTCCCTAAATGCCAACGTAATTGGCGAACAGTATAACATGCTTGCCTCTCATCATGCAGGCGTGGGTTCGAATCCCATTCAGGCACGGCATATTTTCATACGTTACAAAAAATCATTTCATCCTTTATTCATTTCAACTAATACATAGTGATTTTCTACCAGATGACTAACTTTTTGATCCTGAGGTATGTAGAGTATCACATAGGCTATGATAAATGCATTATTTTGTAAACATTTAAGAATATAACGCACCAGGTTCATCTAATGGTAAAGTTGTCGCTATGAGTCAGCTGATTTTCAGAGATGAAAGTTCTGTGGTTCAAATCCTAGTACAAGTAGTTTACCTTTATACCGATTTGAATACTAGACAGTGGTTGCATGTGTACTTTGATGGTTGGGGTTCAATTAACGGTATTCTCTCAGGATTTTTTTTTTTTTTTTTTTTTTGTTTAACGTCCGACTGTTCTGCAGTTACTGCTAATGCAGACGTATTCTCTCAGGAATGATTGGCCTAAGTCAATACAAGACTACACATCATCCTCATCTCATAGGGTCACAGGGTTATTGTTCTTAAACTGAACAAATTGCAACATACACACATGAAGGATAATGTTATATAAAACTGTTCTTATGAAATTGTAATTTATTTCAAATTGAAGAAGAAATTAACTTTTGTTTAAAAAAAATCAAATAGGTCTAAAATTGACGTAGATTAGTATGAAAATAAGTGGGAATAGATTCATTTATTTTATTATTACATTGAATGAAAATTGCTTACAGACTTATTACAATTTTTTTAAAAATTGGTGTGAAACACACACAACTTTCTTTTTCTAATGTTAATAATGAAAAATATCAACTAACATTAGTAAACAACGTATATTGAAAAATTGCCACCTCTGTGACGTACTGGATAGCGCACTAGCCTACTAAACGTAGGTCTCTGGGTTGATTCCCAGCTAGGGTCTGGAAATTTTTACATCACAAAACCCATCATTACAGTTCCTTAACCCACTTTAGTCACTAATGATCAAGCTGTTAGTGACTTTAAATAAAAACTGAAAAACACCTGATTTTAATCATGAGTGAATGATACAAAATAAAAACCAACCTTAGTTGGCTTAATAATACGGAAAACCACTCTTTGATGCTTAACTAGGGGCTGTAGAGAAAAATTCTTAAAATAAAAGTTGTAGGTTTTTAATTTCCTATAAATTTGTTTATATACACTTTTGTCATAAAATGCCTATTAAGGCAAAGATCTTAAAAAATCCAATATTTTTTGACAGATTCACTGTAAAAAACAAAAATCACTTATTACCGCTAAACTAAGCATTATACAAAAAAAACAATAAAAATATGAGTTATAGGTTTTAAAATGTTCTACAACTTTCATTATGTATGCTTTTGCCCTAATATGCATATGAATCGCTAAATGCAGAAAGGCCTCATATCCAATTTTTTTGAAAAATTACTTTTTTTATGTGTCTGTTTCTTTATATGAAAACACACATTACTGTACAAAAAAGCCTCGTCTACGCTCAATAGTAATGTTATAATTTAACTGACAAATTTTCATTAATTGCAGAAGGGCCTCATATCCAGGAGATGTGACCTTTCTGCAGTTAACTGAGATCAGCTGATTCGTTATATTAGCTTCTTTGTGGTTAGTAGTGTGCTTTATGGCTTGCTTTTTCTATTCTTGTTTTATTAAAAGAGTATTGCTTTTAAATTAAAAAAAATGAGTTCAAGTAATGAAGAAATTCCAGTAAAAAGGAAGAAAGTAATTAGGCGTATAGAAATGTACCAATGAAACACTAATGGACCTAAAGAAAAATTTTTAGTCAAAATATTATTATTACTTTCTCTTGCCTATATTAATATATAGGAAGGAAAGTATTGTTTTCATGTCGATTTTTCGAAATCGAGTTTTCACCGGATCTACACGTTTTCAGACCCCCTGAACCCAAAAAACATGTTTTTAGCGATTGGTCTGTGTGTGTGTGTGTGTATACAAAATATCTCAAGAACGGAACATTGTACCAACTTGAAACTTGAAACTTAAGTTACATACCACTACCGGACCCGACACGAACATTTTCATCAAAATCGGTCAACCGGAAGTAGTAGTTTATTCGTATAATTTTTCACTTTTTTGCGATTTTCTCAAAAACTGGTCCTACGATTTTTTTTAAAATCGCCTGGATTATTCAATTTTTTATTCTCTACAAGTTAGGGTAGGCGTCATGTTTGCTGAAATTCTGGGTGAGGCTGTTTTCACGTAAAAACATAGTTTTTTTGAGATTACGGCTTTAATATGCAATTTAGCGCAACAATTTTTATAATAAAAATTGTAGAGAATTTAAAATCCTACAACTTTTATTTCAAACATTTTTTTGTATAACGCTTAGTTTAGCAGTAATTTGCGATTTTCTGTTTTTTCTCACGAAAAAGTGTGAAAAATTGATTGTTTTAAGATTTCGGCCTTAGTATGCATTTTACGACAAAAGTGTATATAATTAAATTTATAGAAAATTAAAAGATTTTTTTTCTCCACGGACCCTAGTGTAGTGAGAAAGAGTGATTTTCCGTATTTTTAAGTCAAACTGAGGTCGATTTTCATTTTGGGTCATTCACGCATGATTAAAATTAGGTTTATTGACGTTAGTTTTTTGTTTATTTCTAATGTTAGGTTTATTGTTAATAATTTACACTGGCAAGAGAAAGTTGTGTGAGTGTTTCACACCAGATTTTTTTAATTTAATCAAGCTCATCCAAGAATCGTTATTGTTTCATAAATTTATTGATGGGTTTGTTAGTTTTAATTTTGACCCACCGGGTTGGTCTAGAGGTAAAGTCGTCGCCAAAATCAGTTGTTTAACAGCTGATTTTCGGAGACTAAGGTTCCTGGTTCAAATCCTAGTAAAGGTAATTACTTTATACGGATTTGAATACTAGACAGTGGTTACCGGTGTACTTTGATGGTTGGGGTTTAATTAACCATACTCTCTCAGGAATGGTCGGCCTGGGTCTGTACAAGACTACACCTCATTTACACGTCATACACATCATCCTCATCTCATTGGATCATGGGGTTGCTTATTGTTCTCAATTGAATAGATTGCAATGTACACAAATTAGGAATTAAAAAAAAAATAATTATAATTTTAATTTAAAAAAAGCTAATGCTCCCCAGTTGAATTTACCTCCTGAGCCTGCATATTGTGCTGAGATATCAGTATTAGAAAGCAAGATGAATGATCTTAAAAAACTGAACAGGTTCATACCAGAAAACGAACGCCGTTTTTGGGATGAAATTTATAATCTTCCTACAGAAAAGCGATCATCCACCGAAGAGAAGCAGCAGAAGTTTAGTAAATTAAAAATCGTAAAATAATTAGTAAATAGACTTAATAATAATAACTTAGTAGTTTTTAATAAATAAAAATATCATTAATTATGTAACATTGAGTTATATTAAAGGATTTTTGCACAAAAAGGGTTGAGTATAATATTGAATTAAACCATTAATTGTAGAAAGGCCTCATCTCCATGAAATAATTTCAGCCACTGCAACTAATATAGGGTGATTCAAAAAGAGCGCCGGTTTTGATATATCAAATTAAGAGATTTATTTTATTGAAAAACTGAAAATAAATACATCAACAAGTTCATCTTTCCTTCCGATTTTATGTATGAAAAATGATGTCATGCATGTGTCCTCCTCTACTGCGCTGGCACGCATCAACTCTGTCCATGAAACTGGATATTACTGCACGACAAGTTTCGACTTCCATTTGCCCGATAACCCGTCGAATTTCCTCCTTCAAGTCATTGATGTTTCGGGGTTTATTGGCATACACCAATGACTTCAGATGACCCCAAAGAGGAAAGTCACAAGGCGTCAAGTCACACGACCTTGGTAGCCATTGATGGTCGGAATTACGAGAAATGATGCGATCCTGGAACCGTTCACGGAGCAACAACATTGTTTCTCGTGCAGCGTGACAGGTGGCACCATCCTGCTGAAACCACAACTCGTCAATGTCCATTCCATCCAAATGACGCCACAAAAACTCCCTAATCATCGTACGGTATCGGTCTCCATTTACTGTCACGGCTTGTCCTTCTTGATTTTCAAAAAAGTAAGGGCCGATGGCACCGCCCGACCAAAAGCCGCACCAAACTGTCACTCGCTGTGCATACATTTCCCTTTCATTAACCACGCGAGGGTTTTCTAAACCCCACATACGGCAGTTCTGTTTATTAACAAAACCGTTTAAGTGGAAGTGCGCCTCATCACTGAAAATGATTTTGTTTGCGAAGGTGTCATCATCCTGCCGTTTTCTCAATACCCAGTCAACAAACTGTTGTCTCTTCTGGTGGTCTGCCACTTTCAAATGTTGCGTCAACTGAATTTTATACGGGTGATATTGGAGATCGTACCGAAGAATTCTCCGTACAGAAGAACATCTTAAACCCAATTGTTGAGAACAGCGACATATTGATTTTGCTGGGCTAACAGCCACACTGTCACGAACCAACGAAACGTTCTGCTCAGTTTGGCCAGAATGACGACGTCCAGAACTTTTAAGGTCGACTGTTGAACCAGTCTCAAAAAACTTTTTCATGAGCCTGCGAACTGTTGATTCATTCGGTGCTTCATTACGTCCTAGAGTACCGCGAAGTTGCCTGACAGTAGCCACATAACTCTCTCCACTCTGGTAAAATGTTTTGACGATTAACACTCGTTGCGCAATAGTAAACTTCTCCATGGTTAGACACAGACTGCGAGAGTACTACACTGCGAACAAGAGAAACTACAACTGAATCGTCAATCGGAATGTTCTCCAAAATAGAAATGTGGTCAAACAATGTTGCCAACCGATAAACAAAAATTTACCAGCCGTTTAAAAAACGGCGCTCTTTTTGAATCACCCGTTACGTTAAGTATTTTTGAACTTTCTTATAGCCAAAATTATAGCTATAGTATGTATTAGGTTCACAAATTTTTTCAATTTTTTCTCTTGCATTTATAAAAAAATAAACAGTTTTTTTCATCTCCTGAAAAATTCTGTAGAATGGAGACGAGGCCTTTCTGCATTTAGCGATTCATATTAAGGTTGCAATCTTCAAAAAACCATTTTTATTACAAGAGCACAACTTCCCTAAGAATTTCAGCAGACATAGCATTTACCCTGTTTTTTAGATCATAAAAAATTTAGTAAATAAAGTGGTTTTTTAAAAAATCATCGAAGCCGTTTTTGAGAAAATCCCAAATAAGTGAAAAATTACAAGAATAAACTACTACTTCCGGTTGACCAATTTTGATGAAAATGTTTGTTTCGGGTCCTCTAGTGGTATTTAACTTAAGTTCTAAATTTCAACTACGTACTATGTTCTGTTCTTGAGATATTTTGTTCACATACACACACAGACCAATCGCTAAAAACATGTTTTTTTTTTGGGTTCAGGGGGTCTGAAAACATGTATATCTGGTGAAAACTATTTAAAAAAAATCTACATGAAAACAATTCTTTCCTTCTTACACATTCATGCAGGGTAAGAGAAAGGCGCTGCATTCTGTGATGCAGTAGCTATGTAAATATAGATTTCCTTTATGTAAGTTTTTGAGAAGCATTTTTGAAGAAGGTCAAGAGTTGTACGAGGGGCAACAGAATTTGAAATTGCAATGGAAGGAAAACGTTGCAGACAAAATGTGTAAATTAAGAGAATTTTCATCCAAATAAATGGATGGAATGTCTTCAAAGAAAGAAGGGAGAAGAGTTCTGGGATATAGGTCTGACAGAAGAAGGAACTTGGAAAGACCTCTACAAAGCTGGGAGTAATTTACAGTTTTCTTATGAAGAAACCATTATGATGTCTGGTCTAAACAGGCTGGATGAGAATCTTTCACTGACATTTATACCTTTTATTGGTCTCTATAAATGGCAACCTATGCCATCAAAGAGTTAAGAGTTGAAGATGATATCATAAATGATATGAAAACTAAATTACAGTACTGAACGATAGCTTTTCAATGAAGGTATTATTTTTTTAAGGCATATTTAAGTAGAAATAGAAAATCTTCTGTGCAACACTCATGCGACTTTCCCTTGCCACTGTAAATAATGAAAAACATAACCTATGTTTAGCACAGTCAATGCTCAATTTAATGGACTAATTGAATGATACTGATGTCCATTAAATTGAAAGTCGTTCAGTTATATCACAGTTGGTTAAGTATGTCGCTAGTGTGTTAATTTGTTAAAATAAATACTGGATTTGCTTACAGCCTTATCCTAACTTTCAAAAAACTGTATCTTTCAGGAAGAACTTACCTCACAGGAAGAGCTGCAAAATGTTGTACTATAAAAAAAATAAATCTGGCTAAAACACTGATTTTATTTTGTATGCTTTTACCAGTACAGTACTACTGAATAGTAAGCTAATGGCAATTTTTTTTCAATTAGTTATTAAATTGCATAACATTGATTTAAAAAACAATAAAAGAAACTCATGAAATAGTAATAATTTTTTTTAAAGGTGAAAAACCATGGCGGTTATCATTGCCTGTTATTCCACACAAGTGTAAAAAACCCGAGTGCAGAACGTATTTTTCATAAAATATTTAAAATCTTACTAACTAGTATCACAGACATGAACATAAAATTTACGTAAAAAGTAATATCACAGACAAAAAAGGCTGTAGAAAGGCCATAAATATCAAAAACATACAAACAAACTTAAACCTAATATCACAGAATAAAATTTATTCTGTTATTAGTGTTATTTAATAACACTAACAACATTGACAACTTGTATTATTAAAAACTTACAAACTAATATCACAACCAAAAAATTAAAATTTATATTAAAATGAAAATATCACAGACATAAAGGGTCAGAAAAGGCTGTATAGGGGCCACAAAATAAACACATACAGACATAAATATAAACTTATAATTAGAATAAATAGAACATTCCAGATCACCCTAGACTGTAAAAAACTGTTGTATACACTGATGGATCGTAAACATTTTAAAGCCGTGTCCAAAATAAGGCTTTTGTCACAAATATATCCCGTGATTCAAAGGCAGTCTTAAATCGCCAACACATAGCTGCGTAGCAGACGTAATCAACCAATACATGTTTGATTTTTAGAGGATAATCGCACCCGCCACAAACTGGAACATCACGACATACCCGTGGGTTATCTGGTGTGCCCAATTCTAAGTCATGTGAATAGTACTAAAAATAGTAAATAAATAATAAATAGTACTAAAAATTTAACGAAAATAAATAGAAAAAATTAGAAATGTCTCTCATGCCTATTTAATCAGTTACGAACATCAAAAACTGTTATTGGTAATTTTTCTTCACAAAAATCAACATTTTTGTAATTTTCAAAGTTTCATTTATTTAGAAGGCTAGTTCATTAAATTGAGTAAAAGCTCTTTTAAAGTGGTTTACTTCGCAACAAGCAAAAAACATGCTACAAGAAAAGGCCAACATTTTTGCAAAAAAATTTGACAACCACCTGTTACACCAGCTTGGGTACAATGTTTTCGGCAACGGCACAGTATCAAAAGTAGAAAGATCATTCGTGAATCTGCACAAGTGTTCCTGTTGGCATGCTTGATCAATGGTTATTTGGATGAAGAAATCTTTATTACTGACAAAACTGGCCTTTTTTTTATAAAATGACACTCGAAAGGACATTACATTACAAAGGTGAAAAATGTTCAGGCATAAAGTTAAGTAAAACACAGTGTAATTGGTTTATCATATTGCGACTGCTAACCTGACCGTCATGCATTGGTTACAGTGACTGGAACTAGCCAGTCCCTTGGAGGTCACTGTATCCGATAACAAATGTATTTCATTTAATTTCCTACAACTTTTATATACACTTTTACCCTAAAATGCATACTAAGGCTACAATCTTAAAGAAACCATATTTTACCATAACAGCACAGCCCATCCAAGAATTTCAGCAGTCTTGCCCATCTTGTAGAACACAAAATATGTAGTTAAGGTGATTTTTTTTAAAAACTATAGGCCTGAAAATGTGTATTTTTGGTGAAAATCGACATGAAAACATAGAGCAAGAGAAAATAATTATGTGTGAACATTAGTATTAATCACCACAAGAAGCTATTGAAGCTTTCAAAAACCATTTATTGATAGATCACCTACAGAGTGGAAAAAATGTTTCAGGAAAATGTTCGAATACATGCAAAAATGTATAAAATTTAAAGGCAAATATTGTAAAACAAAACGATAAAAATACCTATGAAATTTAAATTTTTTTCTTTCATTGTTTGTAGAAACTTGAATGGTGTCAATCTTACAGTAAATAGACTGGGAGTAGGAATTGAATAATAAAACTATACATTAATTTGAAAAATATAATAAATATTTATTTTTATAAATAGTAATGCATTTAAATGTATGAAGTTTGTAACAATTCTCTTTCCTCTTTACTTAAAAATTTAAATAAATCTAAATTATAAAAAAGTTTCTTTCGAAAGTGTTCTTTCAAACTTTGCCACGTACGTTGAGGACACACATTTTTATTTTCCATAGTTTTCCAGAATTTGTTACCTTTTAGAGAACTATACATTTTCTTTTTGATGATATATTTTACGATATCTTCATCTTCTTTTTGTGAGTATAATTGTCTAGTGTTTTTATTAACTTTCACAGATGAATTTGATTTGGTTTTAGGCTTTTTATCTTCATCAACAGAATTTGAATCCGAATCGCAAAGAACAGTAATTACATCAGGATTGCGAGAAACAAGTTCTTTTTTTTTCAGTGTATTATTAACTGTTGTATATTTAACGATAAACTTATCAGGTACTTTATCCCACGTGTAATTTTTAAAATATACAACATTCATGAAATCAAAGTTTTTCGCGTATTGGATTTTAGCGGATGATTTAAAAAAATGTTTAATACTTACGATTTTCTTTGATTCGAAACATGCATTAATAAAAGATACATTGAAAACAGGTCCAGCATACGACCAATGTACACTATCATCTTTGACTAAAACTATCGTAAACCCATCGACATCATTAATATGATTATAAACAACACCACCACAATTCATTATCACTTTCGTTAACCTGAATTCTAAAGAAAAATCGTGCAATAATAATAAAAACGTCAGCGGTTCACAAAAATGATTTTTAAATAAAACTTTTAAGCCGATATTCTCTTTAATCATAGATTGTAAATGGTTAATATCTATTAAACTTGATGATGGTGTGGGTGTAACAATATCAAAATTAGAATCAAACGATTTATGAAGTTCATCGAAACTATCGCAGACAAGTATATCGGAATCATCAGATAAATCGATTAAATCTTCATTGTAATTTTCTTTTCCAGGTGTTATATTTGTATCATCATTTTCACAGATATTAATGTTACATTGTTTAGATGTACTCGGTTTATCATATAAATCATTACTTGTAACCTTATTTTGTCTTTTACTTTTGTTATTATTATTATTATAGTTCATTATGTTTTGTACTATTAAAATATCTTCACTATCTGCCATATTAATTATTTTATTATGGAATCAGTTTACTTATCTTTTTCAAAACTGTTGTTACATAATCTTCATGATTATTATTATTACTTCTGAAACAGAAAAACAACATATGATATATGTAATTAGTCGAGGAAGTAACCAAAATATAAATTTACTTTTAATGTAAGACTAGCATATTAAACCTGTTCACACTGGTAATTTAATTTTAGATTATGCCGAATGAATTGTGGTTTGGGGCGATAAAACATGCTTCTGCAAGGTCAGTATAAATCTGAGACCGGTAAATATTGCACTTTTCTGGTAGGGAATTCTTTAACGCATCTGATAATGTTTTCAGAAGTAGAATATCAAAACAGGGAAAATTTTTATTTCCTTCATAGTGCGTAGGTAGCATTGATGGTTTGGGAATTGATTGTTTTAAATGGAAATCAGTGTAGCTCCTGTGTAAGTCAACGTACATGCATGTTCTTTAGTTTGTGTTGAAGCTATGACGATTCTGTTTGACATTTGCCCTTGAAAAGGAATGACGAGTCCATTTTACTTTTCAGGAGGGGGTTTACCATCACAGAGGCAAAAAATTTGACACTTTGCCGGGTTGCAAAGGACGTGTAACGGCTTCCTTCTAACCGCACCTACAGAATTTTTCAAAACACGTGGTTGTAGGGAAAAGAATTTTCTACATTGCTTTGCTTACACCTGTAACCTAAATACAGGGTAATTTTTTAGTCCTGTTACCCAATTGTTAATCTCTGGTAATTTTTTTCTAAGAAAGGGAAATTTTGTTTTACGACACGAAGTTGGTAGCCCTACTCAACCGGTATAGATATGGTAGTGTGAGTTGATTCTCCTTGAGCTGTGTAAAATTTTGTACCGTTTTCGGTCGTGTTACGAACAGAATGTTTTTTTATCCCAGAACGATCGCTTGTTTAAATCTGGAGATTGAAGCTCTAGGACTAATCGTACGCGATACGGATACAATTTGAATTTTTTAGCAGCTTTCTGAACACTCGAATATGACAAACCAAACTTGCGAGTTAAGTATTCGTAAACTTTTCCGTGGAAAATTGAGCAATCGTGTTTTCACATTCTCTAAATGTCATCTGTCAAGAGAGTTGGTCGATCACTACGTTTTCTGTCGCAAACACTACCTATCTCTCAAAATCGGTTTGTTAGACTAGAAATTGACGTTTTTTTCTGGTGGAGGAACACCAACTAATTTTATTTGAGATGATTCTTTTACACTCACGTACGATTTCGTAGCAAAATATTGTTCAAGAATGCAAACCCGTGCTTCTAGTGTTAAGGACATTCTGTTCGTAACACGACCGGAAACGGCACACAATTTTACACAGCTCAAAGAGAATCAACTCACACTGCCGTATCTATACCGGTTGAGTAGAGCTACCAACTTCGTGTCACAAAATAAAATTTCCCTCTCTTAGAATAAAATTATCAGATATTAACAATTGGGTAACATGACTGAAAAATCACCCTGTATAATAATGGCTCTGTGACATCACCGTAAAGAATGTAAAATACCATTCCTTCATGCTTCCCTGTGATGTGAAAATGGACTCACATTGAACATTTTGTAACTTTGTCAAATATTTACGGAAATTTAAATAAAAAATAACATTTATTCCAGTAAACTTTTGTCTACAAAACATATTTTATAAATTTTTTTCTAAACTGAAATTTAAGCCTGTTATAGTAAAAAATATAAAGTAAACACAAAAATTTTCGCAGTTGAAAATTTTGCTCGCCTAAATGCAAAGAATTATCAAGCGATTTTGTTGTAATTATATTCAAAAGGCGCGCACATATTATATGAATCAACTGTAACATTTTCAGAATTTTTCATCAGTAGTGACGTTACATAAAACAGTTGTTTTGAGAGCGCATTTTGAATTTTGCAATTCTTCTGTTTAACGCGTAACAGTCCGTTTCCAAAGGGTTAAGGAGAATCATATATAATCAAAAACTATGTAAAAAAATCCATTGTAAAACACTAACATCACTTTTTCATGCCAGTGTATGTATAAATGAAAATCTTAAAAGTGCCATATGTTATATATTGTAAGAATTACAGAACAATCATACATACTATTTTTCATTGTAATCTCCATATTTTTCAATGGAAATATTCCATTGCTTACGACTCATTTATAGTAAGTGCTTGGATACCATGTTAAAAGAATTCTTATGGTCATGACTACAGCTACGTTAGCATCGCAGATTTCACCTCTTTATCACTTCTGATAGCCTGCCTCCCATCGAGTCTATAAGGTCCAAACACATGAAAGTCACTAGGGGGAGATCTGGTGAATAAATTGGATATTTAAGACTTTCAAATTTGATATCATGAATAGTCTAAGCTGTCAAACAGGCTGTATGCACGCAAGCACTGTCATGCTGTAACAATACATCCAAAGTCAAAACCCTCGTAGTTTGCTCCTGATTGCATGGCGAAGTTGATTTTTAATCAGATCTGAATAAGAAGTCTTTGTTAATGTCACTCGTCCCCTTTACATGTAATGTTCCAAAATTGGAATCCCAGAATAAAGTGAGCTTGAGTTTTACCAGTGATGGTTGAGAGCAGAATTTTTTTGGTTTCAGCGATGAGCTGTGATACCATTCCTTACTAGACCTTTTTGTTTCTGGTTGGTGTTAGTAAACCCAGGTCTCAATCTAAATAACAATTTTTGAAGAAATGCATCACCTTCAACATGGAAACGACGCAAAAGTTCTTCACAGGCATTTACACACCGGTCTTTCAATTCAGCAGTCAACTAACTTGGCACCCACCTTGCAGACACTTTGTTGAATTGCAGTACTTCATGGACAATATTTTGCACTGACCTACAACTAATTTCCAAAATTTCAGCTATTTTATTAAATGCACCATTTTCCTTTAGAAGCTCTTCCACTAACTTGATATTTTTTGTCTGTAAGTACATGCGGTGGGCCAGCCCCGATTGTTATGCATCCTTCATTGGTTTTCTGTATTTTCAAGTGCTACAGTGGTTGATTTTCATTTTACATTGGCAAGAGAAAGTTGTATGAAATTTTCACACCAGATTTTAAACTAAGTTTTTAATTTTGAAAGTTAAAATGGAAGCATGTTCAGAAAAATCATGAGGTGCAAAAAATAAAGAGATTTTTTCACTTTAATTTATTTATGAAATCATGTTCACATGCAGTTTTTACATGGTTTTTTGCAGCAAAGATAACTTGGAAATCCTCTGTCTAGCCAAATTAAAAATGTTTATTGAAAATATGGGTGAATTACACATATTAAACGTCGTTCAGTTTATATACTGTCAGCGACAGTACATTCATGTATACTGTGAACAATTTGTACTGGCACAACGCTTGCTCTACATGTACACACAGTTCCGCATAAAGTATATCCATAACCTATTCTTTCAACAAGGTCTGCAAATTTTAATGTACGCAAATGCCTACATTCATATTTCAAAATACAAACATACAAATAATTACCTATTTCATTTTAAAATATTTATTTAATTTGTCCCAGTAAAAATTTAAATTATAAATAACAAGAACTAAACTGCAAAAGCTCACTAAAGTATACTCTACAGATGCACGCAACTAACTAAACAAATTGGTCTGAATATATTATAATGAACAGAAAATCATATATGAAAACAATTAGTCACATCATTATGTCTCACAGATTATTAATAACAACAGTGAAAAGAAAGTGTAGTGACCGTGTATGAGTCGCACATTACAGTAGCGATTGTATACTTTGTGACTGTACCGTCGTTACATAGCAAGTGGCGAAGAGTGGAGTAGATAAACACCAAAGCTGCTTGTGCCAATTCAAATTGTCCAAGATATACATGTATACACACATCATAAATACAATTAATTTGAACAAAGTATGACATCGGATGATTCATACTTGCTGACAGCACATACTAAAACATTCTGAAAACAGTATATTCGGTTGTTTAAAAAAATCAAACTATTTGAAAACAATTCATCTATCTAACTCATATCGTATCTATTGTTTGAAAATTTGAGAGTAATCCATTTACAGATTATAGTACATGGATAAAATATTACATACAACACATAATAACAAATTTAGTTTCTGTAATATTAAAACTAACTACCCTTGTATTAATATTACAGAAACTAAATTTGTTATTATGTGCTGTATGTAATATTTTATCCATGTACTATAATCTGTAAATGGATTACTCTCAAATTTTCAAACTAACTACCCTTGTATTTTGCCCATAACAAAGAGGTGGAGTGTCAAATTTTTTACACTAATCTGTTCATTGCAGGGCTAAAATAAATAGTTCTATTTCTTAACACATGTTCAGCCAATTAAATGACTGAATCATTTAAGAACAGAAGAGGTAGAGGTGTACTGTGACGCTAATCAGAGTTATCTCCTCTGAAAGTAATGAATTTCATTATACAGCCAGACCCTGTGGTGAATGAAGTGAAGGTGTCATTTGCAGAGTGGAAAATATGTGCTTTTCAGAGGGCCCTTTTTTTTAGTAGTGTTTAGGATTGTAAAACTCTGAAATTAGGTAGTGTGTAGCACATAACAATTTCATTTTTCGTAATTTTTTGGTGTGTATTTAAATAACTCTCATATATTTTGTAAGTATAATAATTTCGATGTAAATTAATGGTGATAAACTTAGATTTTTTAATCAATTTGATGCCAAAATCGTTAAGATATGATAAAAATTAAATCTTTTAGAATTTTTTGAAGTTTACTCTACAACCCCCAGGATACCGTGACATACCATGTTCATATAGCTTAGGCTTCAAAGTGTTAATTGTAGGAAAATGAGCACAAGGATTCTTAGTAATAGGTTTACCATATGTCCAGAAAGTCCTGATTTCAAGTCCACATTTGAATTAATGTCTGGCGAGCTCTTCCGAACATGAATCCAAATGTGGTATGTCTAAATTTTACAAAGGTGAATGGTAAATTTGGTGAAAAATTAGGTAGAAGAAATATTAATATTTTATTTTCAAAGCAATATTTCCTTTAAAACATTTTTAAAATACAATTTACCATGTGTCTGTGTGACACCTGAGCTTCCACTGAACGAATATTTTCAATGATGATATCCATTTGAAAAGCTGAGAGAAGGAGGTTGTCCGTGCTAACTAAACAAAACACCTGCTCAACATCAAAGTGAATTCTGTTTCATCCTATCCAGAACTACTCTAAGAAAACTATCCCTGGGCCCAGCTATAACAGAAAACGAAATGAGTTCAGTAGGTCCTAATTCTTTCACCGATCCTCTACCATTTTTTTTATCAATTCATTTTAATTTAATTTAAAGTGGGTTGTTACAGTAACGGTACTCATCATGTATTGTTATTGTTCCTATAACAACCACTTTTTCATTCCTCCTATCCACAAACAACTTCCATGCCCGAATTTGGCTCATAAAATTTATGGTAGGCCTACTTAGTATAAACAAAAAATTAGTAAATTATTAGAGTATTATACAATGGAGGAGGAATAACCACTTCAGGCTCATAATATGCCACAAAATCTTTGACATGTCAGCAATCGTTCCCATCAAATCATGATTGCATAACATGTAACCAAGTAAATTAAAGAAGAAGACGTACCTTTACATACAAAAATCATGAAACCAATCTACAAATGATTTGGTTAATAATCATTGAAGGTTGCATCATTATCCACGGCTTAGATTTTGTTTAACTAGTATTTAGAAATTGTTTTTAATTTAAAACAAAAACAAAATTGCTCAATTTCTTAAATAACTCATTTGTGCAAACTAAACAAGCAGTATACAGTTTTATTTACAATTTTACGCAATAATATTAAACATAACCAACACAAAACAAACAGATTTGCAAACCTCCACAAACTATGTCACAGTACCAACTAATGAATATAAAAATCAAAAAGTTTGCCCGATAACCAAATATTCTAACAACGAAATAAAATACAAAACAAATTTTACGTAATGTAAATGCTTTACATTGCATTTATATTTCATCATAAATGAAAATTTGACTTTATGTGATAGATCCAAGTATATAAATGTAGTTTTTAAGTATGCTATACTGTCTTGAGTTTGCTATAAGGTATTTTGTCTTTAAATTCCTTCGTAATTAGAAAAAGTTAATTACATACATGCTCTTGTGATAATTTTTTTTAAATTTTGAAACGAATGACTAATAAATTTTAAAATCTATTTTTGATATGAATTCAGTCTTATTAATGCTAATGCCATGTAATTAAGTAGGCCTACGTGAGCGCATTACGTGGACTTGGTTTTATAGTGAAAAATGGCAATATTATCATAAATTTGTTATTTATTTTTTTAAATATGTTATCTGATGACTAGTCGAATGTTACTGAAATATTAATCATAGCCCATCGTATACAAATCAGTTTATATATGTGTGTGTGTACTTTCGTAATTTGTACAGGTAATTATTATTCTCATGTCCGTCGGTTCTTTTGAAAAGAAGGAAAATGATAAATATTTACTCAATTTTTTATTGTATTAATTGTTTTAAAAATTAATTTAGATTTATTTCTGTAAAGTTAATTGTTTATTTGTTTTAATTTTTAGTGGCAAACCGTTTTTAAATTGCGTTTTCAAAACATAACCTGAAGATTGTAAGACACATCTTGGATGATAAGTGTTCTAACCTAGTTAGTAATATTCCCGGCCTTGTGTGCCCTTATATTACAGGTTAATAATTTTTACTTACTCAGAAATATATTTTATATTTAAGGAAGTAATATTTATTATACTTAATATAATTTGTATATTTTGTTTTATTTTAAATTATTAATTCTGCGGTTAGTCAAAAAATTGTTCTTAATTTACTCTTATAAGAAATTAGTCAAGCATATTGTGTATTTAAATTAGGTAATGCAATATTTATTGTATAGTGCAGGTTTTAATTCTAACTGTACAAAGTGAGAATTGTTAATGATGCCTTAAAACTAGTAAATGTTGCTTTATTAAACTAATTGATTAACTTAGAGTTGGACAGAAATAATTAAGAATTCTTTCCTCTAAATGAATTGTGAGTTATGTGAATTGGCTTATGTATTTTATTTTGAGTTCTCTATGGTATTTTAAGAAAATTAACACATGTTAATTGACAACAATCATTGTTCATTGTTAGTTGACAACAGTGACAAGGTTTACCCATGAAACACTACAAAATATCTCAGGAAAATTCTCAACTGTTTGTCAAATGTTTATTGGTAACTCCCAGTAAAATTGTATTAAATATTGTATTTTTAAACAATTATTAGTTAATATGTAAATGTACTGCTTACCTTAATTGAAAATGACAAATATGTGATGATTTTTTCTAATTGCGATTTTCTATGTAATTATTCTTGTGGTGGCTCATATCTTAGCTAGAAGTACAAAATAAAACTTCTTTTGGATGTTGCTACCTTAGTGTAGCTACTAGCTATTGCAAAAATTTGACATATTTTTGCCCATGCCCATTGGAGATATGACCTAAAACTGCCAATTTTTACTATTTCTCACAAAGTTTTAAATATTGAGAATTTAAATTAAAGGAATAGGAGAAAAGTGCAGGGATAAATCATAGTTTTTTTAATGAATCTTTGTGGAAAGACTAGGTGGGTGTGCTTATCTTACTGCACAATTTGGTCCACTCCTTGAATCTATATCACACGTGAAAGGTGGAGTTCTACCACTTGTCTGCGGCTATAGTCTTTTATTTTGCTAGAAAACTCTACCATTTTGTAAATTATTGTTGTAGGGAATTCAGTATGCATGAACACCATACAGGATTAAATAATTCAGATATTTCATTTTATTATTTTAAGCCTTAAGGATACAATGTTTATAAAAAGTTACATTAGAAAAGAGTAATTATCAAAATGTTTAAATTTGGAACTAATTATTTTTCTATTTGTTTTAACATGTTGAGTGCAGGCCCAGAAAAAGATTAAAACTCATTTGTTTTTAAATAATTTGCAATTTCAAGGCGAAAATATTCACATGAAAGGTGGAGTTCTACTACCACCACTTGTCTGCAGCTATAGTCTTTTATTTTGCTGGAAAACCCTATAATTTTGTAAATTATTAATGTAGGTAATTCAATATGCATGAAAATAATACAGGATTAAATAATTCAGATATTAAGTTTTATTATTTTAAGCCTTAAAGATATTTTAAAAAAAGTTAAATTAGAAAAGAGTAATTCTCTCAAAATGTTTAAATTCAGAACTAATTATTTTTCTATTTGTTTTAACATGTTGAGTGCAGGCCCAGAAAAAGATGAAAACTCATTTGTTCTGCTTCAAATTTGCAATTTTAAAGCAAAAGACACATGTGGTGCCAATAGCCCTGTTAATGAAATATCTGACTGAGGGGCTGGTAAAAATTTAGGTTTTCATGCCCCCCGAAGCCAAAAAGATAGTTTTTAGCTATTAAATTGGTCCCTTCTAAGTAATTAACAGTAATCACTCTCTACTCAATGCAAAAATATCTGTGATAAAATTTAAATCTGTGACATAGAACATTTTGCATGAATTAAAAATTTTAAGAGATCAAAATATGCCAAAGGTGCATTAGAAGAACTATGAATTGAACAATGTATTAGTTATTTTTAAATCCATTTTCTGACAACTCAAAACCTTAAAAAAATCAGTTAGCACCTTTTTTAAGGGACCGATTCAATTGCTCTGTGTGTGTGAACAAGATATCTCAAGAACATAAAACCATGCAAAGTTGAAATTTGGAACGTAAGTTAGATACCATAAGGGGATTTGATATGAACATTTTCATTAAAATCAGTCAACCGGAAGTAGTTGTTTATTAGTGAAATTTTCTCAAAAATGGCCCCTATGATTTTTTTTTAAAAAATTGCCTCATTTACAACATTTTTTACGCTCTACAAGATAGAGTAAGCTCCATGTTCCCTGAAATTCCTGTTGGCTGTGCTTTCATGGAAAAAAGTGTTTGTTTTAAGATTGATGGCCTTAATGTACATTTTAGAGCAAAAGTGTATAATAATTAACGTTGTAGGAAATTAAAAGAACCTATAACTTTTATTTCAAGCATTTTTTCTACAACATTTAGTTTAGCATCAGTTAGTGATTTTTCGTATCTTTAAGTCATACATAGGTTGATATTTATTTTGCGTCATTCACTCATAATTAAAATTAGGTTACGTTTTTAATTTTGCCTACACATGAATAAACATATTTAATCATTATATTATTAGGTTATATTGTTCATTATTTTTATTGGTAAGATAAAATTGTGTGTTTCATACCAGATTATTTTTTAAAACAGTAGCCTACTTATTTTCTGGACAAGCCTTGATAATCTACTGATAGGAAATACAAAGCAACATTTTTATTTTACATATTGTATTAGTAAATTTAATGTGGTATTGATTATATTGGCAATTTCAATTCTTGGTTCGTATAGTGCCAATCATTACCGCCAATAATAAATATTTTCTGATGACTTTCAATGGATTGACCCTTTATTTTTTTGTTGCAGGTTGTGTGAATGTCTCAATGGCCTATTGTTGATTTTATTTTGTTGGTAGATTTAATCTGTTGTCGTTACATGTAATTATTTAAGAAAGACGGAAAAAACAATTCTTAATATAAATCATTTTTTAAAATATGATGTCCGAAATCGATTCTGAGAATAATAGGAGCAATCCAGCGGCACAAGTGTTTAGACATTTTCAGTTGGTGAGAATCATTTGTATCTTTGTGTACTGATAATTTATTAACATTGTAAAAATCATAGCAATGCGAGCTTGAATGTAATAGCCAACATGCTGCACTCGGTACTAGTGTGTGTTATGAAGATAGTTTGTAACCTCTGTTGCCTGTCAGCCACCATTAGTATTGCTCACGTGTTATTCATCAAGGGGTAAGGGTAAAACCTGTTATGTTCTACATCAAAGAGCCGTCGTAGGCCTGACGTGCTGTCTCTCTATAACTTATTGACTTCCGGCAGAGAGGAGCAATATGCGGATTTAAAAAACATTTATAATTTTTTAAGTAACTAAAACTTGTTGGATATGACGTATTTTTAATAAAACAAAATATTTGGCATGTTTTTTGTTTTGTAAAATTATTTTAAAAAACGCGCTTAACAAGAAAATGTATAATATAGTAAAAGTTGTTTTTCATAAAAAACTCATATTTTTTCAAATATGTAGTCATTATTCAACAACTATTTCACAGATTAACATAATATTTGGCAGGTTTGTTCTGTAATAATTACAGAAAACGATGATGCAATATAATTTAACAGAAAATCATTATTTTTTTTTAGTCACGAGGTATTTTCATTAATAAATTTTGTAAAATCGCGAAAACAAGGCATAAAAAAGTCAGCATGTGATAAACTTTTCGGTCTTTAAAGATAACTGTACTTATACAGGAAATGAAATAAAGGGAAAATTTTCAATTAAATTTTAGTAAAAGAATTATTTAAATTGGACGAACTGTATGGGAGTTTAAAGGATTTAAGCGCAGCATTCAATTACAATTGTGCGCATTTAATGAGTCACCACATGTAATAACAACATTATACAATTACCACCTTATTGTGTGAATTAAAACCAATTGAACTGGCATGGGCTAAGGTAAAAAGAGAGGTAAAAAGCAAGAAACATCACTGATGAATTTTCTGTAGATCGCCTTCAAGAAATTATAGCATTGGGGTCAGTCCACATCAAATCAACCAAAAAATTAATGATTTGACACCCAAGTTCTCAGATTTTGATAAAACTTGGTATAATTGTTCATTTTTTGCTTCTAAGTAGCCATGCAAAATATTTTTTCTGTTTTTCAAACGGTTTATTTTTTACAGCTTATTGAAGTTTTTGTTATTTGATCGTTTTTGACCATCGGGCGGAAGAACCTAATTGTGACGTTAAAAGACAAAAAAATTCATAGCTTCCTTATTTACCAATCAATGATGATGAAATTTTTTATAAGGATACTTCAATACATAAGGATTTGAGAAATAATACTACTTTTTGAATAAGTAACCATTTTTAGTCTAAAAAAAATTTCTAAAGGTCATTTTTTAGATGTTTTTCATTGATACGTAGGGTTTTACGGAAACTGCAATATCTTTGAAAGGGTAAGGAGTAATCAAATAATTCTTTTTGCATTTCAGTTCTACAAAGTCTGCTCTATTATTTGAAGCAATAAAATTAATGGTATTTTCACTCCTTCAATTAAAATTTTTACTTTAAAGACAGAAGTCAATCATTTTAATTTTTATCCTATTTTTGACGACACGGCAAATTAGAACATGGTTAAATTATTTCTTGTTATTTAAAATATCTTACTTCTACTAACTATACATTAGGTATAAATTTCTTTTCAGATGGTAACTCAACTTATAGGACCGTTTCAAATTTTCTTTTTAAATTTTTGTGTACTCGTTGCAGTTTTTGTGCTCCATATGATGATTTACTACCCTCACCAAGAGCATGTAATTTCAGTGGGGAACAACTGATTTCATTGAATGAAGTATTTAGTTCTTCAATGACACTCTTTTTGTAACTTATTCAGTTCTTCAGGATCTAATCCTATGTCAACATCATCACCATCCTGGGAATACATGATTATGTCATCAGTTTCAACGTTACTTTCATCAGTTTGAGAGAGTAAAATTTTTCTGCAAGATCCACAAAGTTTTTGACCTGGTTTAACTTTATATCATTTAAATGCAATCGCCCTATAGTGTTCTACAGTTACAACACGCAGTGATTTTTTAATTGAAGTTTTATGTCTTTTTAAGGGATCACAGCATACTCTTTGTAATAACTCATACTTGTTCAGAAAAACACTTTGATGGTGCAAACAGATAAGACTAAAGTCCAGCCTCTCTTAGTTTGCTCCTAATGTAAACAAATAATGATGTCACTGAGCATGCGCATTATATCAAAATGTGTACACGCTGATTAAAAAGTAACAACAAAATACTTTCAAAACTATTTTTCTAAATGAAATTGTTAGGCCTACATCATATCATGAGTGATGTTTTAAGTACTTAAAGTACTTATAATTTAAAAAATAGTTAACTTAATAGGAATGCGACATCCGTAAAGTCACAGACTCTAGCGTGCACCTTGTAGTAGGTGGCTTTTGTTTGTTGACAGTAGGAGCAAACTAAGAACGGATGAACTGTATATTTGCAGCTTAGACCTGTTCTCAGTTTTAAAAGATTTAAGTCTGATTCAGACAGTTTATCAACTGTTAGTTAGGGCTTTATGTTTAACAAAGTGTAATATGTGACACTCACTTCCAGAAATTTCCCCCACACTGCAATTTTCCTTTTTCCAGATTTAGAAATTAAAATATTAATACTGAACATATAACACAAACACACTTTACTTTTTATAAATAATAATATTGACAAATAATAGATGTCAAATTATTGATCACCATACATACATATTAAGAATAACAAGCCCGCACAATTTAACTAAGTACTGTATATCAGTAAAATTACAATAACTCAGCCTGTTAACACTTGATCAACGTAACAATAAAAGACTTTTAATACACTCCTGGAACATGATGTCACTCCAACAAAAGCATCGGACTGACTGGCAAACGAATGCCAGGCTCTGTCTTCTGTCAGATTTATTGTTTAGGCATGGAAGAATTTAATATTATATAAACTTCTCTCAGATTTATTATTGAGGCATGAAAGAATTTAATGTTATAAACTTATACTTGCTTTCTTTGTTTTTGAACTATTAAAAGCTATTTCCGAATTTCTTCTTGCAAATGTGTTGAGAGCTTTTTAAATGCTTAAGGTAATAAGTATTAATCAGTATTATTTTATTAATTGTTACCTAATATATAGTTAGTAGAAATATGATATTTTGAATAACAACAAGAAATAATTCAACTAAGTTCTAATTTGCCGTGTTGTTAAAAATAGGATAAAAATTAAAATGACTGACTTCTGTCTTTAAAGTAAAACTTTTAATTGAAGGAGTGAAAATACCATTAATTTTATTGCTTCAAATAATAGAGCAGACTTTGTAGAACTGAAATGCAAAAAGAATTATTTGATTACTCCTTACCCTTTCGAAGATATTGCAGTTTCCGTAAAACCCTACGTATCAATGAAAAACATCTAAAAAATGACCTTTAGAAATTTTTTTTTAGACAAAATGGTTACTTATTCAAAAATCTGGTGTGAAACACTCACACAACTTTCTCTTGCCAATGCAAATAATTAACAATAAACCTAACATTAATAATAAAATATTAGAAATAAACAAAAAACTAACCTCAAAAACATAACCTTATTTTAATCATGAGTGAATGATGCAAAATGAAAATCAACCTCAGTTTGGCTTAGAAATACGGAAAATCACTCTTTCTCTCTAAACTAGGCTCTGTAGAGAAAAATGCTTTAAATAAAAGTTGTAGATCTTTTAATTTTCTATAAATTAAATTATATACACTTTTGTCGTAAAATGCATACTAAGACCGAAATCTTAAAAAAATCAATTTTTCACACATTTTCGTGAGAAAAAAACAGAAAATCGCAAATTACCGCTAAACTAAGCGTTATACAACAAAATTGTTTGAAATAAAAGTTGTAGAATTTTCAATTCTCTACAACTTTTATTATATAAAGTTTTGCGCTAAAATGCATATTAAAGCTATAATCTTAAAAAAACAACATTTTTACGTGAAAACAGCCTCACCCAGAATTTCAGCAAACATGACGCCTACCCTATCTTGTAGAGAATAAAAAATTGAGTAAACCAGGCGATTTTAAAAAAAATCGTAGGACCAGTTTTTGAGAAAATCGCAAAAAAGTGAAAAATTACACGAATAAACTACCACTTCCGGTTGACCGATTTTGATGAAAATGTTCGTGTCGAGTCCGGTAGTGGTACGTAACTTAAGTTTCAAGTTTGAAGTTCGTACGATGTTCCGTTCTTGAGATATTCTGTTCACACACACACACACACACAGACCAATCGCTAAAAACATGTTTTTTGGGTTCAGGGGGTCTGAAAACGTATAGATCCGGCGAAAAATCAACACGAAAACAATACTTTCCTTCCTATATATTCATATAGGCAAGAGAAAGTAAAAAGTAGTATTATTTCTCAAATCCTTATGTATTGAAGTATCCTTATAAAAAATTTCATCATCATTGATTGGTAAATAAGGAAGCTATGAATTTTTTTGTCTTTTAACGTCACAATTAGGTTCTTCCGCCCGATGGTCAAAAAACGATCAAATAACAAAAACTTCAATAAGCTGTAAAAAATAAACCGTTTGAAATACAGAAAAAAAATTTTGCATGGCTACTTAGAAGCAAAAAATGAACAATTATACCAAGTTTCATCAAAATCTGAGAACTTGGGTGTCATGGTGTGGTTGAATTGACATGGATTGACCCAACGGTCTTTAACTCCATCACATATGAAGACTGGAAAGGATATTTCCTACATGTGATATGAAAATTGAAGAGAAATATTGGATTAATGACAGACTAGTGGAAGACGAAGTCGATAAAATCTTAAATCAGTTGATGGAATGGGCAGGGAGTCTACTGACGAGGATGAAGAAAGTGCAAGAGATGATGTACATGTATCTCTTAGATATGGGACGCAAAGGCCTTGAACTTCCTGTGTAAAGTTATGTAAATTATTATAACCACTTTTTAGTGATTAAGAATTTTCCTAAATTGAGATTCCAATACATTCATTTGTTCAGGTAAATAGTGCTGATAAGTTATGGTAGTAGTAGAATACGAGTGCAGTTTATTATCATGGAATGGGCGCCACGCAGTTGTGAAATTTGAAATGTGTTAATTTTACAACGGATAATCCGATTTGAATAATTTGTTTTACAAAAAATATATTTAAGCTCTGTTAATAATTTCATTCATTTGCTTTATGTGTGCACTTTTTCAAACGATCGAAAAGTTTTCCTCATGTTAACTGCTCAAGGCCATGCTCAAAAATACTATCATTTTCTTCCTATACTTAACGCTAGTACAATCAAAGTACAGCATTTTTTAACCCTTGTTACTCCTATATGGTTCGTCCAATTTAAATAATTCTTTCACTAAAAATTAATTGAAAATTTTCTCTTTATTTCATTTCCTACATGTGTACAGTTATCTTTAAAGACCGAAAAGTTTCTCGCATGCTGACTTTTTTTTGTCATGTTTCGTGATTTTACATTTATTTATTAAAATACCTTGTAACTAAAAAAGTAATGATTTTTTTGTTAAATGTTATTGCATCATCGTTTTTCATATTTATACAGAACAAACCTGCCAAATATTATGTTAATCCGCGAAATAGTTGTTGAGCAATGACAATGTATTTGAAAAAATATGTTTTTTTCTTCAAAAACAAAACTTTTAATAAATTATACATAATACTTTGTTTTATAAAAATATGTCATATTCGAAAAGTTTCAACTTCAAAAAAATTACATGTAGTTTTCTGAAATGGTTTTACAATCCACATATTGTTCTGCTCGGCGGGAGGCCATCAAGTTGGAGACAGACAGTAGTTATGTCTGACTGTTTTGTACATTACTGTTAATGCAGATAATGAAGGGTGATTGATGAAAAAATTACACAGTAGAAATAGTCTAATCTATATAGGGTGATTCAAAAAGAGCGCCGGTTTTGATTTATCAAATTAAGAGATTTATTTGATTGAAAAACTGAAAATAAATACATCAACAAGTTCATCTTTCCTTCCGATTTTATGTATGAAAAATGATGTCATGCATGTGTCCTCCTCTACTGCGCTGGCACGCATCAACTCTGTCCATGAAATTGGATATTAGTGCACGACAAGTTTCGACTTCCATTTGCCCGATAACCCGTCGAATTTCCTCCTTCAAGTCATTGATGTTTCGGGGTTTATTGGCATACACCAATGACTTCAGATGACCCCAAAGAGGAAAGTCACAAGGCGTCAAGTCACACGACCTTGGTAGCCATTGATGGTCGGAATTACGAGAAATGATACGATCCTGGAACCGTTCACGGAGCAACAACATTGTTTCTCGTGCAGCGTGACAGGTGGCACCATCCTGCTGAAACCACAACTCGTCAATGTCCATTCCATCCAAATGACGCCACAAAAACTCCCTAATCATCGTACGGTATCGGTCTCCATTTACCGTCACGGCTTGTCCTTCTTGATTTTCAAAAAAGTAAGGGCCGATGACACCGCCCGACCAAAAGCCGCACCAAACTGTCACTCGCTGTGCATACATTTCCCTTTCATTAACCACGCGAGGGTTTTCTAAACCCCACATACGGCAGTTCTGTTTATTAACAAAACCGTTTAAGTGGAAGTGCGCCTCATCACTGAAAATGATTTTGTTTGCGAAGGTGTCATCATCCTGCCGTTTTCTCAATACCCAGTCAACAAACTGTCGTCTCTTCTGGGGGTCTGCCACTTTCAAATGTTGCGTCAACTGAATTTTATACGGGTGATATTGGAGATCGTACCGAAGAATTCTCCGTACAGAAGAACATCTTAAACCCAATTGTTGAGAACGGCGACGTATTGATTTTGCTGGGCTAACAGCCACACTGTCACGAACCAACGCAACGTTCTGCTCAGTTCGGCCAGAACGACGACGTCCAGAACTTTTAAGGTCGACTGTTGAACCCGTCTCAAAAAACTTTTTCATGAGCCTGCGAATTGTTTATTCATTTGGTGCTTCATTACGTCCTAGAGTACCGCGAAGTCGCCTGACAGTAGCCGCATAACTCTCTCCACTCTGGTAAAATGTTTTGACGATTAACACTCGTTGCGCAATAGTAAACTTCTCCATGGTTAGACACAGACTGCGAGAGTACTACACTGCGAACAAGAGAAACTACAACTGAATCGGAATGTTCTCCAAAATAGAAATGAGGTCAAACAACCGATAAACAAAAATTTACCAGCCGTTTAAAAACCGGCGCTCTTTTTGAATCACCCTATACTATGATGAAATTTTAATGAATTGGATGAGCATGTACGGATTTATAGTCCAATAAGTTAGCATAATCCATAAAATGGCTCCAAAAACGGGTACTTTGTTTCTAATGTCAATATCACTTTTTAAAAAAAAATTGATAAAAATTTCAAGTTTTCATCGTTCAACGCAGAATTAAACAGGCATTAATTTGACTTATAGTGCATTAAAATCGATGCCATATTCTTTTAACAATTGAGTTCAAACTCAGGTTCCTATTATTTTTTATGCGGACATTAATTGTAACAGTTTGTAGAATGTCTTATCATTACCTCTAAACCACAGAATTTGTTTTATCAGTTCATTAGCACATTTCTATTTAAAGTTAAACTGGTACCTGAATGAATTTTTCTTTATTGATAACACATATTGCGTAACCACTTCAAAATTATCTCCCATTCCAGATAAGTAAATCGTTAATAGTATTGCTATAATAATCTGCCCTGGTGGAAAACTGCTTAAGATATGAAAAAACATAAATTTTTATGATCTTCTTTGTAATGTATTGGTTTTCTAAACTTTGAAGCAAATGATTCTTGGTTGAGATGGTTGTTTAGAGTTAATTGGTCCTTAATAACAAAATGAAAAACTTATAAAATATCTAACTACCAATTGGTAGCTCCAGAAGGGCTGCTGGTTAGACTAAATCAAATTTTATAGCACAATAAAAGAGCTAATTGTCAAAAAAGTAACCAAACTATCATAAGTAATTTAAAGGTCGCTTGTTAGTATCACAAAAAGCAGGTAGGCACGTATTAAAAAAAATTTTTGTTGCCCATTGTCACTTTTGCCCAACCTGGTAACATCTGTGGAACTGTTAGGAATAAAAAAAAAAAACAAGTATTGGCACAAAAAAACAAAAATTTAATGTTTGCTCATAGAAAATTTTCAAAAACTTTATAGAATTAGCCCTAAACTTCATAAATTTTAATGCAGGCTTCCGTGTACCCAAACATATATTATAAAAATTTCTTTTAACGCAGTTGGGAATTTAATAAACTGAAACCTAAATTCTCAGTAGTTGGACTATTGAAAACTAAAGGTTCGAGTCCCAGCTCGTAGTTGGAAGGAATGCAGTGCGTTGTTATACCGGGTGAGCATAAAGTCTTGCCCTGATTATAAAAATTTATTGCAGAATAACTGTTTGACATAATAATTTAAATTTGATGCTGTTACATAGGTTAGTGTTAATAGTTTTTTTAAAGATTACTTACATTAGTAAACTTCAACATGTGCCCCCTTGGTACCTCGGAGAATGTCAAAGCGGTATTCCAGTTCACGCCAGGTGTTTTGTAACATGTGTTCTGTCACATTACCCACAGCAGCTTGTATCCTAGCCTTCAGTTCGTCAACGTCAGCAACTGGTGTGGCAAAGACTCTATCCTTGATATAGCCCAAGAAAAAAAAGTCAAGGGGAGTAATGTCTGGAGAGCGGGGTGGCCAGGGTGTTGGACCATCCCTTCCAATCCACCGATCCGGAAATGTTTCATCATGGAAAACACCATTAACGCTAACATTTACTTAGATGTTTTGCAACAGTTCATTGCACCACAGTTAGAAGAATATCAACCATGGATAATTTTCCAGCAAAATGGGGCACCGCTCCATTGGGCTTTGATAGTGCGTAATTTCCTGGATGAAACATTTCCGGATCGGTGGATTGGAAGGGATGGTCCAACACCCTGGCCACCCCGCTCTCCAGACATTACTCCCCTTGACTTTTTTTTCTGGGGCTATATCAAGGATAGAGTCTTCGCCACACCAGTTGCTGACGTTGACGAACTGAAGGCTAGGATACAAGCTGCTGTGGGTACTGTGACAGAACACATGTTACAAAACACCTGGCAGGAACTGGAATACCGCTTCGACATTCTCCGAGCTACCAAGGGGGCACACGTTGAAGTTTACTAATGTAAGTAATCTTAAAAAAAACTAATAACACTAACCTATGTAACAGCGTCAAATTTAAATTATTATGTCAAACAGTTATTCTGCAATAAATTTTTATAATCAGGGCAAGACTTTATGCTCACCCGGTAGTAGTGGGAGAATGGATGAGTTAGTAGCGTTTCACAGCTGATGCATTTGTAGTGGTACCGTGTACTAACTAGACTAAAAAATACTCTTATCATCCAGCACATTAGTTTAACAAATACTGACCGGGTTATTAACTTGGTCGGATTCATAATATATAACTTACCAATTTATATCAAAATATGTAAATAAATAAATGTAATAAATACAGACAAATATGTTAAATACGGAAAGTTTGAAAACAAATTTTTTGTATCAGAGTAATACAATAATCGTTCTCCCAGCATGCGTCACTCATTCAATATATCTCACACATACCCTTCACCCCGCAACTACTCTGAGCTTGGAACCGCACAATAGATTAATGGGTGAACGTGGTAGAAAAGGCAGAGCATTGCCCAAGAGAAAGAGATAGCGAGCAGAGTGGAGAGATAAGATTGACAATGGACACTGTAAACTACCAAACAAATTGAAATAACTGAGCTAAGAAAAATACAACAGTTGTTTACACCATGAATTTTTTATGCTCATGTCATAACTCGTCACCAAGTCATTGAGGAAGTTGTGAACCTCACTTTTCAAACAGGTGTTAGTCATTGGGTTAAGTTTCAACTTTAGGGTGGATGAATGAGCCCACTACCATTGGTTTTCTTCTCACTGCATTTGTGGGACCCATCTTGGCCACAGATATTGCAACTTTTCCATGAAAATCCTATGAATGTTGCTTCAAGAAACCTCTGCAAGATTCAGAGTGACCTGCCGATCTTCATTCATGATCTTGTTGGAAATTGATGATCTCCCAATTCCTTCATCATAAATTTCAAAATGACCATCTCTAAACTTCATACCTCACTTGTGTATGTTTTTGACATCTGTGCATGACTCGCAATACACTCCATTGATTGGCAATGAATTTTGATCTGCGTTGGCGATTCAAGGTACTCCTTGAATTACAGGATGTATTCAGCGATGAAAGCCATGTCTCTTGGATTCCATCGATTCATCAGTGTATATAACAGTGTGTGATAGTCTTGGATGGAGTGGAATATTGAATTTACTGTAACTGATATTTATCTTTAAGTTTATATTTCAATGTTTGTATGATTTTTGTTGGTCTGTTGACAGTTTTTTCTTATTCTTCGTGTCTGTGTTGTTACTTCTTGTTTTATGTAACAATTTTTTTCTTGCATGTGGTACTGGTTTGTAAGATTTTAGTGTTATAAGAAAACTGCAGTCTGCACTTGGTCCCTGTACACTCTTGTCATGTAGTAACAGGTGATGAAAACCACCATGGTTTTTCGCCTATAAAAAAAGTTGATCTGTGCAATGCCTTTCGCATTCAAAAACCAATTAACTGCGTCAACTTTGAACATTTGGCGATAGTGCCGAGTGGGAGCAATATTACAAATGGCTGCCCAGTCAAGACAGTATCCAAGTGACGCGTGTAGAGGCTTGTTAGGGAGTTGGGGAAACAATAAAGACTACATTTTTTTATTTTTTTTGGTTTTACGTTTGACTGTTTTGCAATTGCTGCTAATGCAGGCGATGAGAAGAATGATAGATGAAGATGAGTGATGAAAAAATGCCAGACCTGACAGGGTATCAAACCCGGGAACCCGGCGTAGAAGCCAGTTGCGGTAACCACTGTGCCAATGGGCCGGTGAAAACTAACAAAGACTACAGACTTCCCAACAGACCAATGAATAATTTCCCTGTGTCCCCAGTGCTATGAAGACTTTTCTGGGATTAACTTTTTGTTTGCTATTTAAAAGAATTAGTGATAGAAAGGATTCTGTGACTGGTTTTTCTCTTCTATAGTTTTTCGGTTGTATTTTTGATGTGATTTTTTATTAAGGTTAGTTATAAAAAAATGAATAATACTCTTGACTTGTTATGTTTTTATTTTTTTTAGCGCTACCAGAAATTATTAGATGATGTTACACCTTATACAATAGGCAGATGGATCTCTGCTGGACTGTTAACAGTCGTTTTTCTTGCTAGAGTGTTTGTTCTTCAGGTAAGCCTAAAAATGTATGTTAGTTATTATTTTAAGTTCGGATTATTAACGATCACTTGTACGTAGTTCAGATTTCTGTTTTCCCAAAACTCCTACACACTGTTATTTGTTTCGTAGTTTCATTTATTTTTCTCTGGAAATCTAGACTCATTAATTTTTTACTTTCTCTTGCCCTGTATAGGGAAAGAAAAGTATCGTTCACTTAATTTTTATAAATTTGAGTTTTCACCTGAAATACATATTTTCAGGTCTCCCCAACCCAATAAGCATGTTTGTAATAATGATTCTGTGTGTGTGTGTGTGTGTGTGTGTGTGTGTTTGTGAACGAAATATCTTAAGAATGGAATATCATACAACTTTGAAACTTGGAACTTAAGTTAGTGACAATGATAGGACCGGATGTGAACGTAAAAATCGGTCAAACAGAAGTAGTGATCGTTGAATTTTTAAATTTTCTCAAAACTGCTCATACAGATTTCTTTAAAATTGTTTTATTTACTACATTTTTGTGCTTTTGTATTAAAAAATTGTTTGTTTTTTAATTGTGGCTTTAATATGCATTTTACGGCAAAAGGATGTACAATTAAAGTAGTAGAAAATTAGAAATTGTACACCTTTTATTTCAAGCGCTTTTTCTTTAATGCTTAGTTTAACGTTAGTTAGTGTATTTTTCCATATTTTCACAAGAATTTGGTAAAAAATGGGGTTTTTTCTTCAGATTGTGGCCTTAGTATACATTTTACGACTATAGTACATATATAAATAAAGTTATAGAAAATTAAAAAACAACTTTTATTTCAAAATCTTTTCTACAGATCTCTTAGTTTACCGCCAATTAGTGATCTTTCATTTTTTTTAAGTCCCACATTTTATTTTTAAGTTGATTTCAGTTTACATTGTTTACTCATGTATAAACATAGGTTATATATATATTTTTTTACATTGGTAAGAGAAAGTAATTTGAGTCACACCAGATTTTTCTATTTATTTATCTAGTTTTGATTTTTCTCTTGCCCTGTATGAATATATAGGGATGTAAAGTATTGTTTTCGTGATAATTTGTCGAATTTGAGTTTTCAGACCAATCAATGAAATATTGTACAATGTTGAAACTCAGAACTTAAGTTAGGGACGATGAGGGGATCTGACATGGACATTTTCATTGAAATCGTTCAACCAGAAGTAGTAGTTTATTCTTGCAATTTTTCTCAACAGCAGCTCCTACAATTTTCTTTAAAATCACCTTATTTACTACACTTTATGTACTCTGCAAGATTGGGTAAGTGACATGTCTGCTAAAATTTTGGGGGGGCTACGCTCTCATAAATTTTAAGATTGCAGCTTTAATATGTATTTTACGGCAAAAGGATGTACAATATTATTTAAGTTGTAGAAAATTAAGAATTCTGCAATTTTTATTTCAAGCCTTTTTTCTACAATGCTACAAAGGTTAGCTTAGTGGTTTTCCGTGTTTATAAGTCCAACAGAGGTTGATTTTCATTTAGGCATCATTCACTCATTATTAAAATTAGGTTATATATTTTTTTATTTACATTGGTAAGAGAAAGTTGTGTGAGTCTTTTACACCAGATTTTTTCTATTGTATTTATTGTTTTTAAATTAATCTTTCTATTGTTTTGTTTTAGGGTTGGTATATAGTAACATACGCATTAGGAATTTATCATTTAAATTTATTCATCGCATTCCTCTCGCCCAAAATAGATCCAGCGATAGCTGATTATGAAGGTATGTATTCATCTCACCATTAAATAATATTTCCTTTACATTCTCTGTCACATGCTATTTGTAGTACCTTAATAACGTCGTGTAGGCATCCCCTGTATGAATTTTAATATTTAGCTTCTTGACTTAGTTTAAGTGTAGAGAGGAAAATTTAGTGACATGTTTTGAAAGTCAATTATAAATGCAATATAAATAAATATATTTGGTGTTGTGATCGATAAAACTGTGGCTTTTATGCCTGGGGTCTTAGGTACAATTCCCAATTAGGCCTGCATTTTTACATTTTTATGCCACCTCATGTATATATATATATGGATAATCGTCCATTAAAAAAAATATATGAAATTATTATAGGATAAACAGTTATTGTTGAATATTAGTGAATCAGTTTTAAGTTTTTCTGTGGCATGTATAGAGTAATAATAGACCTATGGAGTCTATAGTGTCATAACGGTGGCTTTTTTTTTTTTAAATTTCCATAAAATTGCATAAATTGTGGGAAGTGTGGTCAAAAATTATGGTGAATAATTTATTACAAAGAATCTGCTGATGCTACATCCATGTGAAGTAATAAGCCTAATAGCCTGATACTTTAAGATAGTCAGAGTCAAGTTCGGACAAATTATGACTTGCCAGTCAGCTTCTAGAACCAGAAGCGTGAGGTCGTGTTTCCCACCATGTCTGTCGTGCATCATGTATTTTGAACAATCTGTTAACATTAAGTTTTGTTTTAAGCTGCGAAAAAGTGTCTTAAGAATTTCATGAAATGTTAAAATTTGTATATAATGGTGATAATAGAATCTCTGAAGACTGTTTACAAATTGTAAGACTGATTTAACCTTTTCGTGAGCAAGTACACGTATATATACGTTTTTAAATTTACCGCTGTAGGAGCAATCCCGTAGTGATACATTCATGTTTATTGTACATTTTACTACTAGTGCTATCTGTTAGGAATATGTTAAACTTAATTTTGAAATCTTAGTATTTTTTCTCTGTGCACAGACCATGATTTAGTAAGCTTTTGTGTTTTCGAGGTCATGTTGTGCGTTTATGTTCGTAAAGTGATAGTTTTTTTTGTGTGGTATAAGTTATATGTTGGTAATAAATAAACTAATTTAGAGAACATTTTTGTTATAATAATATTCATATAAATAATATAGTGTACTATAATAAAGTTTGTACAATTGGAAGGAAATTTACAGTAGGCTTTAAATGTATGGACGAAACAAGTTTTTTTTTATTTTACAATTAATGTAAGATTTATTAAGTATAAATAAATCTTAAGTACCGAAAATATAAATCAAATGTGTAATTTTATTACCACTAGTATTAGCTTTCATGTTAGCAAAAATTGCAAATGCACATACTAAAATATAAAAAAGGAAAAAAGTGACAAACTTTAAATTCAGGAATATTATAAAAATTTAGCCACAAATTGTCCAAAAATTTGCTCCCTCTGACATGCACAAAATTCAAAAAAAAAAAATTGCTGATGAAAAGGTTGAAAAAGGAATTGAGTTGATTGAAGATAGCAACAGTCTGGACGTCCTTCACTCTCAATGATAGTCAAAAATTGTCATCAAGCCTTTCATTACTCAAGTGCAAAGTATAATTTGTCTATGAAAATTTTTAATTATTTTACTGATGATGATGATGAAATTGGAAATAATATTTTCATATTGATGGAACTTCGCTACATATACGCTAGGTTTGTTAACGTTAATATCAAACTAAATCAACTGTATTAATTTTTATTTGTTATACCTACTGAAAATAAATTTTAGGAATTTATCTTAAAATGTTCTATATGAGTTGACAATATATAAGCAAACTGTCTGGATTGTGAGGCGGAAGAGGACGACGCAGAACATGCGATTTTCAATTGCAGAGGATGGATAACAGAGGGAGGTTGTAGGGACACTGCTTGGGTCACCAATTTCCCCCGAAAATCTCAGATTTCATGATTACAGAAGAGGAAAGCTGGGAGGCCATTGAGAAGTTCATCCAGAAGGTGATGGAAGAGCAAAGAAGCCCAGCTGTGTTAGTCTTGAAAGAAGTCACTCAAAACAGGGAAAAGAAAAATGGGTGGAAAGAAGAATCACGTTGTGATAATGTTATCCAGCTGATAAAGAACCACCGACTTGCAAAGTTATGCATAACAGTGATACTGCGGCAAGTTGGGATGGGATAGATATAAACTTAGAGATTTTGGTTTATAGTAGACAGCTCCGCATACTCCACGTGAAGGTTTACCTACCTGGGTACTGGTAAATTCAGTTTCTTGTTGTTAAAATATATTAGCAAAGAGTATAGATCACTTCTGGATGGGGGGGGGAGTCCTTTTTTATCTCATCTGTTATAAAATTTTATTGCTTAATAAATAATATTGTTTGTTTCGTTAGTTGTTAGTTATTTATTTATGTATTTGGAAACCAGACACCAAATCGCTTCACCCCTCGGCACAACAATTTTAACACTCCACCTAATTTTGCCATTTGTAAATTATCTAATGTGTTTTCTTTTTGTTTATGTGTCAGATGATGGAGGTCCAGAATTGCCAACAAGAGCAAACGAAGAATTCAGACCATTTATTAGAAGGTTACCAGAATTTAAATTCTGGTATTCTGTTACAAAATCAACCGTTATAGCAACGATTTGCACGTTCTTTGATTGCTTTAATATACCAGTATTCTGGCCAATTTTGGTCATGTATTTTATTACATTATTTGGAATAACAATGAAGAGACAGATTAAAGTAAGTGTTTGCTAAAATTTTCAAAAATAAAGTTTTAACAATTTTAAGATTACAATTTTATATATCAGACTAAACAGTTTTCACTCATTTTCAGAAAATTATTTTGTGTTGTCTTACTGTCAAATAAGTATGATGGTAGTTTGAATACTAACCTCTGTTTTTGTCTGCCACTGCAAGTTCTGTGGAATGGTTTTATTTATCAAGGGATGAGGAAAAGCTGTTTTATTCTGCATCTAAAGAGCTATCGTATATCCCAGTAGGATTATTTACTCCAAAGAAACAGTGTGTCATAATGACTGCTCCTCTCTCAATTAATATCCAAGAAAAAGTTCATCTATTCATTTTCTTTTGGACCAAAAATTAAAACACCTGATGTTTAAAAAATGTTAATTGTGTTCATTTTAGATGTCATTTGGTATGAAATGTTTACTGATGGCTGATCAAATTCTTTGAACTATAAACTGGAAGACTAGTTTTTTGTTTATAAGTATATGCTTATATTGTATAATTCCCTATTATTCAATAATGTTTCTATAAGCCCCACATTACCACATAGTCAATTTTGACTGGACCATCATATAGTACGGCATCTTTAGTACATACATGTCCTATATGAATGTAAAGAAGGATAGTTGTCATGTTGATTTTTCAGCAGTCCTTGTTTTTACCGTAAATTCACGTTTTCAGCCCCTCTGAACCTCAAAAAAATGTTTTTACCAATTGGTCTGTGTGTGAACGAAATATCATATGAAGTGAAACTTTGAACTTAAACCAGGTTAACGTTGTATCTAAATTGATGCAAACATTTTTATCTAAATTGGTCAATCGGAAGTAATAGTTTATTCATGTAATTTTTCACTTGCAATTTTCTCAAAAACAGCTTCTACGGTTTTTTTTTATTTAAATCACCGCATTCACTAAATTTTTCATGCTCTACAAAAGTTGTCACCAACTGGCAGACCATGGTCTGGGTTCAGAGGACCAGCTCGTATTTTGCAGACCGTAAGCTCTATAGAATAATTTTGATTTGTTTAGAGATTCCATTTGTGTGTGATGTGAAATTTTTACGTTTAAGCTGTGTGCATCCTGAAAGGAACTAGTGATGTTAACACTACTTTATTTTTGTTAATTGTGTCCGGGGGACTTGCAGAGGAGTGTACGACTTGTCAAGATAGAATTAGGATTAGCATTTTAGGACATACACCCAAGTTTCTCTATTGATGTTTGTTGCTACAATCAGGCTGAAATAAACTCATGATATAAAATACAAAAACCACAACTTTTTTACACGGGCCTTCATAGTTTGAAATTTTTGTTACATTTATTGCTTAAACCTTTTCGGAATCAACAATTAGTAAAAAAGTTTAGCATGTTTGCCTTATCTAAATTTGAATAGTTGGTAAGGTAGGCCTCAGTATAAAATTGGCCGGACTGTGGCAATCACATCAGAATTTTAAACGGTTCTTGAGCAGATTTACCTGATGACCACCGCTTTACAAGCTAGGGTAACCGCCATGTCTGCTGAAATTCTTGGAGTACCGATGCTCTTTTATTTAAAAAAAAATGTATAAACCTACATCTTTTATTTTAAACATTTTTTCTGCAACGCTTAGTTTAGTGTCAATCTGTATTTTTCTTATTAAAAGCAGTAAAAAAATTGGATTTTTTAAGATTGGGGCCTTAGTATCCATTTTTATTCCTGCATCTTATGCAGGCTGATTTACAAAGAAACGAAGAGACTTCAGGAGGTGAATCTACATCCAAAAATAAGAAAAACTTTCATATAAACATAGGTCCAGAATCCCTTCATTAGCAAATTACAGCTGATGAAAATTTTCATCCGGATTCCAGTTCACCCGCAGAAATGAAGCCCTACAGAAATTTTTCGTGTTCATTAAGATGTGAAACTAAATAGATTTTTGTTGTAAAATTTGCTAAAAAATTGAATAAAACATCCCAGATCTGTAACTAGAGTAGTTTTTTGAGATAATGTGACGAAATACACCAAATTTGGGCTCAAAAAACTGTTTTCTTTAAGGTTTAAAATACATTAACTTTGTTAAATGGGTAACAAACACTTGAAAAACTTTTTAAACTAAGCTTGTAGAAAATTTTAATTCTAAAGAGAATGAGTAAAATAGGCCAATAAAAAACAGATACAAACTTACAAAAAAAAGTTTTTTATTATACCAAAACAAAACAGAACTGTTAACGACAATTTCTAATCACACAGAAAGTCCTTGTAATACTTGGTTAACACAATTTTTATTATAAAAATGGGTATTTCCATGAAAGAAAATAGTAAAAGTAGATAATTCACTAGCTAAGATATCAGTAACACAGTATTAGATTACTTTAAGAGAGAAAGAACAAAAATTCTTCAGTTTTAAAAATTAATATTTTTAATTAAGTATTTTGTTTGCTTTTTGTTTCTTAAAATTATTTTGAAAAACAAACGCTTAATGAGATAACGTATAATTTAGTAAAAGTTTTGTTTTTGAAGAAAAAACCGTATTTTTTTTCAAATACTTTGTCATTGTTCAACAACTATTTCACAGATTAACGCAATATGTGGCAGGCTTGTTCTGTAATAATTATGGAAAACGATAACGCAGTTTTATTTAACAGAAAATTGTTAACTTTTTAAGTTATGAGGACAGTTTTTTCTTCAAAAAGAAAAATTTTACATTATCTCATAAAGTATGTTTTTCTAAATAATTTTATGGAACAAAAACATGCAAAATACTTTGTTTTATAAAAATGCGTAATTTTTGACAAGTTTTAGTTACTTAACCTTTTCAATGCCATGGACGTGTTTACATGCGGCATGCAGTTTGAATTTTAGCGCCATGTAACAGCATTCGTTCTATCAATCCCCTTAATATTGCATATCAAACTGTTCAGAATGAAAAGGGAATTTTTTTTCTCTCAAGTATCAAGCTGCCGTCAACGGCAATTCTACCATAACGTTCTAAACAGGGAATTTTCTATCTCCCTGTTTACAACACATCTCCCATACCACACTGCTCGTCGTCATATGTTGTTGTTGTTTTGTTAGCCATGTAAAACTAACCAAATCATTATTGTATTTCAGTTCAGTGTTTTTACTTTTTAGTAAAATTTTAGTTGACTTATAGTACAGTTTTTTATAGTTATTATTGTAGTATACATGTTGTTATTTTATTAGCTGTGTGATCATAACCAAATTATTACTAACTTTTAGTTCAGTGTTTATAACCTTTTATAACCTACACGTTTAGAACAGTTTTTTTTAAATGAGAGAGTATTCATA